>CM040928.1:13400000-13882500 GCA_023029165.1 Gobiocypris rarus | reverse complement strand
ACAATATTAGAGTGAGTAAATAATATAATAATAAATAATCACATAATTTTAGAGGCGAACTGTCCCTTTAAGGACAAGCGACAGCATGTTAACAAGGCTGCACTGCTGTCAATTTAAGACCTGCATGCATCTAATATACAGACACACGCTGATTTTACTTTCACTTTAGACATAACCGACTGTGTTTCTGATAACCTTGTGTGTGACAGTATTAGTGCAGTAAGACTACTTAGTCCAGTAATCACGTGTTTGACAGGCGTTTAGTGCGTGGGCTCATGTTAAAACCGTGCATAAGCACGAAAATTAAATGGTTAACCAGCAAGGCTTTAAAACGCATGCGAATAATGAACTTTCGTGATTGTGAATAACTATAGTGTTCCTTGAGTAAAACTCTACCACTAACGTGTGATGTGAATGTATGTCACGTTGTTCAGTATTGGGATGGAGGCAAATAATAGAATGTGTAGAAAAATAATTAATTAAATGCAAAACCGAAAAAAACAAAAAACAAAACACAATTCACAAGCGCGTATCAAACCGTTAATACCGAACGGTTCAGTATTATACTGAGAATTGTGGCATCCCTAATAGTTATGATGCATAAATTCACTTGAATTTATTATAGCCTTATAGTTTCGTTTTTTTTTTATTTAGACAAAATACTATATATTTAATTAACTGTTTATTGATTCTTGGCCATAACATGAAAATAATGATCTGTATAATTATTATGATTTTAATATCTGTGCATACTATCTGCGACTCTGCTGCATTCCAGAATTGAATCTGCTCTATAAAATGATAGTTATTTATATCAGAACTAAAGGCAGAATGAATGTACATTAAAGAGAAACCAAGAAACTATTCTTCAAAACTTAATGGATAGTCCACTGTGTCGAGAATATTCTAAAGCTATTTGGTCTCTCATGATGGTGTGCATTGCAGAATAATGGATTTAAAAGACATTATGATGTATCACTGATGGGATTCTCTTGCCTTATCTGTATCTATTGCACTGATAGGAGGGGAAAGCAGTCTGAAAGGATGAGTAAAAGAGAGAGGAGACCCTGCCTTTTAAATAAGAAATATGTATCCAGAGCTCTGACGTAACCAGCCCCGCTGGTGAGCTGAGGGAATTGCCTCAACCATACAATGCAAATCATTATTTCCACTAGAGAGCAAACGAATGTTTATTCAGCTCACTGCAGTTCATTTGAAGTTCAGAGTAACAACAAGCAGAATGAGCAGAAGACAGGTAAAGTGATGGAAGGAGACATTTTTGAAAAGTTAGCTTTTGTGTTGAATTTTACATGACTCCGGTTTCATGCTGAAAAACAGAGGTTGACCTTCAGACTGTTGCAAACCACTGTTGCAAAACTGGTAAAGTTGTTTAAATAATACATTTATTACTAGGCGATTAGACTCCGCCTCAGACGTCAAGTCCACAGAACTCTGGCTAAATGTCTGATGCATATGGCACGCAAAATTTGATTTGTTGAAATTTTGTATTCTTTAACGACCTATCTGTAAAGAAAACCCTCATGTTTACAACTGTGACAATGAGCGCTTAGCAAGGTCAACTAAATGCTGGATTTCACAGCACCATTGTTGCATGATGTTCTTGAATGAATTACACATGGTCTGTTATTGTAGAAACATCAGCATTACTAGTTTTTTCGTTTTTTTCACACACCTAAACATGACGCTAAACAAGACAAAATGTGATTGGATGCTTTGCATGCTGTTTAGACGTCCTCATGGTAGGTCCTTAGCCAATTAAAGCTGTTACGGAGTCAAGTCCTTCTGCCTTCAGATCTGGCTATGTGAGACTAGGAGTTAGTTATAGCTTAAAATTGTATCTAATATTTATCAGTCTTTTGTTGACGTATCCTAATATGTACCGGTATTTGCTCTGAAATGCCTTAAATTATTATTTTTTTTATTAAAAAACTGATCAACCATTATCTTATTAGTTTTTGAATTTTCTTTAATATGGGCTATTAAACGAGTGGATTAATAAAACATTATCAAGGATGAAAGGACAAAACTATGAAATGATCAATACTTTGGTCTCTAATGGTTGAACGTTTCAGATTGTAATGCTGTTCAGTATATGCGGTACAAAAAAATCTTTGGTCAACCCACTCTGCAAGCACTTCTTTGTATCGTATGTCATTGTTTTCGTGGGAATTCTGATCTGTGTGAACCTATAGTTTATTCTATGCTACTTTACTGCCTGTAAATAGTGTGAATTCAATCAATGGCACAACCTCTGCTCTGCATTTAAACTAGCCTCAAGTTTAAAACCCTTTCAACCCACACAACCCAAACTTAGCAGGAGCTCTTGTGGTCTGATTTTAAGACTCAGGCACCATCGACCCACGTAGCCCAAAAAAAATCAGCCAGAACACTTCTGCATGCTAATAAATCACTTGTAAATGGACGCATTTAAATCTTTGTTGGCTTGGTATTTTAGGAGCCATGCATATAGGCTCCATTAAAGATTAATGATCTGAATACTGCAAATATCTCTATTGATTAGGCTGTGGACATAGAGCAACCTGTCTTGTAATTGCAGTTACGGACAAGGACAGGGTCATCTTATTGGTTTTCAAATGTGAGATCTTGTTCGGATTATGCATACAAATGACCTAAGTAAATATGACTCGCTGTGCTGCGTGTGCAGGGTGCTAGTATTGATTGCGCTCTGCTCTTCTGCCGATTTTGCAGAATACTTTGCTTTGATGTTTGTGTAGATTGTTTTATATTTTCCCCTAAAAGGCCCTTCTGCATAATCAGAGCTGCTGCTGCTATTGATTGGTGTGGTGTAAGTAGGTGTTTCTTATAATTGTCAAACTGGTTCAGTGGTTGCTAGGCTTTAATGCGTGCCTCCATCTCTCATTTGGCTTCAAAGGAAAAGTGAGAAAACATTGTTATTCTGGGAAATGAATATTTCCCTGGGCTAAACATCAACTTGCAGTCTGAGAGAGAAATTTGTATTTTCTGCAGAATAAAGTTTGAGGTTGGTGGAAATATCAGGTGATAGCCTGCGTTTTCTCATACATCCCCAGTGAAATTTTTCTAAGAACCACAGGATGCCAGACCAAGAATCTGTGTGCTTTAAAAAAAAAAAAAAATCATTATGTCCAGACCTCTTTAGGTTTATTTTCCTCATTAAACCTCTGTGTTTCCTCTCATAAAGTTATGGTACAGGTTTAATATCCTCCTACACAATTTTTCACTTTTCTCCACAATTTTTCATGTCCATAACCTTGTATTTCTCTCTCTCTGTTTTCTCACCCTCTCACCTCAGATTCCATTGTTTACTGTTTTATTAGTGGTGTTTGCCAAAGCTGGTAGCACTGTTATTATTGCTTGTATGTAAGGTTAGGGGTTTTTAGGACATGTGAACCTCTAACCCTACGTATTACACTTTGGTTGGTAATAACTCATCCTTCAGTGTTTGTGCTAGTTATAAGAATAATACCTCGAATAATGTGGTATATAAACACACACATTTTTGTACCACACACACAAGTGTTCTCTTTTAGTGTTGTCAAAAATATCGATATGTATTGATGCTGAAATATCTGAAATGTTCCAATGCACCTTTTCTGCAGTAACGATACACCGATACCAGCTGCACATTCTCGCTCTCTCTTCTCTCCTACGGCAAATTGACACCTGAACGACCCACACCTGCCTCGTCTCATTTGCACCGGTTGAATAGTACTTGCCTTGCACATAATTGTAGCCATTCTTGCAGGTTTCGTACACACACACCACTGATTTATATATAAGTGGCTCTCTCAAGCTGCTTCTCAAACAGCCCCCGAGTACCAAATTGACTTCTTTTTCATGGCTTATTGCGCTTAGATGGTCAAATACATACAAAATGATGTAAAAATGCCAGTCTTGCAGGATATTCTGGTAAACAGTTTTGGAACGTTAATGTTGTGTGGATCAGTAAATCGGATCTGTGCATAAGCTCTTAAAGTGTCGGCAACCTAATAAACCTGCTGCTGTCTGTCTGTATGTCATGTTAATCAAAGAACAAAAGAGACAATCATTTGCTCCTCTCGACTTAATAACTTTTGTAATTTATTTGTTAACTGTATTACATTTTTGCAATGGAAACTGTCCATGTTATTTTACGTTTGATTCATTTCTGTAGTATTTTTTACCTGATTCACTGGCGACCATATAATTTTACATTATGATTAAAAATTGCGTGCCTTTTTAACTGCATGTTCTATGATGAGTTGCCCATCACATCTTTTGGTGTGTTGACGTGATAAAATGAGACGATGCGCAGCAAACAATTGAAAAAAATTGAAAAAAACTCAAGAGTCTGTCTTTTAAACAGTAGTGTATAGCATATCTCAACAAACTATATTATCGCCCAGCTCTAATATGCTAAATGCAGCATGAAGAACATAAATAAGGCAAGAAGATATTAAGTTATTTTAATCGTTAACATCTTTATTTTCTTTAAAGCTTCTTTGAAACAATGTGTATTTTGAAAAGTGTACTACGAATACATTGTACTTTAATTTTGCATTAGCAAACAACATTAAAAAAGTAAACATCTTTTTTTTTTTCTCTAGGTGGTTTACTTCCACACTTCCCTTTGTTTGAACTCTGTGGTGGCAGTGGTGGAGTTGGTGTCTCTGTCTATCAGGGTCGACGGTTCCCAGGATGCAGTGGGCTCAGGGTTCGGACTCCTCCAGCTCTTCACAGGTCGCGCAGACACCAACATCTCTCAGGGAGAGGGCAGGTAACGGTCAACATTTCAGAGCAGTGCAGAATGGGCATTTCTAAGAGTCAGGAAAAGGACACTCTTTTAGAATCCAAAGCACAGTCTCATGGACTATGCAGCAGATCCTGAAACCTGTAATAAAGTGGTTTTATTATAATTGTCCCACTATTCAGCAGAAGAAAGAACTGGATATGTGCCTCCTTCAACGAGTCTGTAATTTCATGTTCTTAGTGTCATACTGAACATTTTTAAATATCTGTACAACACAGAGTGTGGTGGACTTCTGAAATGAGCCAAAGTGTTTTTGTTTGTCGTACTCTTATTTAAATTCATGCCACCAAACACATCCCTCTCCTTCCACATGTTAGGACACAAAAGAGGCCACCTATGAAACTCTATCTGTTGATGTTGCTTTTTAGACAGTGCTACTTTAGAAAATAAAAGTAAGTGCTTTATAAACACACACACACACACACACACACACACACACACACACACACACACACACACACACACACACACACACACACACACACACACACACACATATATATATTATTTTATAAGTGTGTGTGTGTGTGTGTGTATATATTTATTTTCTATATATAGGCCTGTCACGATAACAAATTTTGCTAGATGATAAACTGGCCAAGAAATTATTGCGCTAAACGATAATATTGTCGTTCTGAGACCATTTTCATCTAAAATAATGATAATGGCATAATAATGCAGGTACACCTTCTCAAAGATCAATAAACTTTTTTTTCTAAAGACTATTTAACACTGAAATGGAAAGCATTTTAAATATCCACAATAAATGAACAAAACAACAACAACAACAAAAAAGACTCTCAGTCTGCAATGGATGATTGTGTTTTAGGTATTGTTGGGAATCTATACTTTTTTTTTTACGATTAATACGTTTTTAATGTTTTGATATTGTAATAATTTCAGTTACTCTCCAAATTAATGTAGAAACAATTTATTGACAGCATATTTTAAATATGTGTTGTAGTCAATATGTTGTTTTTATGAATGAAGGCCAGTATCACTGATGTCTCTATGAAACATTAATGACGTTACATTACAGTATAATTGAAAGCTACCAATTTAAACATTTATTAGGCTTAAGAAAACAACAACTTTTAATTTAAGTGAACTTAAAACAATCTTTACATAACCCCATTATAATAAATATTATTTTACCTTATAATGTTAGACATATAGGCCTACAGAAATATAGGAGTTATACACCTTTCTTAACTGCATAAATAATAAATTAAATATAGATGAATCATCATTAAAGCTACAATTTTCTCTGTTCCCGTTGTTCTTTGATGAACATTAATGACGTCATCAGTGCTCCTGTCACATTAAGAACAGCCGCTGCCGAACATGACGCGGATCTCATTTCCTCACAACTCTTTAAGTTTATTTAAGATGTTATTTAACTCATTTAAGACTCCTAATATGAGAATACTCAAAATGATCTCTGTTGTTTGTTGTTATTGTTTGTTAATAAGCAAAAGAGAACTCCATGTGAGCAGGAGACTGTCTGTCTGTGTGTGTGTGTGTGTGTGTGTGTGTGTGTGTGTGTGTGTGTGTGTCAGAGTGTCCCTCGATAAGCTGACATGAGACGCAGCCACACAGACAGGACATTTACATACAGCGCGTTCTCTTGTGTCTTGTCGCACTTACAAGCATTTACATGTATAAGAGCGTGATCATATAATGTAACGCTCTGCAAAAATGAATATAAAAACGGGCGCTGGAAATTATCGCGGATGGAAAAATGATCGAGCTCATTTTTTTTATTGTGCGATTTATTGATTTATTGACTATCGCGACAGTCCTATCTATATATATATATCTAAAAACAAAAATCCAGAAATCACAATATATGATTTTTTTACTATTTATTTGTATGATACAGCTGCAAATAAGTATTTGAACACCTGTCTATTAGCTAGAATTCTGACCCTCAAAGACCAGTTAGTCTGCCTTTAAAATGGCCACCTCCACTCTATTTATTATCCTAAATTAGATGCACCTGTTTGAGGTCGTTAGCTGCATAAAGACATCTGTCCACCCCATATAATCAGTAAGAATCCAACTACTAACATGGCCAAGACCAAAGAGCTGTCCAAAGACACTAGAGACAAAATTGTACACCACCACAAGGCTGGAAACAACCTCCTTCCCTCAGTTAGAGCATTGAAGATGGGTCGAGGCTGGATCTTCCAACATGACAATGACCCGAAGCACACAGCCAGGAGAACCAAGGAGTGGCTCTGTAAGAGGCATATCAAGGTTCTGGCGTGGCCTAGCCAGTCTCCAGACCTAAACCCAATAGAGAATCTTTGGAGGGAGCTCAAACTCCGTGTTTCTCAGCGACAGGCCAGAAACCTGACTGATCTAGAGAAGATCTGTGTGGAGGAGTGGGCCAAAATCCCTCCTTCAGTGTGTGCAAACCTGGTGAAAAACTACAGGAAACGTTTGACCTCTGTAATTGCATACAAAGGCTGTACCAAATATTAACATTGATTTTCTCAGGTGTTCAAATACTTATTTGCAGCTAGGGCTGGGCGATATATCAAATATTAGCGATAATATCGCAATAATTTTGACGACGATGTAAAAATGTGAAAATATCGTGAATATCGAATATTTCAAATTCAACATGCATACTTTCCCAAAAAACATTACCAGATAACTCAGAGGTCTGCTTCCACCGTTAATTAAACATTGGAAGCAGAATATTTATATATATATATATATATATATATATATATATATATATATATATATATATATATATATATATATATATATATATATATATATATATATATATATATATACGCGAAGCGCATGACAAAGAAAGCAACAGAAACATGCGCGCATGAGAGAAATAACAGCACGGTGCGGGACGTGCACGCGCTGCCGGACTCTGACCTGAAGCACGCGCACACGCCTTTCAGGCAACACACGATCGCGATTCAGTTCTTTCATGGATTATTTGTTTTCAGTGGTCAAACAAATGTAAAAATGCACGTCCTGGCGAGTATTCAGGTAAACACAGTAGTGTAGTCAGGTAAATGCAGTAGTGAACGACGTACAGAGTTGAGTGGGAAATCGTGTGTTACAATGAATTTGGTCCGTGGAGATCTTAAAGGGCCGGACCTCATATTCTGTGTGATTTAATGTTCATCAAACAACAATGAAAAATAGAAAACCATCCCTTGCTTGGCTAAACAACTTTGATATATTTATTAAGAATCATTGTAGCCTATAGTTAATTTTTAGAGTGAAGACTGAGCAGTTTTTTTATATATATTTGATTTTTGGTGTATTTCTTGACTTGCTAATGTTAAATAGACCCACTGTAGCTGAAAATAAAGCACTGTTTTTGTCATATTGTTTGTAATTTGCATGTTTTGCTTATGTTTTAAAAAATATATCTATCAAATTAAAAATCTATATTGTAATTATAAAAGTACATTTAAAAAAATATACAAAATTACTCGCATCATGATTTAAGATTTTGGTCATCCCGACCTGTTCAGTAAACTTTAACATTTTGTATTTAATTTGGTTCTATTTAAATATTTTTTGTTGTTTTTAATGGCGCCAAAATACATCTTTATTTGTTTATTTAAAAGCAATTGCAAACATCGAGATATATATCGAATATCGTAAATTTTTTTTGAGATATAATAATATTTTTTTAGATATCGCCCAGCCCTATTTGCAGCTGTATCATACAAATAAATAGTTTAAAAAAATCATACATTGTGATTTCTGGATTTTCATGTCTCTCACAGTGGAAATGCACCTACGATGACAATTTCAGACCCCTCCATGATTTCTAAGTGGGAGAACTTGCAAAATAGCAGGGTGTTCAAATACTTATTTTCCTCACTGTATTTACACACACAAGCATTCAAAATTCATGGGGATCAGTATTTTTTATTTTTTTTGTAAATCTCTTAAGTGCACCATGGCTGTATTTATTTAATAATAATAATAATAATAATAATAATAATAATATTAAAAACCTAATATTATTACAAATAAAAATAAATGTAAATGTATTTGAATTAGCCCAGTTGTCATTGTCACATAATTCTTCTGAAATTAGTTGTAAAATTCTCTTTTGGTGGTCAAGAAACATTCTTTTCGTTATGATAGTTGAAAACTTGTGTTGCTTAATATTTTGTGGAAACTCATTTGTTAAACAGGATTCTTTGAAGAATCGAATCATTATAAATGTCTTTTACTGTCACTTTTTATTATTTTGACTAAATTAATACAACCTTGCTGAATAAAAGTATGAAAAAAAAATCATACTGACACCAAACATTTGACCAGTAGTGTGTATATATATATATATATATATTATTTTAACCACCATATCTCTTTCAGATTGAGTCTGTTCAATGGGACGCCCAGAGCCCTCCTGCACCCAACGCTGAAAGACCCTCTGCAATGTGAGTGTAACCCTGAGCTTCACAGTCAGTCAGTAGTTCATAGTCCACACTGTTAGTAACTCAATTCTGCTAAATTAATGGATTCAGTCAAAGTTTGTGAACATGAAATCACAATTGACCCTAATTACTTTCTGAATTAAATGCCAGTTAATGTTGATGTATGGAAATATATGGCAATAAGAGTAACTGTGTAACCATTGAGATGTTCTTGAAAGCAAGCAAAACATTCAGGGCCCCATTACACACCCGGCGCTATGTGACACCAGGTCACTACACAAGTGTTTTTTGCTAGTTTCAGCCTCACGCAGTTATCATTTTCTCACTCAGAGGCATGTTGTTTAAATTGTAAATGCACTCGCGCCCTATCTGTTCACCCGGGCGTGCTGGTCTGAAAACGAGGTGTGTTCAGACGCATTGTTGGCATGTTGCTGTTTTGAGACTTCTGCGCCATTTCCCAACAAAAACCTGGTCTAAAGTCAATGCCCTTTTTTTCTGTTATTTAATGTGCGCGTTAGTAATATGCGGCCATAGGCGGGTGCACAACGTGCATACACTCAGCTTAATACACACACGGGGACATGTAGCAGCACACAAACATTTTTAAATAATAAAAATAAAAGCATCCTCTCTGGAGAAGTGTTTAGTCTTTCTGCTCGCAAATTCTGACCATGTAAATAGCGAATCCTCCATGGTGCAAGCACAACTGGCTTTTAAAGGGAATGGGAGATGAGACTTTTTTTGCACGTTCCGCCCAAAACACACCCATGACTCATTAAGAGACTAGGTAAAACCCTTTTGGACCATGAACCTGTTGCAGCATTTTTCGTGTCGTTAAAATAGCATACGTGGATTCGGACATGCCCTAAGTGGACCTGTGCCATGCGCTCAGATCTTAAAATAGGGCCCTCAGTCTCCATGTTCTGGTCAAAAAAGACTCAAAAAATTGATACCAGAGGCATTTCAGGGGGAATTCAAGGGCAACTCTGTTCTCTGCGACTCTAAGCAGTGCCCTTTTGTCATGATCCAATTAAGTCCTTCCCTATTTTTTATCATTGAAAAACCTGTCACACCTAAATGTGTCAGACTGTTGAAGTGAAATGGGTTGTGAATTGTTTCAGGTTGACTTTTAAAGCTGAAGTGATCAGTCAGTATGAATGTGGTTTTTAAAAGATGAGATCATTCTCCGTTTTCTCCTAGGCAGTCCTCCATGAGTTTTTTCAGTTCGGTACAGTAGATAGATGTTTCATTGATGTGATTTACCCAGCAGCACAGCAGGTATTTGAAGGCTTGACTGAACTGGCCCGATTTCTGGGAAAGCACATGTAGTGAAATTTGACACTAGATAACATATTCAGCTCATGGTCTCAAAGGAGTCAAACTGAGCTAGAGACAACAGCAAGATCTTAGTAATAAATAGTTGATAAATAGCACTTTATGCTTTCTGACACTAGTGATGAGAAACTATTTGCATGTGTGTGCATTTGCCTCATTTTTCAAATGCTTTCAATATTTAATCTGTCAGTTTGCCTTGACTTTCCCCCATTTAGATTTGTTTCCACTTGAAAGAAAATTGAATTAGGACTATTTCTTGCAGTGCTGTTCTAAGCAAACAATCTCCATCATGACCATTTCAGATCTTGTTTTCCTGTCTATCCTGATACTAAGGTGAACAGGCTGCTTCTGTTGAAGGAGAGTCTTAAATTAAAGAAAATAGTTGGGACTTGCCCATACATAATTGAAGAGATTCTTGAAACATATTTCAAAAACTAGTCTTAATTGCTGAATGTTCTTTAATGTTATATATAATATTTAATACGTTATATATTCCTCTATTTAGGTTCTTGTCAATGTGTTATATATTATAAATCTGTTCCACTTTTTTGCCGTTATTTAAATGGTTGTTTATACCATGTGAACTGTATACACATTAATTTTCTGTGTCTGTAGTTTTGAGAAGAATACACTTTCTTTTTTCATTCTTTAACTGTGGATTGGAAACACTCAAGTGGGTTTTATTTTAAAAGCAGTTAACTGACTTATTAGAGTCACATGCATCCGTAGTGGATTCGGACACACCCTAAGTGCACTCAGAGCGGTAAAACAGGGCCCATGGTCTTGTAAGTGTACTGACTTATTTGGCTTTTAATTTTATTAATATCGTGTTATCTGCAAAGCATATTTTAAATGTACTATTAAAATTAAGTTCATTACAAGTGTGCATTCAATACAATCAAACAAATAATTTAATAAGATCAGTTGAAAAATCAACTAATCAGAATTTTTTTTCTTCAGATATTTGCCTTAAACAATGATGTTTATATAATCATGAACGACAAAACTAAACGAAGCGATTTATAACGAGAGCAAAGTAGTTTTGTCCTATCGTAATGCTTGCTTTGTAGATGTGTTAATCGGGAGACTGAGAGCGCCATATGAGAGTGATTTATGGATGTAGCGTATCTGCAGGGTGTCCAGCTGTTGGAGTGGAGAGGGAACAGCGCTGATCTAAAATTCTCTCTGAATCCAGCCTCTTCTTCTAGCCGTGTATCTCTGTGCTACCTGCCATTCTGTCTCAATTATGCCTCTCCATGCTGGAGGGAGGAGATGTCCTGCTGTCTCTCTGAGAGTCTGAGCCTCCTAGGGCCTCTTGGATCACTCACAAACTTGCTGTCAGACACACACAAACAAACATAGGTGCAAACATTCTCTCACCTGAGTTATACATCAGCGCACACACATTCAACCACTGTCTGTTTATTAATGGTTCTGAAACTACCTTCTGGATGGTGGAGAAACATTGGGAAAGTGGGCGATGAGAGCAGTGCTTATCAACAGTTTTTTTCTTCAGGATGCAGATTTTATGTTACGCATCACGTGACAACCCGACACAATACCAGGCCCGGTTCAGTTCTGTTTAAATCAGTTTAAGTTTGGTATGATTCAATTTAACCCTTGTGCTGTGTTGAAAACCCTTTTACACCTTTTGTGTTCCTGGTCAGAAATGACCGGCCTTTTAAAAATTTGCTTTAGACTTTAACAGATTTTTTAATTAGATTAGGAAGAACCATGGGAGAATATTTTCTTTTACCATGTATAGTTTTGAAGTTTTTCTAGGATGAGGGCACTCCATATAACCTACCCATGTTTCCCTAATTTGACAAGCTTTATACGGTTTGACAAATTTTGATTGCATGCAAAAAAAAAGACAAACAAGAAAAAGAAGAAGAGGTAAATAAGCTGGTTTATTTTGCTATACTTAACGTTCAATTATTTGCATGGTTGGTTATATATATTTTTTCCCTCCATCTAGCATTGATTTTCCCCTGCTTTTTGCAGCAGAACATTTTTGGATCACGACGCACGAGTTGAGAACTTCTGGCATAGAGGACGTGTAAACAGCACTGGCAAAGCCTAATAACTCTGGCACATTGAAATCTGTGCTTTATTTGATGTGTTTGTCTGGGCGCGTGGTTTTGTATGTGTGTGTTGAAGAGAGCGAGTGAGAGCTGTGAGAATGAATGAGCAGTTTTTCATCTCAGAAGATTAGAATGCCTATTTTGACACACTTCAATGTTTGTAGATGGCTGATTTGGACAAGCACAGTAGCTTAGTCACTCCTTCAGAATATAGACAAATGGATGCAAAGCCATGTTGATGTTGTTACATCTGTTGTTCCTTTACCCGTGAAAGAAATGCATAATAACCTTGAAACGCCTAAGAAAAACAGGCCATATAAAATGAATTGTTAAAATATAGGATTAATTATGAAGTATTCACTGGGAATCAGCAACAAAGCTGGTGGACCGAGAGCTGAAAATTCTGGTAAACTGATTGCTATATTATATTTTAATGTTAACAATTATAGTGCTGTTTTTGAAACCACAGCCTAGTGGTTTGTGTGTATGCTTCACACATATTGAGCCTATTTGGAGATACAATTTACAAGCTACACTGCAATGTGTCCTGATCACATTTGACCCCCCATTTTCTCTGCTTTTTATGTTATTAAATTAACGCTGCAGTCCATAACTTTTGGTTAAAAATTAACTATAAAACAAAACTATCTCCTTACCTAAGCCCGATTCACAACGGTAAGCTTGTAAAAATGTGTTACAATTTTAGTGATACTGGTGGATTTCTGCTGGAATTTCGAGCAGGTATTTTCGTCATTACGTCACGTCTGTATACATAAAGAAAGAGTCCGGCTACTAGTAGTATCGCATCTGAGGATGCTGCAGGTGGCGGATCATTTATAGCCTTTTCTAACAGCAGCTGGAATAATTACAATTTATCATTTTGATTGCGGATTGTAATCCAGAAAGGTCCAAAGGACAATCATCAGTGACAACTTGAGATTCACCTGTAGTCAAAAGCAGAAGATTAGACTGTACGGAAATTGAAATCAACATGTAACACTAATACTCAAAAAATACACGTAGTCAATGCGCATGTTGTTAATTTGAGAACAAAGTATAACAATAATAAAACATTTTGCACAGTTTGATGTGATGTGAGCTAAGCGATCGTTAGATTTAATCACCGCAATTTATTGTAATGCTTTTTTTGCGGGGAAAATGTGTTTTTCCAAGATGTAGAATCTGTGATTCTGAAGTACAGTATCCACACCGTGCGGTGACTGACAGCAAGCCGCACGTACTCCTCAAAACATTCGATTCATCTGCGCTGAGGAGCCGTGCCGATGCAAAACCCACGTAAAGATGATAATTCCACAAATAACTGTAATTGCAGGTTTAAACAGAGATGGCGACAAAGCGGCAAAACTTACGGATTACAGCTTTAAAACATAAATAAATACACACACTACTGTTCAGAAAGATTAAAAAAAGAAAAGAAATTAATACTTTCAATTAATCAGACTTTATAATGTTCCACAAGATTTCCATTTCAAATGCGGTTCTTTTTAACTTTCTGTTCATCAAATTACATTTTAAAATATATTAAAATAGATTCTAATAATATTTCACAATATTACTGTGTTTGTTATCAACCTTGGTGAGCATAACAGACTTCTTTCACTGACCCCTAACTTTTGAACAGTAGTGTAATTTCAGTAATATTACACCTTAGCAGGCATCTCATTTATACAGATACAGTGAAACAGGAAAATACACACATAAAGAAGATCAGCAGTTTTTTTTAAAATACATAGTGCTGCACAATAAAGCAGCAAATGATGAACTCTGCTACACAGACAAGAAATATGCAGGCCCAAACAAAATCAGTGCACAGATTTCCTCAGCATTGGTACTTCCATCACACGTCATACCATTCTGCAAATTGTCCACCAAAATCTGTGTAGAGGATAGAAAAAGTGTGCTGATTCTTTCTGGGTCTGGTAATACATAATAATTAGAACAGAATGTTTATTTGCTACTATGTAGATGTTTTTTTTAATCCAATTAGTTCTACTCTAATTGTACAGATTGGTCCATTAGATAAGTAATCTCAGCAATTTTGTCACCCTGCTTGTGATTGAACCTGTGACCTTTCCTTTAAGAGCCCTGATCCTTAACCATTAGGAAAGCTCCATTCAGAGCCGTTATTAAGAGTGAACAGAATGACCTACTGCAGCTCAGTGATTTGCACAGCGCCACAGAATAAGCAAAGTGCGATTGTGACCAATTAGAATGAGTTTGTCTGATAAAGTGGCTGTGCTTGCTTTCGGCACAATGGTATTGTTTCAGAAAGTGTGGGCCTTTAGAAGGAATTCTTTCCTTTTGGAGTTCGTCTGGTAATGTTTGGTACATTACCATTGCACATATTTCCCCAAAATCAGCAGAAAATGCAAAATAAGTTAGCAGATTCCCTTTTGACCTGCTCGTTTGTTACGTGAATGAAAACATGTGTGCTGTCACCTGGCACCAGGTGTATGCATGTGTCACCGACATCCATTTCCTCAAGTGAGGTAGATGTGTGCACACGCGTTCGTTCCATTCTGGGGAACTAAAGGTGTTTTTTTCCGATTGAGCAGCAGTGACGCACGGTTCTGTGTAATACTGCTTCGAAGTAATGGAGCGGAATGCGTGCGTGCGTGTATCCATGTCTGGGATAAATGGCCTAATGAAAAATGGAAAGCTCTGCTGTAATGTAATGACACAGACTGGCTTGAGCGGCCTGTCTTTCAGCGGTTTCACACCAGCTTTCTCTTTCTTTCACACAGATGCGCACAACAAAGAATAGCACATAAGCAGAAAAACAACACATATGGAACCATGTCCAGTTGCGCTGTGGGAAACTTTTCTTTGACCTTGTTTAAACGGCTCACATCGAAAAGCCTTATGTAAGTTCTTACATATGCTGCCTTTGTGAGATTTAAATATCCAAGTGTTACCTTCACACATTGGTGTTGCTTTGCCTGAGAACACGAGATACAGTGGCTGTTTTAAAAGTAAATAAGATTTAGCAACTCCAATGGGGGATATTTTTCCGTTGCTGTGAAAGTGTCTGACAGTGAAAGTATTCTCGAAATCATGTAGAGTGGGCAAAAATGTGAAATTAAATTACAGTGGAGATTGCTAGCGTACAATATAGTTGTTGACTCTAGCATGAAATGAAACTCTCCGCTTGTGCCCTTGCATGTTGTCCCAGTTCATGAAAAATATCTCTTGGTTTTTAGTCATCTTTTATGATGGTGAGTTTTATTGGGTGCAGTCAACAGCACAGATTTGACAGGGATGTTTTTCTTAGTATAGGACTTAGTATAGGACCATGGGTTCATATAAATCTAGATTTTTCTGTGCTGTGGAGTTTGACAGTGTCCCGGGTTTGATCTGTTTATTGTTATTAGTAGTGCTCGCTGCTAAGACAAGCATCACCATTATTATTGCTCATACTTGCGGTTAAACGCTTTAAACTTTTAACCCAAAGCATTAAACTTCAGTGTGTAATTTGTCCCGCACCGTTTGAGCTATAAAGACATAAACGATACCTCAAATTGTGTGGCTTGTATAGGAGAGATGTGCAGTTACTGTTTAGACCTTTTAGCTGAAAAGATGGATGATAAACTGGGCAATAAAATCCCATAAACTAACTCTGGAGGTAACTCTGATAGGTACTAATATGACATCTAGTAGGACATCAGAATCTAAACTTGACTTTTTAGCACACCGGCCAATGAGGACTGAATTGAAAAAATACATGCATTAATATTACAGGGAGTGCAGAATTATTAGGCAAGTTGTATTTTTGAGGATTAATTTTATTATTGAACAATAATATCAAAGCTGAATATTTTTGTAGTTTATTAGGAAGTAGTTTTTAGTTTTAGCTATTTTAGGGGGATATCTGTGTGTGCAGGTGACTATTACTGTGCATAATTATTAGGCAACTTAACAAAAAACAAATTTATACCCATTTCAATTATTTATTTTTACCAGTGAAACCAATATAACATCTCAACATTCACAAATATAAATTTTTGACATTCAAAAAAGAAAAAAACAAATATGACTACAATATAGCCAACCTTTCTTTGCAAGGATTCTGTCAGTGTTTTGATCTGTTCACCATCAACATTGCGTGCAGCAGCAACCACAGCCTCCCAGACACTGTTCAGAGAGGTGTACTGTTTTCCCTCCTTGTAAATCGCACATTTGATGATGGACCACAGGTTCTCAATGGGGTTCAGATCAGGTGAACAAGGAGGCCATATCATTAGATTTTCTTCTTTTATACCCTTTCTTGCCAGCCACGCTGTGGAGTACTTGGACGCGTGTGATGGAGCATTGTCCTGCATGAAAATCATGTTTTTCTTGAAGGATGCAGACTTCTTCCTGTACCACTGCTTGAAGAAGGTGTCTTCCAGAAACTCGCAGTAGGACTGGGAGTTGAGCTTGACTCCATCCTCAACCTGAAAAGGCCCCACAAGCTCATCTTTGATGAAACCAGCCCAAACTAGTACTCCACCTCCACCTTGCTGGCGTCTGAGTCGGACTGGAGCTCTGCCCTTTACCAATCCAGCCACGGGCCCATCCATCTGGCCCATCAAGACTCACTCTCATTTCATCAGTCCATAAAACCTTAGAAAAATCAGTCTTGAGATATTTCTTGGCCCAGTCTTGACGTTTCAGCTTGTGTGTCTTGTTCAGTGGTGGTCGACTTTCTGCCTTTCTTACCTTGGCCATGTCTCTGAGTATTGCACACCTTGTGCTTTTGGGCACTCCAGTGATGTTGCAGCTCTGAAATATGGCCAAACTGGTGGCAAGTGGCATCTTGGCAGCTGCATGCATGACTTTTCTCAGTTCACGGGCAGTTATTTTGCGCCTTGGTTTTTCCACACGCTTCTAGCGACCCTGTTGACTATTTTGAATGAAACGCTTGATTGTTCGATGATCACGCTTCAGAAGCTTGGCTATTTTAAGACTGCTGCATCCCTCTGCAATATATCTCACTATTTTTGACTTTTCTGAGCCTGTCAAGTCCTATTATTGACCCATTTTGCCAAAGGAAAGGAAGTTGCCTAATAATTATGCACACCTGATATAGGGTGTTGATGTCATTAGACCACACCCCTTCTCATTACAGAGATGCACATCACCTAATATGCTTAATTGGTAGTAGGCTTTCCAGCCTATACAGCTTGGAGTAAGACAACATGCATAACGAGGATGATGTGGTCAAAATACTCATTTACCTAATAATTCTGCACTCCCTGTAAAGGAACACTCCACTGTTTTTAGAAATAGGGCTTCTTCAACATCTTTCCTACATTTAGATATGTGGGAAAATGCATTTTTGTCTCAGTGCATGCATTGTTTTAGTTTGGCAGGGTCGCCGCTAGCTTAGCTTAGCATAATGAATGGAATCCTATGTTGCCAGCTAGCATGTCCTGAGTAAAAGTGATAAAAAAAATAACAAAAAAAACACCTAATTACTTCTTGTGGCCTGCGTATTCACAACGAGTACAAATATCGATGCAGATTAAGACTAGGCGATTTCCTAGGTAGATATTAACTTGGGACTATATTACGGGGAAGCACAGGCGAAGCACTGCTACTTGGGCGCAGAGATATCACACAACACATGAAATCCCCAAACATCCGTCAACATACTGCCGTATGTTGTGCATGTGTTGCGTGATATCTCTGCACCCAAGTAGAAGTGCTTCGACAAAAAATTCATTTGCCCACATATTTAAATATAAGAGAAAATTTGAATAAGCCCTATTTCTAAAAACGGTGGAGTGTTCCTTTAATATATGCATTTCTAACATGTTTCCTATTAGTCCTACTAAATTACTTTTTAATATGTTTTAATGAGAAATTTGGGGTCAGTGAGGTATTTTTTGTACATAGATGTATTACTTTATTTAGCAACGGTGCGTTACATTTATTAAATGTTATAAAAATCTATAATAAAATCTGTTCAGGTTTCCACAGAAAGCAGCACCACTGTTTCAAATATTTATAATGAGCACCAAAATCAGCATGTTAGAATGATTTCTGAAGGATCATGTGAAACTGAGGACTGGAGTAATGGCTGCTGAAAATGCTTTTCGGTCACAGAAATTAATTACATTTTAAAATATTTAAAACATCAAACGGTTATTTTTAATTGTAATAATTTTTCACTTTTTATATACACAATAGAGTATATATTTTTATTTGAATTAAATACATATTTTATTTGTTTTCAACTTAAGGATTAATACAGATTTATTTCCTTTTTATTTCCTCACTAACTGTACAGTAAGTAACACCTAGCAACCATGCAGAATACCCTAGCAACGATTTAGCAACACTACATTAAGAACCACTTAGCAACTCCTTTGCATTGTGGCAGTGAGTTTTGCACTCTTAGACAATGTGAAAATCTAGAATTGTGGCATCTTCCTGTGAAGTTCATCTGTAATCATGACTGTCTCTTTCTATTTCTCTGTAGTGAATGCTGTATTATCAGTGATGGAGGGCTCTCAGCTGCTCTACTCTATACAGCCACACCCAGCTCTCACTCCCATCATGCACCTGCTCCCACCAAACATTCTAGTATCTGGACATGACCGCATCCCTGGCGTGGTGTTCTCTACGGACACAGGCACAGGTAGGATTACCCACAATGCCCCCTCTCAGTTTATCATCAGAATGAGAATAGAGAGAAAAAGCTTTATTGTGTGAGACTACAGTTATAAAACAATCAAATGGCATTTGATGATTGCTCATCTGTAATGAGAGAATGTGTGTTGCCATGGAGACAGCAGAAGGAACTCTAAAAGCCTCATGAAAGAAAGCTCCCCGTTTCTCAGGACATTCCTTTGATTAGCTTCAGAATCGCTTCATGCCAAACCAGGTCATATACACACACACACACACACACACACACACACACACACACACACACACACACACACACTCCACAGCGCTGTGCTCATGACTCGTCTCTTTTTAGATTTTTGTTCTGAGCTCACACACACACACACACACACACACACACACACACATGTTGTGTTTCCATATTTATAGGACATTCCATAGGCGTAATGCATTTATACTGTACAAACCATGTACCTGTCCCCTACCTGCTCCTGCCCTTAAACTCACCATCACAGGAGACATGCTGCATTTTTACTTGCAAAAATCACTTAGTGTGATTTATAAGATGTTTCCTCATAGGGGACAGGTTTCTCTTTGAACTGCGTCTGAAATGTTTGAGTGCTATATTCTGCATCCTCCTGTGGCCTCCACACAGACTGAAAGTAGAGAAAGAGAGATGTTTCCCCCTGACTGTTAATATGGTTAATAAGACATGATTCAAAGCACTTCATTCCAAGATCCAAAAGCAAAACATTCCGTCTGATAATGATTCTCATAAACACACATGTATTGTTTACACACACACACACACACACACACAGAATGGTACTTAGTGAAAAAACACTTTCACTTTTCCAGTAGTCTTAGCGCATCATTAATTATAACACATCCACCAGTTTTTTAAGATAGATTAAAATGATTTAGTATTGATTTATTATTTACATATTTATAAATATACATATTTATAGCCATAATAAAATGTCTAAAATGTAATTGGGTTGTAACAGCAGAGTTTGGAATTATTCAATTTATTATTTAGTAATTGTATCAATATGTTATAATTAGTCATTGCGTATTGACAGCCAAGGTAATAATTCATCTTTAACACACACACACACACACACACACACACACACACACACACACACACACATCACAGATATGTTTGATTATACACATCTGGATGCTCACACACATTGATTGGGTGAGGCATGCGTATTAAACATCTGTAAGCACTACACGTTAAAGTTACATAGACACACACACACACACACACACACACACACACACACACACACACACACACACTGATTATTAACCACTAGAGCAAAAAGTGTGGAGTTGTGAAATACATTGTATTTATTGAAAGGTTAGCATTACTTAAAATCTCAGGTGGTATTTGAAGTAAATTAATTTTTTTAGGGGTTCTTAGGGGTTAAATTGATAGAAAGGAAATCCTACCGTAGAGAAATGCAGTATCCTAAACTTTAAAGTTACACAACACGCATGACTAGAAAAACACTTCTCTGGAGCCGTCACCTATCAGACCTTCTGTAGCACAGCTCTCTTTGGCTGCAGTGGTGGAGTGTTTGTATGCTGTAATGTCCTGACGACGCTGCACTTGTTTGGCTGTCAGGCCTCAGTGCTGCTGTGCAGATAAGCCTGGTTTGGTGTGTGTGTGTAGTTGAGTGTAGAGTGATTGTGCAGTGTGTTTGAGGTAACAGACTGTGTGTACAGTAAATGTCTGAGTGCGTCGGAGCTCTCCAGGCCTGGCTTTGATAGTGGCAGACTGTGTGAGTGTGTTAAAGCTAAACAGTGATAGACTGTGTTTGTGTATGGCTGAGTGATCCGTGAAAGTGAAACTCTCCTGGTTGTGACTCATTCAAACCAGCGGGTCTGCTGTCTGCTGCCACAGCAACCTATGTATTATTACACACACACACACACACACACACACACACACACACACACACACACACACACACACACACACACACACATGTTGTGTTTCCATGTTTTATGGGGACATTCCATAGGCGTAATGCATTTTATACTGTACAAACCATATTTTCTATCCCCCTACACTGCTCCTGCCCTTAAACCTACCCATCACAGGAGACATGCTGCATTTTTACTTTTCCAAAAAAAATCACTTAGTGTGATTTATAAGATGTTTTCCTCATGGGGACCAAAAAAATGTCCCCACAAGGACAAAAATTTGGATATTGCCATCTTTGTGGGGACATTTTGTCCCCATACCATAGGGATTACCAGTCCACACACACACACACACACACACACACACACACACACACACACACACACACACACACACACACACACACACACACACACACATACACCATATGATAACTTTCTTGTGATAAACAGACCCAAATGTATGTGGTTGTTCACTAAAAATCTTGATATCTTTCTGAGCTCTGCTTAGTGAGAGACCATAAAAAAGTAGCAAAGTCTTGTTTTTGCAAAAAAATAAAAGCAAACAAAAACTCTCTGAATGATTTGTTCATGAATCAGGTTCCGTTCTTATGTTTAACTCACTGACTCAGCGAGTCGTTTGCAAATGTTAAAAACATGTCTTTTTCGGTCTGTTTCTCACACAAAGCAATTGTATAGCTTCTGAAGACAGATTATGAATTCTGATTTACTTTTATTATATTGAAAAAGTGGTAGTTTGAGACACTGTTTTTGAATTCAGTTAATTTATAAAAAAATGTGACTAGTCGCTCATCATGGCCTATAGAGAGCGCAACAGGATAAGAAACCTATGTCTAATTTAGCCTAGTCCATTTTACGTGTTGTTTCCAACAGTTAAAAAAACGAAAATGCTCCGAGCGCTCCACAAGATATGTTTGATTATACCATCTGGATGCTCAAAATTGATTGGGTGAACGCACGTATTAAACATCTGTAAGCACTACGTTAAGTTAATCGGCATTCTAAAGGAATGTGCTGCTGCATTGTAGCACGCACACATAGACAGTATAGCTTGCACACAGAAACATTCTGTTATGTAGGAGCAATAGCCTTGTGGGCAGTGCTGTGTCATATGCCATATCTTATGCCATCTCAGGTCGAGGTTCAGGCTTATTTGTTCATTTAATGACGACTTTAATCACATAAATGTCGACTTTAAAAAAATGGTCGTTCAACCCCTAATAATAATAAGAAATGTTTAGGAATTACTGGTTTTGTCAAAAACATTGAAAATATTAGTGTACCTCACAATAGCAGTACCTTCCCACATTCCAGGTTGGTTTTCACTTTAAAAAAATCATTCAGCTTTGAAATTTGTGTCATCATTCAAGTCAAGTCCAATATTTCTAAGAAGAAACTTAGAAATTTATATACAGCTTTCACTGGGGAATGCACATCAATTATAAAAACAACAGTTAGCTTAGGGGTTAATGCTGTATAACAGATGTTTGTGTTTAAATGAATTATGGAGGGTGATTCACTTAGCCTGTGTCTACGTGAAGGGTTTATTTGATTGCATTTTTATTTTCCAACACATTTCTCTGTGATGTCTAAATAAAACATCAAGGGTGAGTTTTTCAAAGGGAACAGGTTATCATCGCCTAAGTTGAGCGTTTTTGGATGTGCAGAGGCGAACCAGGCAAATCTTGACAATCACAAGCATGTGATGTGATTGTGACCATTTTCAGATCACGCCAATGATTTTTGAATCGATTATTGAGTAGCTTAGACCCCGGTGAGTAAGTAAGCTCATTTTTTGTGTTTACCAAAAAGAAACAAAAGTGGGTGCATTGGCTTAGATATGCAGAAGACTTTCTCAATAGACAATGTTTGAAATGCTTCTCAGCAAGACCCCCGCTGAGAGCGGAAATGGGGCCAGCCAAAGATCTCAGCTGGAGGAAATGCGTCTGTGATGCTGCAGCCAGACACATACTCCATATGACAAATTATCATTGGTCCTAATTCTTTTTTTAAATCAGAAGAGAAATTTGGGCCACATGGAGCTCCATTACGTTGGCCTCAACTGCATGGATTTTTCCCAGCTTCTGGAACACATTGCGCTCTCTTGTGCATCGCTCAATAGTTTGTTATCCTGTGTACTTGGTCTGTTTTTGTTTTTGTTTTTTTCATATTTGAATTGATTGCCATGAGTAAGAGGATCTTGGCATTCTGAAGTGTGCTGATAAATTAATTTTTACTGTCTAATTAATTCCTTTGTTGCTGCAGTGTTGTAAAAAATGAATAGCCATTAAATATAAAGGAAAATAATAAAATGGCTGGATGGAATTGGCTGTGCGCGCAGGAAATGAGTACAATGTTAATGTTATATTCACTCCATCTCTGTTGCAGCAGATGCACTGCGGAAGCCTCGTCTGTTGAAGAGCTTCTCGTGTGTGTTGGAGGGCCTACGTGTGGCACTCTTCCCCTCCGTGGAGGTCTTCGAATCTGACCTGCTCCAGCTGCTTAACAAAGACTGCCAGAATACAGTAAGTTACGACTCTAATTAAACATTTAGGCCATTCTAGGATGTAAATTCATTACGTTTTTTTTTTATTTTTTTTAATACAGAAGTTATAATATGACTCCTTAAAGCGGTCATATCGTGTATACAATCTTTAAATTATTGTTTTTGTCTTTAAAGGGTAAGCTCTCCCAAAAATGAAAATTCTGTCATTAATTACTCACCCTCATGTCATTCTAAACCCGTAAGACCTTCGTTCATCTTCTGAACAAATTAAGATATTTTTGATGAAATCCGAGAGCGCTCTGCCCCCTCCATCCGCTTAAGTCGTGACGTAAGGAACGCCATTTCTGGGTCCAAGCCTCAACTCGTTTCACTTGAGAATGCCATCTATGGCCATTTATGAGTGCTATTTATTCATATTAAACATCAAACATTTAAAAAAGTAAAACATTTTAAATACTTACAGTCTACACAACCGTCTCTGTGCTCACAGCGTCACAGACTTTAATATTTTTACTATTTATTAAAGATAAATCACTCTCTGGCCATCTGGAATTTTGGTTTGGAGATACATTTTTTGTAGTGTTACACCACATTGTGTGTGTATATTAGCACCGTTTGTTGTTTTTCTTGTGGTATGAGAGAGAGCGTTTGGACCCGAAAGCGCTGCCGTGTGACGTCAGACTTAACAACCGGATAGACAGCTATTTAATTAACACCTTCAAGGACAGAAAGGTAGGAAAGACATTGTTAAAATCGTCCATGTGACTCCAGTGGTTCAACCTTAATTTTATGAAGCGACAAGAATTCTTTTTGTGCGCAAAAAACAAACAAAATAATGACTTTATTCAACAATTGTCTCTAGCCTTTGTCAGACTCTTACACTGTTGACCCAGTGTAAACAGTGCAGTGTTTCCTAGTTCTAAGGCAGAACGACTCCTGTGCATCCGTCGTGATGCTCACGTAAGCAGCGTCATCCAATGGTAAGCCGGCTTTCTGGAAGCGTTGCTCTGTTTGCGTTACATCGACAGTGCAAGAATCTGACAAAGTCTTTTTGTGTTCCGAAGATGAATTAAGGTCTTGCGAGTTTGGAACTACATGAGGGTGAGTAATTAATGACAGAATTAATTCATTTCTGGGTGAACTAACCCTTTAAGGCACATAACTTCTAAGGGTGTGTTCATACTTGCAGTTCGATTTGCTTGGTTCTTTTGTTCCGGACCCAAAAACAAAACTTTTATTACATATTTTTTGTGACGGACCTTACCGACCATCAAAAACAATGCCCTGTACTCGGGCAAATTCATTCTATGTGTGTAGCCTACATATGAATGATGGTATTTTGACAAGCTGAGAACCGTGAAGAGCTTATAAAATGTGTAAATGAGTCAAAACGAAGATCTGCTGTGAGTAGATGTGGTTCTAATGCCTGTACCGAACTGTGATGTGAAATTCATGACTATGATAAGAAAAAAACAGTAATGCTGGAGCATTTTGTCCATTTTAGGGTCGCATCATGTGACAAAATGTCCTGTTTTTGGTTCGTTTACAAGTCTTTGGTCCATGTTGCATTCATATTTCATTCAAACCGCAGTTTGCTTGGAAGTGGACCAAGAACTTTTAAGCGGTCTTTGTCCTCTTTTTTTGCACGCATAAGGGTTCACACTTATTCACATGAACTGCACCAACAGAGCAATCGCACCAGTGTTCGTTTTAATCGAACCAAACACACCCTAAATTTAGGTTCATTAGGTCTTATTTCTAACCATAAAATAATCTGTGCAGAAATGTGTTGCACAAACTATTGTAATCAGACTGAAGTTGGGAATATTGTAAATCAAAGCAAACATTTTTTTCATTGTTGAACTTCCCTAATTGCAAACATTTTCATCTCCCAAAATTATTAATTTATTCCAGAATCTTAGATTTCCTTTAATGGGGGGTTAACGAGATTTAGAGCGTTGTATTTGAAAGATTGAAACAAATTGCACCTTTAGTGTCTTTTGCATAATGAAATAACAAGTCCATTATTTTTGGGTTATTTGAGTAGAGTATTGCCTTCAGTGCTTTAGCAAATGCACAGGTGGTCTGAACACAGTCTGAATAAAGTAGTCTGCAATTGAAGTCATTGTTGATTTCTTTGGCACAGTCTGATGGGTTTTGTATTAGAATGTAGACCGTTCTACAGACTTGTGTGTTCCAGATTTGTGAGATTAGAGTTGCATTGTCTCTCTCTGATCAGCCTCACGTATACATTATAAATCTACCAATATTCTCTACAGTCACAAACACCATCTGCTCCTGTTTTTCCATAATAAAGATCTAAATGATCAAAATAAGTGCAAAGCTCAAAAACTTCAGATGATTAAGATGTTTGGTTGGTGGGTTGATGCAGCCTAGTTGTTAATGGTTGAGGCTGGCCATAACCAATGTCTTGAGAGGCAATGCTGTTGACTTTTGAATCTACAGTACCATCTAAAAGATTGGAAATGATTACTTTTATTCAGCAAGGATGCATTAAATGTATCAAAAGTTTTATAATAATATTAAATTATGATAATTATAGGAAATGTTTCTTGAGCATGACATCAGCATATTAGAATGATTTCTAGAGGATCATGTTGAAAATTCAGCATGTTTTTAGAAATCTGCAATGAACACACAATGTACTGAATTATAGTGAAATTTACATCATCATTCACTGAACGCCTTGCTAAAAGAGATGCTATTTACCTCTGAAATATATGTATTGCTGACAGACATCTTGTTTATCACTTGATGCTTTGTGTCACACTTAATTAAGACATGATATAAGTCACTTTGGATGGAAAGTGTCAGCAAATGAGCACAAATTAGTAATTAGTTTGATTTAGAGCTGTGGTCCGTGGCCTCTCCATGAGCACTCAGCCTCGAGTCTTATTACGAACAATTCTTCTCCCCTCTCACAGGGACACTTACATTGTGGGAAGGAAGCAGTGCAGGTTCTATAAGATGGTGCTCTGTATTCTAGTGTGGTTTTGTTTCAGGCTGTGTGAATCTGCAAATGCTGTCTGCAGTCGTGTGTGTGTGTGTGTGTGTGTGTGTGTGTGTGTGTGTGCGTGTGTGTGTGCGTGTGTGCGTGTGTGCGTGTGTGCGTGTGTGCGTGTGTGCGTGTGTGCGTGTGTGTGTGTGTGTGTGTGTGTGTGTGTGTGTGTGTGTGTGCGCGCTGCTGTCTTATAGCCTGGACCCCGGTAACCATGTTTGACAGATGCACTCATGCGTTTGCAATTATTTACACATTGCAGACACACCGCTTTGGTCATCCCTTAAACTGAAAGAGAGAAAGAGAACAGTAGAGGGAGTAAAATTGAAGTAGTGGAATTTGATATCATTTTTTGATGGCTTGTGACAAACCTTTTGTTTCTCATCCTTTCATGATGGTGCTTCTCTGTGTGTTTATGGTGTGAGGCAGAACAACTTTCAGTGTTCTTTAATCAGGTGTCCCAAACACCGCTTTAAAAACATAGACGGACACATGCACCTACAGTACTTTACACAAGAGCCTGTTTTAATTGTGCTCAGGTTTTTTCACTTTCTCTCAGAGGAATGTCTGATGAACTATTTTAGCCGAGCTAAAATCCGCTCGCAGGACGGCACTTGTTGTCATTTTGAAGTGAGCCTCTTTTTGTTGTTCTTTATGGTAATATATCAGTGCTTGAAATTTCTTTTAGTACTTTTTATTGTAGGACTTGCAAGGCTGTACTGTATTGATACTCGTCAGATGTTCTGGGTGTTTCTTTAAATCCGTAACCTCAGGTTCTGTATTAAACATCTGCATTTAATTCACCCTGAACCGCTTACAGTATAGACTCCAAACGTTTTGTAGACAGTTCAGCCTTAGGTGTTCAATCTCCTAACTTTATGCTTTTTAAAGGGGTCATGAACTGGCTATTTAAATATTTTTTCATACTGTTGTCTGAGGTCAACTTATGCCGTTTGCGTTTACTTTCAGAAACATCATAATGAATAAGCAATAGGCTATTTTCTACCCTGGTTTTGAGCCTTTCTCATGGAACGCTCGGCAACCAGAATGATTCGCCCACAGGGTTTGCAAAATGTCTTTATAAAAAAAACACAATGATTTATCTCTCCTCCACCCGCAATTTATTGGAATGTTATTTTTTTATTACTTGGCCCGCCCGATCGGTGGATATAACCTCGAACCGTGCAACATGCACACACGCACGCACACGTGCATTAGCAAAACTTCACTGCAGACAAACCAGCATGTTCAAAACATTTCAATTCTCTCATTTACAAACAAATAAATCTTCTTCTTCTTCCTCTTCTTCCTCTTTTCCTCTTCCCCTTCTTCCTCTTCCTCTTCTTCTTCCTCCTCTTCTTCTTCCTCTTTCTTCTCTTCCTCTTCCTCTTCTTCTTTCTAATTCTTAAAGTATTAATATTATATTATATTAATATTATAAAATATATCTACAAATGATATTTTTTTGCAGTGATTTCTTAATGAAGTACTGTGTTTTTGTTTTTAAATTTTTTTAAAATTCATTGTCAATGAAATACAAACACCTGACAGTTATATGTGGGATTTCATAGTAAGGTCATTTCAAATCTTTGATCAATCAATAATTCATTATGCTTTGTCCTCGTCGCAGGTCAAGGGTTCTCACGCACATATTAATCTCTGATTTATTTAGAACAAAACAAAACGAATACAAATGTGATGAATGAATCCGACAGGTGACCTCCAGCTCAAAGATTTACTGTACAGCAGGGGATCTTTAGCAGGGTCAGAGGCGATTAGATTAATTCATCATCTGTGATTGCCATGCAGCTTTGAATACAAAAGTTGCACTTTCTTCATTGTGTTAACAAGAAAGATGGAAGACAATGGTGGCAGAAAACAAAAAGAGAAATCAAGATAAATAGAATGAGAAAATGGAGGAGGGAATATTCATCAAAATCTGTGCACTCTCATCGCCTGACGTCACTTCTCTGCAGTTCTGAGGTGATAATTCACAAGTGATAGCAGTTGACAGCAGGCTCTAATTGGCCCTCATGTGGGTGGTTGACCTTTAGAGAGTGTGACTCTCAATGCATTGTCATCAGGATATTGTTGACGCTCTGAACACATCTCACTGTGTGAAAGATGTATGAAACCCCCAATCGCCAGAGGTGTGTATATCTTGGCAGGTGAAGGAAAAAGGAAAACATTATTGTTTTTAACAGTATTGATCCCCATAGTCTGAACCCAAGGTTTTATCTGGTTTTCAATGCTGGTTTAGGTGCTTGAAATGTATTTAGATTTCTCAAAAAGAAGTTTGTGATTGTGGGTTTATGATTGGCTCAGGCACCCCAATTTAACTATTAGTTTCAAACACTTCTAAAGCACTTGGTAATGAAAAGTTTTATTTATTGGACCTGAGTAACTATTAGTGAACTAATAATGAACATGTCAGGATCTCTGAGAGAGCACTCAAATGCAGAAAGAGTGTTAACGGGTTTATTGACAAAACAGCAGACATGACAAGAGCTTAAGAGAGAGGAGGTGATAAGTCCAAACGATAGACAGGGTCAAGGCACGATGACAGGCAAGCTGAGGGAATGGCCGCTGAGACCAGCTGTGGTAGAAGTGAAGCACCAGGCCGATGGATGCAAGGAGAGGATCACACAGCACAAGTGGATAGACTCACAGGGCACGATCAGGCATAGCACCGGCCTTGCTGCTTGGCAGAGAAAGGAAGCAGCCAGAGATGCTCAGCTTGCAGGGCAGGACTGGAACAAATAGGAGACCCAACAAACACAAGACAAGGCAGATAGCAGGAACAAAAGCTTGGCAGTAACTTGAGAAACAACTACTACTAGCAAACAAACAAACTGTAACATCACAATGAATAACAAACTGGCAAACATGAGGGAGAGAGCACACATTATGAAGGGAGCAGAAAACATGAGGAACAGGTGAACACACTCAGACAAGGCACAGGTGAGCACACTCAGACAAATAAGGACTAAACAATGACTAAACAAGAGGGGGTGGTAACTGGAAACAAGGCAAGAACAGAGGAGCACATGACCAACACAAACCAAGACAGAGCCATGTGTTCAAGCACAACACAAACAAAGACAAGGCTGACTGAACTGTCAGAGGAGAACCGTGACATGTTTATGTTAATAAATATTAATTAATACCATAACAAATGTACTGTGCATTGTTTGTGAAATATTAGAAAAAGCATTAAGTAATATCAATGGGACCTTAATGTAAAGTGTAAAAAGATGAGATTTTGTCATGACTTGAAATGGTTCACAGCTTTCAATGGTTGGAGTTTCCTGTATAATTATAATAACTGTATAATTTGCATCTATTATTACAAATAGTTTTTTTAAATAAATAATATTTGATCAAATTTGATGATAAAAATGTGCATGTATGAATAAAAAAAAATAAAAAAAGAATAAATAATAAATGTTAATGATTCAAAAAAGTAATTAAAGTAATGATTTATGTGTGCCTTGTGAATTTTTTTTATGTTAAACTACTTTTAACTACTTTTATTTTTCACATCAATCTGCACTCCATACACCATATTGATGAAGTACCATAATGTGACAACTCTTCGTACCCTTAACTCAGTACTTTACAGCCTCAAGTCTTTTTGGATATGATAAATAAAGCAAATGACAGACATTTTCAGATTTCTCTAGAGATGTTTGATTTGGTTTAAGTTCGGGTTCTGGCTTGGTCACTCAAGGAGGGCTGCCCCGAACTAAAGATTTATCTAAGTAGTCATTTATTTAAGCCATTAGTTGACTAATCACGCGTTTATATTAATTTAATTACTTAAATATATACTGGGGACTAGGGGCGTAATATATAACCTATTCCACGCTCAAGCGCACACATAAAGCTTGTCGCAAAGCACCGGCAACAGTAATAATTATAAATGTGTCGAAAAAATAGCAAGGAGACATTTTAATTATTTATTAATAAACTACTTTTTTTCTGAGTCGGTGTCGGCTGCAAAGATGTAGTTGACGATGCTGACTCGCCATCTCTGCTGTATAGTGGACTTGCCTTTAGAGAGAAATGCACCTTTAATTACATAATATTGCATTACATCATTTGTTTTCGTTTAAAAGTAGACGTTTCAAGCTTTCTAGATTTCTCATGTCTGTGAGGCAAGACATGAGACATTTTTTGTAATGCGCTCCAGTTCACAGAGACTGAGACGGGTGCATCCTGTTTGTTTTCTTTATTTTACCAAAGCACAACATTTTGTTGTTATTGTGAGTTAATACTTGTAAAAGATGTTTCAAATGATAAGCCATATTTGAGTGTTATTACCACAAGCATCCACTGCTAACGTTTGCTGCATTGATCTTTCCTTCTACCCTGACAAGTCCCCCAATCCCTGCTGTTGAAAACACCCCCACAGCATGATGCTGCCACCACCACCACACTTTACTTTTGGGATGGTATTGTGCAGGGATGCGCAGTGCCTGGTTTCCTCCATACTTGATGCTTGGTACTGAGGTTCAACAGACCAGATAATCTTATTTCTCAAAGTCTGAGAGAGTCCTTTTCATGCTTTTTTGCTAATTCTAAGGGGGTTTTCACGTGTTTCATTGAGGAGAGGCTTGAGTCTGGCCACTCTGCCATGAAGCCCAGATAAGTGGAATGTTGCAGTGATGTTTATCTTTTTGTAAGTTTCTCCCTTGTCCATCAATGATGAACTAGAGTGACCATCAGCTTCTTGGTCACCACTCTAACCAAGGACCTTCTCCACTGATTGCTCAGTCTGGCAGGGAGGCTAGCTCTAAGAAGAGTCCAGGTTGTTCTAATCTTCTTCTTAAGTATTATGGAGGCCACATGCTTCTGCAAATCTTAAATGCAGTAGAATTTTTGTTGACTTCTCTAGATCTCTCTTGAAACAGTCCAGCCTCTGAGATCTATGGGCAGTTATTTTGACCTCATGGCTTTGTTTTTTGCTCTTAGACCTTTTATTGAGAGGTGTGCAGCATTCCAATTTTATTTGCCACAGGTTAACTCCACTCAAAGCGTTGTAACATCTACAGCTGAAATTGGAATGCTCCTGAGCTAAGTTTCAAGTGTCCCAGAAAAGGGTATGAAATATGAATACTTATGCAATGTAATTATTTCAGTTTTTTTATTTTATAATACATTTGTAAAGTCGTCACAAATCTGCTTTGCCATCATGGTGAATGGAGTGTAGATTGATGTGAAAAAAAAGTATTTTAAAGTGTTACATATAAGGTAGCAACATAACAGAATGAAAGGGTATGAATATTTCCACAAGGCACTGTGCATGTTAATAAACATGTTGCCATTTGAACTAACCTGAACTACTGACAAGCAGAAAAAGCCCTTATTGTTAAGTCCTATCCTTTTCCTCATCCTCATCTCATCCTTGACCTTATCCTTCTCCTCATCCATATCTTTGCCCTCATCTTCGTCTTTATCCTCATCCTGATTGAGAACACTACTAGCTAGCAGCTGCGTTAAATAAGCCTTGGCCCAAAGCTTGAAGACTTCTCAATTATCATTGCTATTTTTGCTCACAGTTTGGCAGAGCCTGGTGAATCTGGGCTATTTGTCTAGATCTTTATTTTCAGACCTGCCTCAAAAAACCTTATACAACCTTATAAATGTTAATTCAAATAAAAATATAAGCACAACTATATGATCTTAGTCACGGCAGAGGGAGCTGCATACACGCCAATGATCTGACAGCTTTGACAGCGAGTTTTGTCCAAGGATTGGATTCTAGGTAATATGAAATATCCAGCTTTTTTCCCAATACAATTTTAAATAATTCCTTCTTTCAGTCTTGCAAGATTTTATCTTTTTAATTTCACTTCTGTTTAATTTCATACAGAGCGTTTAGCTTTAGCTTCGATTTAGCTTATTGACTAGATGTTTTGCAAATACTTCTTTTCACTTTTTACATTTAGAGCTGCACACAGTTATTCAATTAGATATGAGTGACATGCAAAGATGGTCTAAAAGAACACAATAAGACTAAATTGAATCTAATTTTCTAAAGCGCAGTCGTTCAATACAGTGGCCTCAGATTTTATCATTGCATTACTGCTGATGTTTGATTACGTTTTTTCAAAGTTCAGAGAATAAAATACGAAAAGACCTGTTACCATAGTGCTTTTCCATTTATGAATTTTCAATTTAGGACACTTCTTAGTACATTGCTGCCCCAACTAAAATACCTCTCTGAATTATTGACCTTTTCTATGAATGCAAAGAGCCCCTCCATGTTGAGGGAAGTTGGCGGCAGCTGAATCGACCCGTCTAGCATTATCTGTTTCATCCGTTTCTGAGCCTCTGGGCAACTTTTGGGTGCTTTTTTGACTGGCGATGTAAAAGGTTGTATGCCGGAGGTTTGAGCTTTTTTGTCACATTGGTGCGGAACGTTTTTGTGTTTGGCAACTGCGTTTGTATTTTGTGTACATCTGTGCATTTGTGTCTTTTGTTGATGTACTGCTTAGCAGAGGGCAATGATTAGCATCATCAATGAGAGGTGTTTGTCAGCTGCAACAATTGAAAGCTTTGTGCGTGTGTGTCTGTGTGTGAGAGAGGCTGAGTGGGCGGATGTGGATAACATGCTAATGATACTGCTGTTACACTTCCTGCATGACTCATCGCAGTTTGAGCCAGCACCCTCTCTCAGTGTGGGCACACACACGCTCACAATCTCTGTTAAAGCCTGAGATATTGTATATAACTGTATTCATTCTGCTCTTTCTGAAGGCATGCTGGGATTCTCATAAGCATTATAAGGAACATACAGTCTGTGATCAACCCACTTTTCAAATGCTTCTAAACTTTTAGATGTGCACTGAAGTCAAAACCTCATCTGAGCACTTAGCTGTGGTATAATAATTTAATAATGCGGTTAAAGGAAACATGAAATCAAAATATACAATTCTTGTTTTTTATGGAATATTGCATTGTGTATTATAAATAATTTTATTTTTTTTATTTTATTTAATTCATGTGCCCTCGTAATCTTCCCTTCCCTTTTGCTACGATATCTCTTCTCTAATTTTTGGCTCAAGGGGGGGACAACCTTTCACCCTCAAGAGATTACAGCAATAGCAAACAACAACCATCCAATCAGTTCCCAAAGGACAAAATCAAGTCCCACCCTGCATTCTTTTTTGTTCAAGAAGCCGTTTCACTTTAACATTTTGGGCGGCAGTGGCTCAGTAGTTCATGTAGATTGTCTATGAGCAAGACACCTGAGCAAGACACCTAACCCCAGCTGCTCCCGAAGAGCTGGATGGCACCTTGCATGGCTGACACCGCCGTCGGTGTATGAATGAGAGAGTGAATGATTGAATGTGAGGCAACACGTAAAGCACTTTGGATGGCCATGGTTCTGTTAAAAGCGCTATATAAATGCAGTCCATTTACCATATTGCATGTCAAAATAGGGAAAAAAAATAATATTACAACTTCCATTTCATGCCGTTTTACTATGAAATATATGAAATTAGGGAAGAAAAGACTGTCGCAACTTCTATTTCATGCCGACTTTAAATGTAATTTTTAACAAATCTCAAAATGTAATTCCATTCAATACTAGTGTGTAGCAAGCAGGACGAGGCAGAGGGGCCAGGTGAGAATGGGGCAAGGCGTGAGTGATAATGAGCACCAGCTGCGTGACCCACCAGTCTCGTGTCTCACAGTCCTTCGGCCTCGTCCTGCTTACCACATAGTGTTTGTCTGATATATCACCAAGGACGATATTATTTTTTTTGGTGGTAACATTTTTTTTGTTACCACCATTGGCTGATAAGTATCGTAAGCGGGAGTTTTATTTCGACAGCTCTGAAAACCCTGCTCCTGATTGCAGATGGAAATGAGCTCGTTCTGTTTCTTCATTAGTTTGCTGTCTTTGTTTAACAGTTCTGTCTAATAATTGAAAGGCAAATGCTATAATACTTTATTCACATAGTGTCTGAATTTAGCAAATATGCCTTTGAAGTCTTTGAATACGAACATTTAATGCCACAAATCTTGCAAATGTCAATAAATCCATTGATGGATCTTGTGTGCATAAAATGCATGTACACTGCAGGTTTATTGATATAACTCACTTCCTCCTGTTACTCTCATAGGGGCTTCAGCGTTAACAAAGGATCTCTGCCGTAAGCAATGTTCTTCTCAGTGCTCTGATTTGCTGGATTTCATGGATTTCAGTGTCATTCATTCTGCCGTGCTGTGTTTCTAACCCTTTCTAACCGTTTTCTCAGAGTGTCTAATGGAGAGCCACTTCCACGGGATAATGTGTAATATGTGATATGTAAAAACCCTAATACAGTTTCCAAGCATCCCATATGACCCAGATGCATATTTTATTTCCTGTGACAAGCTTTGGACAAAATTCACCCTTTACTCGGAATTTGATTGACAGGCAATCTGACCAATCATAACGCTGAATCCGCCATTTTGTCCGATGAAGCAGTCAGGAGAGTTAGTAGATTGACAGTGGACTTGAACTTGAAAAATAGTGTGTACTGACGTCTTTCCAAGGTTGATACAACATTCCTTCTGATGTTTATTTCGTGCTATAAATTAACTAGTAGGAAGAGATGAATGGTTCACAAGCCTCTTGAACTGAGGTGATACAGCGATCTGTCACCACACAACAAAGATTCACCAAAAGCTATTTATTGTTTTAATTTCTTAAAAAATGACAACTTGAAAGCTTTTTTCATATAAAAACCTGCTCTGTCCTGTGTCTGTCGACATGTAACCACAGTAAAAGGTCTTTGTGAAGGGTCAATTGGGGAAGAGTTATTCACATTTAAATTCATGATTCCATTCATTGTTTTTCAGGGAAAATCTAAAATATTTTGAAGGATACAAACACGTAAAACACCATGGCATCCACCCACACATTTTTTTGTATGGCCACAGTACTCGTGTCTCCATAAGTATGCATCATTTTATACATTTAGGAGAATAATTATTAATGAATGATTAATTCTGTACATTTCTTCCTTGTTTTTATTTTCCAATGTAAACCTTTTAGTTGAAATCATTACTTGCACCTTTAAGAATTAATAGTAATATCACTTGGTATTTAAACATTCACACATCAATTTAGTTTTGTCACTGTTTATACCCTGGATAATTTCTTCTTTACTCCCGGCTCTTTCACAAGTCATTTGTCAATAAATCCCAATACATTTTATTGTACATTTTATGAAAGCTATTAAAGGTCTATTTTGTGGGAAGAGCTGCAGTGCAGATTCAAATTAATATAAGGAAGCTTGTCTTTGTTCTCTGACTTACCCTTGACTCTGAGTTCTTTCGACCGCATTGCCGCTTCGCAGAAGTCAATAGCTTAGTCAGGCCCTTTTATGATTTTCAAAGAACTGAGGACTTGCTGACCAAAGAACTCTTTTGTGTCAGAGTTATGTAAATTGTTCATGCTCCCCTTCAACTCCACAAGTATAATTTGCTGCCACAATAATGTAATTGATTATTGATTAGAGAAACTAACGGCTGTCATTGTGATGCATTTTTGACATGTTAATAGGTTTTCATATCTACTTTTTAAAATGTTATTTTATTCATAAATTATTCTTTATTTTTGCATTCTAAACAAAAGAATATATATATATTTTTACATTTTATATGCATAGCTGGCATTGTAGGGGACAACCAGGGATACAAAGATTAATGTAGGGGATCCCTAACAATTATGATTTTGTCCAGGGCCCTGTGAATTTAAATACTAAAAAAAAAAAAAAAAAAAATCACCCCTTAATGGACAAACCAATAAAACTTATTCCCTCCAACATCAGCCCACTGGTATTAAATAAATGCTGATCGCACTCCACAGTTACACCCCCTCCTCCCTGAAATAACAGACACTCTCTATTCATTTAATCTGCTCACTACAAAGAAATAACCTTCAGAAACCAATTTTATTTTTCAGGGGGAAAAAACCTTCTTCAATTCTTGTGTCTGAATGGGACGATGACCCTCACCTCCAGAGCTTGTCTCTTCTTGCTGCTATTATTCCTATATTTGGTTTAAATGACCTTCCCAATCACTTGCCTGAACCAGACTATTCAACAAACAGCAGGTTCTTTAAAATCAATTTGCTGGCCCACATTTTATCTTCTATTCTTCTTTTTAGTGAAATTGTTAGTGCTTTTGTTCATATTGGTGACAGATAATCGTGAGTATTATCAAAGTGAAAGTGCTACTTGCGAAAGTCCTACTTTTTTATTTTATTTGAATGGCCTTTCTAGCAACCTTTCTTTAAAAAAAAATTACTATCAAGACTGAGGTGAAATAAGAAAAAAGTTGGTTGTCATTTTATGCCATTACATTGTGATCCATCCCACTTATGAGTTAAATAAGTTATATTCTTTTGGAAAGCATTGAAGTCTTTCATGAAGATTCAAACGCAACTGTTTCTATTTTTAAGTTTTCTGTTCTGATTCCACCGTCAAACACATCAAAGACATTTGGGTTTGAGGCTGAATTTGCTGCTTGTGATGCCAATGGGAGCATGTATATTCCCTCCAAAACTAAAATACCCCAAAAAAAAACAAAAAATCAAGAAATAAATACAGAACTCTTGGAGCGAGGGGACTTAACCAGCTCTCTTTTTTGCATGCAAACTTGATCTTCCAAATTGAAATGTCTTAGTGTGAGACAAACACATAAACCAATGCAAAATAAAAACAGCCATTTTGTCTTTGGCAATAAGTCTTGGTATAAACTTTTGCTTGTTCCATATAAACCTGTCATCTTTTGTGCATTTTGTTCATTTCACAGTAATATTCATCCATCCTTGTTGCTGGCCTGTTAAAGGGTCTGTTGTCGCGGACGTTGGGCTAGCTGATGCGTGACCCGCAGAGTCCAGAAATTTCACAGATGAGAAACAGAAGCCAATGAAAGAGGATAAGCTTTGTTATTACTGCGAGATACACTGCGCTGCATTCATCACTCAGAAAAGATTCTCCTCCCTCGCTTTCCTTCTCCTTCAGTCTCTCTCTCTCTCTCTCTCTCTCTCTCTCTCTCTCTCTCTCTCTCTCTCTCTTTCTCTCTTTCTCTCTCACTCAGCCACACTCTTTTGCTCTGTGAAGCTGGAAATGGGGTATGATTTAACTTCAGGCCATTTCATTGTTCCCTTTAAGCTTCTTAGCTCTAAAATATTCATATTTTGGGCACAGGAAGCAAAATCTGTGACAGCACAGAGAGCAGACAAAAAGGAGTGAGAGGAAAAAAAGGACAAGAGTATGAAACAGAAATAAGATATTTCTGTAGCCGATGTGTTAAGATAAGCTGCAGACAGGCTGGTTTTCCATGCTTATCTCTTTCACGTTATGCTTTGCTTTTCTGTCTATTTTCTGTCCATCCGTCATGTCTTTTTAAAAGTAGTAGTTCACACAAAAGTGAAAATACTGTCATTATTTACTCACCATCATGTCTTTCCAAATTTGTGTGACAGTCTCTTTTTTCTTCTGTCAAACTTTCTATTTAGTGGAAGTAAATGAGGATTGGGCTTTTCAAGCTTCATAATGACAGAAAATATCATCAAAGTGATCCATAAAACTTTTAAAGTTGTACAATAGGTTTGTGTGATGAACTGAAAATCATAAGCTCTAGCTCTTCTTGTTGCATTCATGAGAGAAGTATGATGTTCAATTAATGCACAAATAATTCTTTCGAGTCGGATATATCTAGGCCCTATTCAATGAATCAGTTGTTCCATTTCAAAGAGGGGGATGGGGGCCTTTAAGCAGCACAACATTCAACATTGATAATAACAAGAAATGCTTTTTGAGCACAAAATCAGCATATTAGAATGATTTCTGAAGAATCATGTGACACTGAAGACTGGAGGAATGATGCTGAAAATGCAGCTTTGCCATCACAGGAATTTTATAATATATTAGAATAGAAAACATTTATGTTAATTTGTAATAATATTTCACAATATTCTGATTCACTGTATTTTTTGATCAAATAAAATGTTTTGGTGAGCATAAGAGACTTTTTAAGAAACATTTAAAGTTCCTACCAGTACATTATTTAAAGTTTCTCCTGTTGTATTCCCATTTTGCCTTTCAAATTTGAATTGCACAAGGGCGAGGGGAAAAAAATTGGGGATGAGCTATCTCTTTAAATCTGTAATGCAGTACACTCTTTGCCTGTTTAAAGTAGAGTCTGTTGTTGTTGGGTTCAGTGTCAAAGCATATTGCACTAATTATATATCATTATATTGTTATCAACTTGTTGCAGTGAGCTGGTGTATGCTTCTTCTGACACACATACGTCGCTTGTGTCATTCTCCAGGGAGTAAATTGGCAGCGATATACACAAAGCTCATTTAATGGGATTTAAGCCATGGTGACATATACTTGTCTCATCACTGTGTGGTTAGTGGCTCAGCTTCTTGCTTGTTGTTGCTGCTAATTTGGTTTTTAATGGAAATGAGTAACACCGATAACAAAGTACAGGCAAATGAAACATACCCTAATCAAAAGCGATGGATAAAGAGAGAAGTAAACCTACTGAAGGCACGTAGTGCTGCCTGGAGACTGTGATGTCTTTAAATGTGCAGCTTTGTTATAGATTTTTTTTTTTTAAATCTATATTAGAACCATTTTATTTATTATTTAAATAAATTATGGTTAAAATATACACTACTATTCAAAAGTTTAGGGCCAGTAATATTTTTTAGCTTCTTACAGAAATTTATACTTTTAAGTGGGGAGGATTAAATTGAGCAAAAAAGTGACAGTAAAGACTTTTTACATGGTTACAAATTATATTTGTCTTTTAAACTTTATATTCATTAAAGAATAATGAAAAAAATATATCACAGTTTCCATGAAGATGTTAAGCTTCACAGCTGTTTTTATCATTTATAATAATAAGAAATCTTTCTTGAGCTGCAAATAAGCATATTAGAATGATTTCTGAAGGATCATGTGACACTGAAGACTGGAGTACTGAAAATTAATCTCTGCCATCATAGGAATAAATTACATTTTATGTAATTAAATAAGTATTAAATATAGTAAATTATTAGTAGTTTGTTTAAATTAAAGTTACACTATGTATTATTTTTGCAGTAAAATATCCAAAAATCTACTGGGCCAGTGTTATATATTTTGTTCAGTTGAGTACTTACAATATCCTAAATGTTTCCATCTATTTGTAAATTGTGAGAAAATTGTGTCGACTGTGTCCCGTCATAATAAAAGTCCGCTGCTCGCGAGGCGTGTGTTGTTCATCTCATTAACAATGGCTCCAGTGGCCTTACTCAGCTCCGCAACACTACAGTAACATTTAACCGCAACCATCAACATGATTGACTGTATTTTTGTTTGAATAAATGCAGCCTTCAAGCAGAAGAGACTTTTAAAACATTAACAATATTACTGACTCCAAAATGTATTGTAAATAGCACAAGTATTCTTTCTCCTGCTAGTATTAATTAATCAAACATGTTTTGTGAACAAATTTTGTGACGGTTTATGGCAATAGATTCCATGACCTGGACATTTTAATCCCTGCGTATCCTCAAAGTGGGACTGTTAATTCCCACATTAATGTGTCTTGTTTGTCCTGCAGAGCCTGTAAACCATCCCACCGACCTTTTGCAGTCACTCAATCGAACGCTGCATCACCTGAGGGCTTTGTGTTACGTGTATTTGCTGAAAACAGGCGCATCGTTACGTGATTTAATTACTTAATTATCTCTCTCGACTGAGGACACTTTTGTTCGTGAAAACAGGCATAGCCTGTTCCATTGCTGAAATAAATAATTGCTGAATATAGTGTCTCTGGAGTACTGTGTTTCTCTCAGCTTGTTGCACCAAAGCATTTCACATTGTTCTTCCAGATAATTGGACCTCAGGTTTGTCATGTCTCCCACAGGTGATTTGAGACTGTTGACCAAAAGTAAGCCTTAGAAGGCATCAAAAATGGCTGTACCCCACAGGGCCACAACCACCAACAAGTCAGAAAATTCATTGATCAATATAGACTTTTCCATGAAAAGCCTCACCGTCACCCTTGGTAGCTCACAAAACTACTGACTACCCCCCTACCCCTGAACTTCTGTGAATATTGTAGGAGCCCATTTAAAGGGATAGTTCACCCCAAAAGTTTGGGGTTGGCAAGATTTTTTCAAATGTTTTTGAAAGTCTCTTATGCTCATCAATGCTGCATTTATTTGACGGAACAATTGATTATTGCAATTATTGCGTTCCAAGTTATGGTTTATATTGATTTCAATGTATTCTTGCGAGTACAGTGTCAATGAAACAGCATCTAAACAAAAGTGCAAAATACAATTGTTATTTGAGTGTAAATTAAGCAGATGGAAGGTAAGTGGTTGTGTTGTTAAAATCTACACAACATCCTCAATAAACCCGTCTCCGGCATGACGACTCCAATCTTTCGAATCATCTTATGAATATCTATTTACCTAATAAGACTTAAGGCCTGAAATGTTGCCAGTATTATAATCATATACTGTTTGTTCGTCGGGCAGAGGTGAACTGGCACCCCTACTGAGTCCCCTATGTCACCATTCACTTTCATTGTATGCAAGAAGAGCAGCTTGAACATTCTGCTAACCTTCTCCTTTTGTGTTCTTCGGAACAAAGAAAATCATACAGGTATGGAACGACATGAGGGTAAGTAAGTGATAACAGAATGTACATTTTTGGTTGAACTATCCCTTTTGTTTTGGTCTTAGCTTTGTGTTTAAACAGCGGATGACATTTTGTCGAAAGATATTTAGTCTCAATGTATTTATCGCACAAAATCATCAAATGAAATGTAACTCTCAAGCCATTCACATCTATATCACTGGCAAGAATCCATCAGACTCATGGAAATGCGCAGATCTGACCTATTAAGCCATGAACGGGGCACAAAATTGCATTACATCCACTTAAAGGAAGGATTTTAGAGGTACTCTGATGGTCGCCACAGTAGCTGAGTGATTCATGGCGTAAAGTGGGATACTTGCGGACTGCTTCTTGTAGGCCTGCATATAAAACACTGCACACAATTGATATGCTAATTGGAGGAGCGGTGAGTGGGAGGCCTGAGCAGATAGATGCGACTCTCACCCTGAGGAGAAGTGAGGGAGAAAAGCTGTTAGTTCCATACCTTCTTTTACAGATCCTCTCTAATGCTACAATTATTAACATCTGACTGCTACTGCCACACTGTCTCAGAGCCAATGCATTTTCGAAAATACCAGGAGTCTCCACAATGGCAGCAGGCTGTCGTTTAATTGATGTGTTATTGTAAACTTGTCTGGACACTGACTTACAAAGACAGCAGATGGTCTTGGAGTTGCAGCCCCTAATATTTAGCAACTGGTGACAGTTTTCAAGGACTGGGATGCACGTACATGTGATGGTTTGTTATGTAACAGGAAGGGACATTGACAACTTGTGTTACAACTATCAGACTTTCCTGCATTTTGCTAGGACGCTTGAAGTCGTATCTCCAGTGCTGGGGGAAATCTAACTGAAACTACTGACTTGACTACATTTTCCAGTGGTGTGCCTGTTGTTCACCTTAAAACAGTGTAGTTTTATTTTTTATTTTTAGCAAGCTCCTTTTTCTAACAAGTAGAAATGTACATTAAAACTCGAGCTTCCAAAAGGGGGTTTTCTCCCTGATGCAATAAAATAACCATTTTGGGGTTGCGCAAACAGCTTTTCAACTTCTTCTTTTTTTTTTTTTTTGAAATAACTATTTTTTTAAGAGGGAAGAACATTTTAATAATCTATAGCAGGGGTCTCTAACCTTTTTTATAGCACGTGGATCAATTTCGTTTATGTCTCAATATAAACTGCATATAATAACATTATAAGCAAACCGAACTCACAGCATATGCAGAGATGGAGTTTAAGACTCGCTCCACATATGTAAATGATAACAGTTCATGTAAAGTAGAACAGAGCCGCTCTGAGACGTACATAACTGACACGCATGTAAATGAATATTAAGCCCGCTGCCACATAGCACAACAGCACTTTGCTATAGTATGTTTTTTAAACGGTTTTAATATTTTGCGCAGCCTTAGAAAACGGTCTAATAATGCGGTTCATTGATTCTCATCCGTGGAATGCGCCACTTCCGGTATTTTGCCGGTTAATCGATACGGGTAGATTGCAATCAAGGTTTTTTTTTTTTTTAATTGAGTACTCAAATTTAATCGAGGAATCGCAACAGCCCTAGATGGGTGACATTTTGACTCAAAGTGTGTCGCTAATGTCCAGTCTGATCCGTAACTTTGCTTAAATGGCTGTCAGTTCATAAAACCTGCTTTGCAAAGGTATTAAGTTGGAAACGGAAGTAAACATTTAAGAGCCTTTGCAGTTATCTCTGGATATTTCTACTGTCATTTGCGATCTCAATGAGTTCATGCTCTTCATGATCTAACATCTAACATGCTTGTTTCAAACTCATTTTAATATAAGCTGGACCTGTAAGTGTGGAACCAATGTTTTCTTAAGTCGTCCCCTATTTAAATTTGGAAAATGGCTCTTAAAGGGTAAATGCACAATATATAATAAATTTTTTTCCCCCCGGAATGTTCTTGTGTCCCGGTTGCAACCCTTCCATGGCCCAGTAATGGGCTGTGACCCGGGAATTGGGGACCTCTCATCTAAAAAAACATTTTTTGTTCAATGGAAAAGTTCCATGGATGTTAAAAGGTTCTGCCTAGATCCTTAGATGACAATTGCTTTATTATTGTTTTTTGTTTAGCCACTACTTTTTTATACAGATGAATCAATCCATTAAGTGCAGCACTGTTCATTTTAGAGTGCTTTTTGTTTTGTTCACAAAGATTCACAGATTCAAGTCCCTGCTCACATAATTGTGGCCATCGTGTTTTGGAGAAAAGCATTTATTTAATAATGTGATTTACCCCCAATTTTCAATTCTTCTACTTCAATGAAAGGTTGGATTTTTGTAAAAAAAAAATTATAAAAGATCTTAAGGATAAACAATGCAGATTTATTTTTCGCCATTTTTGATCATATTTACCAGAGTTGCCAACAATTTTGACCACCACTGTAAACTGTAACCGATTTATTAGTTACATAGTGTACAATTATCTGATTATCTTCTTAAGTTTAATGCGGTCACCCTTAATTGAGACCTACTGTAATTTGGTCACCTATTTCATTGAGTTTCCATCGTGATCCGGGAATATCTTAACACTGCACATTTTAGATGTCTCCCTGGTTTAACACACCTGATTTAAATAATTATCTCATCAGCAGGGGCTTTAAGATTAAACTGGGTATATAAGAGTGATGATATTCTGTAAGGGTGACATCCAAAATGAATAGTGCTGTGTTCCTCCATGACCAGGATTAAGAACCACTTACTAATTGTAAGAAGTTTGTTGTTTGGGTAGCTACAGTTTCAAAGAAGCTTTTCCAATTCCACAGTCACAATCTAAAATACTGTTTAGGTTTTAGTGTGTCTAAACTATTGGGTAATAATAAATAATGTTTCTAAAATGCTACAAGAAAAGACAAAATAACAGTGAATCAGAACATATATTTGATCCTACATTGTACAAAAATATGGGGTTCAAAATTAAGACTTTTATTCAGCACGAACACATTATATTGATCAAAAGTGACTGTAAATACATTTATAATCTTGATATATTTCAAATAAATGCTGTTCTTTTAAACTTTTATCTTAATCAAAGGATCCAGGTTTTCACAAAAATAGCAGCACAACTGAACATTGATAATAATAAGAAATGTTTTTCAGCATATTACAATGATTTCTGACACTAAAGACTGGAGTAATGGCTGCTAAAAAAATCAGCTTTGTTATCACAGGAATAACTTGTATTTTAAAATACTGTATATAAAAAATGTTCACAATATTACTTTTTTGTACTGTATTTTCGACCAAGTGCAGTCTTCGTGAGCATAAGAGATGACTTTCAAAAACATAAAAAAATCTCAAAGACCCCTTACATTTGAACGGTAGTGTGTGGAGCTGGATTGGAGCTGGAGTGGAATTACCATAAAACATAAAAATAAAATCCAATTAGCTGTCTTCGTTAATGTAACTTTATTACATTTTGTCATCTCAGGGCATATTGCAAAATTGAAAAGGCAATTAATTCTGTGGAAATAAAATAAATCCTAATATTGACCTCATTGCTTTGAGTCGAGTAAGTTTCATTCTCTGTATATTTCTTCCCTGCAAGTTCTACACCCTCATGAAACAAAAAGAAAGAAATGCCATTCAGATTGAGTCCCGAGGATAGAACGGATCAATAGAGCTTACATGGCCCTCTCACTATCCAGCACAGAGTCGTCGGACTATGCAGCTTTCAAACGCAACCCGCGCGTTCCATTCGCATTCCTCCTTTGAGGATTAAATGTTAACAGGCCTTGCCAAACACACTCCCCTCTATGGTAGAATATACATGGAATTCCTCTCACGTGTCTGTGTACACAAACACATTCCTGTAGTTATGCATAAATGTCCCCCGATCAGAGCGGCTATTGAATTCCCATCACGTGTGCGTGTGTGTTTTCTTGATCAGAACAGGGGTGCGGAGGGACGCTCGGTTGTGGTGCAGGAGCGCAGGCTGCTGGTTGGGGTCCATAACGGCTGGGGTTGGGTGGAGAAGCCTCATGTGTTGGTGCTGGAACGTGAGGCCGCAGGGAGCGGAGCAGCCAGGGCTCGTGGAGCCAGCGCAGGCGGCAGCTTCAAGCAGACCTCCATGGACAAACTAAGGTGAGTGAGTGGTCATTCCATCTGGTCCACTAATTTCCCACAATTCTGAGAAATGTTGCCATACTTCCATGGACCTCACTTCCAGTTGCATCCACTTTTATTGAAATTCTTTTTCACCAGACATCCTGGATCTTTAATGATCTGTTTTTCTTGTCAGCTACATCCAACTACAATGGTCATAATTCTCATTCTACTGTCTATAAAGAGATCATTGATTGATCTACAGTGTCCTCCTGGCTTGTGCTGGATGCTCTCATGATTCAGAAATTATTTTGCTCACCCTCATGTTGTTTCTATATTGATTTCTTTTTTTAAAAGGAACACAAAAACGGACATTTTGAACAATATTCTGGTGCTGTCGGGCTTCGAAACTGACATAAATCACCATAAAAGTGGTTTGCGCCATAATATTTTGCCACCTTTTAAGTTTTCTGAAGTCACACAAAAGCTCTTTTTGAGAAACAAATATTTTTTTTATATTAATATTATTTAATTTAAAGCAGCAGTCCGTAACTTTTTTGGGTTAAAAATGATCCAAAATCAATTTTTGAGCAAGTACATAACCAGCCAGCGTTCAAAACTATCTGCTTACCTTAGCTCTATTTACAACGGTAAGCTTGTAATAATGTTTTTAATTCCAGTGGTACTGGTGGATTTCCGCAGGAGATTCGAGCAGTACACATCAGTAAGAAGTCCCGGCTAGTAGGCTATATAGCGTGTGACGATGTTGGAGGTGGAGATTTAGTCTTTTCTCACAGTGCTTGATATAATTAAACATATCAATTTGATAGCGGATCCAGAAATGTTGAAACCTCAATCAGTGACAGTGATATCTGGAGATTCGCCCGTTGTAAAATGCAAAAGACTTCGGACTTTCGGAATGGCTACAGAAAAAAGAAAGAACTTCAACCGAGCCAAAACAAGGATAAAAAGGGCTTTTGAAAGGTGCCGTTAACTCGGTTCAAAACGGATGCAGAGACATTTCAATGGTTATTATGTAACAGTAGCACACTTTGCTTAATTCATACAGTAAAAGTTACGGAGTTTCCTTTGTTGTGCCTTTCTCTTTTTGCTACGTGCATTATGGTAAATAGCCATTATTTTGTGCTAGCTATGAGACGGAGTAGTTCATCTCTACTCCACATTAATTTGTAAATGGCGATTAGAAATGAGACTGCACAGAAATGGAAACTGAACTACAGGGAACGATAGTTCTAATACACATTAAGTGTAGTCACGCAATGCTGATGTTATTAATATTAACAATTTGAAAACAAAGTATAATTTGCACGGTTTAACGTGATATGATAAGCGATCGTTAGATTTAATCATCATGATTTATTGCAATACTTTTCCCCCTTAGGCCTAGTTGGTCAGCACAACAGTGGATGTTAGCTGCTTACTTGTTCAGATGACAAGCTTATGTTGGTCATACATTCAAACGGTAGAATCTGTGATTCTAAATGACAGTATCCACACCGGTGCGGTGACTGATAGCCCTTCTCATGACAGACGCGCATTGACATACTCCTCAAAACATTGTATTCATACGCTGTTCTGAGCCGAGGCACGACTCACGTGGAGTTGATCATTCCGCGAATAACTGCAGTTGCAGATTTCAAACAGAGATGGTGACAAAGAGGAAAAACTACGGACTGCAGCTTTAAATATACTTAATTTATAAACCACCAAATAAAAACAAAATGTAATAGAATTTTAAAATCTGCAACGGCTCTATAAATCAAATCTCATTTGCGCAGGCACTTTTTCAAACTTTAGCGGCGGTCACACTGCACTTTTCGTTCCATTGACTTCCATTCAATCGCATGTGAATGCATAAGACCGGAAAAGTTTAGCATTTCGCTACATTCCAAAGTTCAAGCTTGCTGAGCTGCGAATTTGCATCCTGTCACGACCAGTAGGACCACTTGCGACCAGTAGAAGATCGATGCGTCATGGCGTGTCCTCTTAGTTGAATCAAAAGAGCGATATTTTTGCAGTAGAGTAGACTTCATGTTTATAAAAAAGATGCTGCAGAGAGTAACATCAAATCATGACCGTTGCCGTGTCGGAAGAAATTGTGCATGCTCAAAGTCTAGGGTGACCGCGACTTGGCATGCATCATCACCATGGCTGCATTTAGTAGATCAAACAATCAAAAAATGTATAGTAAAATAATGAATGAATTAGTGTTAATATTATTACATTAATTTGTGGCAGCCATTACTCTAGTTTTCAGGATCTCTTGATATGTCAGAAATCATTTCTAATATGCTGATCTAGTGCTCAAGTAACAATTATTATTAACAGATGGTTAATATTATTTGCAAACGTGATACAGTTTCTCAAGATTTTTTTATGAATATGATTTATTTGTAATAGAAATGTTTTTTGTCTCTTTTTAACCATTTAATGCATAAAATAAACACAGAAAGTTATGAATGGCATTGTATGCAAAACAATTTTTTTTGTTTATTCCATATGAAATTTTATTAATAACACTTTAAATATGGTGCACACGTGATATGGACTACTTTTAAGCTTCTTTTTTGTCCTTTTAGAGCTTGACAGCACAATATGCTTTCATTGATAGAAAAAACAGCAGCTTTGAGGTTCCTCAAAATATCGTATTGTGTATTACACCCAAGAACACAAGTGTTTCTGTTCTGGAACGACATAGGGGTGCGTAAATTAGCTCAGGATTTAAATTTTTGGATGAATTATTCCATCAGTATAACACCCTATTGTCAGAAAGCTCCAGTGTCTCTCTATGGCCTTCTCCAGTCTAATGCTCCATCTGTCCTGTGTCAGTGACTTTAGTTCTCAAACCCACATTGGTTCTCCTCCCTAGTGCTTATGTAGCAGAGATCCCTGTGTCCTCGCCTCAACTCGGGTTTTCATCTCAGTTCCATCTCTTATTTAACACAGTCCTTATCAAATATGTATTTTTAGGGTGATTTACACGCTTTCTCTCTGGATGTTAAATATTTGAAAATCATCTTTTCTAGAAAGTATTAAAAACAGTCCTACTTTCTAAATTAAGGTTTCGTGCGTCTGCACTTTGTTTAATTAAAATGCTGATAAGCAGTACAACGCAAATGAGAAATGAGGGTTTGATTGTTGATGTCTGTTTCACTCAATCTGCTGCTGCTGATGCAAAAAGGAAGAGCCCCAGCCCCCACCACCACAGAGTCACTGTCATGTGAGATCTCGCAGAACAAGTCACAAGCACCGTTCGTGTGCGGTGAGAGAAAGAGGTCTATAATTACCCAATGAGAGAAATTTGGTGTCTGAGAGAGTGGAGCATCACATTCTGCCCTTTATTAGAGAGCGAAATTGGGTGTAATTATGGAGACGTTAGCACTAAAAACTTTTACTGCACGTTCTCAACAACACTGCTGTGATGACGGCAGAGAATGTGTCTATGGGAGTGTGTGAAAACCCTTCAAGAATGATGCAAATGATCTGATTGCAGCCTTCCAGTTTGTAGATGAGTTTGAACATGGAATTTGGGAACACCTTGTAGTAACGCTGTTTGAAACTAACTTTTTTGAGTCCCTGTTTCAATTTCATCACTTTTTGCTTTGTGTTCCCGTATGGAAAAAGTTATGTGAACCTTATTTTGAAGTCTTAATATTTTTTTGTACTGCGCTGTGAGTTCATCTAAGATGCTGTGTACTTTTTCTCTGTAGCCTGTAACTGCTTATGTAATAAGCTGCAATCTTTTTAAAGGCTTTTTTTTTAGATTCAGAATTAGACTGTAAAGACTATAATGTGATGACTACAGAATCAGTCATAGCAAAAACAAAAACAAAAAAATAGTTATGAAATTTAAATGCAATTTGAACAACTTACCATGTTAGAACGATACAAATTTTATTCTAATGTTGCACAAGGACATGTACTTTTTTTTAGCTCAAAACTCTGTGCACAGTTCCTGGTAAATCGCTGCTATTTCTCTATTACCTCTGTATGAGCTTCTAAATACCCTTTGTAAAATTAATATGGCATAGTTGTTTTCTCCCTAGAATTAGAATTTCTAAAATTTCTATAATTACATGCACTACCATTCAAATGTTTTGGGTTGGTCGTTTAAAATTTTTCTTTGAAAGAAGTCTCTTAGGAAGTATTACAATTTAAAATAGTCAAGTCAAGTCAACTTTATTTATATAGCGCTTTTAACAATGCAGATTGTTTCAAAGCAGCTTCACAGTGTTAAACAGAAAAATAATGCAACAGAATATATTTCGATTATCATACAGTAACAAGGTGGGCTTTAGATCAGTAATTAGATCAGTAATTTGGTCTATATGTTTAATTTAGTTTAATAATTAGATTTATTTTTAAATTTATTTGAAAATTAGTTTTTCCCCAACTGAGCAAGCCAAGCCAGAGGCGACAGTGGCAAGGAAACCAAAACCCCATCAGGAGACCTAATGGAGAAAATATAATATTTCAGCAGCCATTACTCAAGTCTAATATTTTTGTGGAAACTGTAATCCGTTCAAAAGAACAGCAATTATTTGAAATAATTGAAATCTTTTGTAAAATTAAATGTTTTCGCTGTCACTCTCTATCAATTTAATGTGCCGAAAAAAAGGCATATTTTTTTTTCTTTTATAGCTTTTGTAAAGAAATAGTCTGCTAAATCTATAATAGTCTTTAGATTCAGCAGTGCACTATAGAATTGATTATGTGCTTTCCCAACTCATAAGACAGTGAACTGAGACACCTGTGTTACTGAATGACACTTGACTAGTGTTTCTGGGTCAGTGTGGGTGTGTAGGGTCATTACACAAGATTCCATGCCGAGCTCTGATATTTCCGTGATCTCAAACTCTGCTTTCTCCCTCCTGCAGTGATGGATTGTCTCTTCGTGGCAGTGTGGAGCTGAAGATGATGAGGGACGTGGCTTTCAGCATCGTCTTCCAGCTCCAGTATGTTTTCTCTTGTCCACTGGTTGGAGATGGGCAGGTGAGTCATATGCTAATGATGTGCCTCTAAAAATGTCTTTCTCAACTTGACTCAGGTGAACAAGATATGAGTAGGGAATCGCTTCTTTAATGGCACTTTCACTGGGTTTTTTTCTTCTTCATATATTTTAGGAATTTTACTTAAGAAACAGTTCTAAAAATAATTTGGGAGGACCAGAATGTTTACTTGTGTTTACCTGCAGTCTGCAGGAAAAGCATCACTAGCAGCTTTTGAAATGTGTGGGAGGAAGTTTCCTCAGATTGATCTGAAATATAATGTATTGTTTTTTTGAGAGCCCTGGCCCTGACCTTGCTATGTCTGAAAATTTCAGCCTTGATTTTTGGGATGTTATTGCATCAGTCGAGCTCACCAAAATGTAATTTTTATTTTCTGACCTGCCTCAGAGAAACTGCACTAATGAGTTTTAAGATGCCTGTGTATTATACATTATGAACAAAATCATCACCGTTTTCATGATTGTGTACGTTCATCATAATATGAAATGGAAATCCATCTTTTTTTTTTTAAGGCTGTTTATATGATGTAAGTTGTTGTGAGAAGAGGTCAGGAGGTTTGTTGTGAATGGTCTGTTTGTGTAGTGTACTTGAGAGCAAAGGTGAGTACGATGTAAGCCATTTTGGGCAACACAGACATACTACATATATACTGTTCTAAAATTTGGCCACTTATGCTCATCAAGGCTACATTTATTTGATCATATTATTATTATTAGCTATTATTATTATTTTTTTAATGTAATTTATTCCTGTGATTGTGAAACTGAATTTTCAGCATCATTCCTCCAGTCTTCAGGATTACATGATCCTTAAAGGTCCCATGGCATGACATTTTCATTTTATGAGGTTTTTCAACATTAATATGAGTTCCCTAGCCTGAATATTGTCCCCAAGTGGCTAGAAATTTTGATCAGTGTAAACCGAGTTATGGCTGCTTTTCTCTGCCTTTGAGAAAATGACGGCCCAGATGAACTGATCTGAAAGCTCTCCGGTTATGACGTGAACACCGGAGAGGTTACCTCCCCTTCCTCTGCTTTGCCCTACCATTGCATTCGGAGAAAATGTATTCAGTTTATGTCTGCACAGGCTTTACAAACAGACTTTATGATATGGATTCGACAGCACCGCGACAAACAGTGAGTAACAGTGTTCATTAATGCCTGATCTGTGATCAGTGATTTCTGATTTGTAGCTAATCATTCAAGTTCACTCAGACTTTCTTTCTAGATCGTCGATCGGCGTCTTGATGCCGTAAGTGTAATGCATCAGTCAATCAATCAATCAAATTTATTTATATAGCGCTTTTACAATGACGATTGTTTCAAAGCAGCTTCACAGTGTTAAACAGGACAACATTGCAACAAAATTTGATTTGGCTAGTTTAATTTGGATAGTTTATAGAATTATATATGACCAAATTAATAAATTCTATTTGTATATTTAGTTGAGTAACTTGGATCATAATTTGAGTGTCCCCAACTGAGCAAGCCAAGCCAAAGGCGACAGTGGCAAGGAACCAAAACTCCATCAGGGCATGATGGAGAAAAATAAACCTTGGGAGAAACCAGACTCAGTCGGGGTGCCAGTTCTCCTCTGGCCTATTATTAACAGTGTATAATTATTACTCTGGCAACCTTGCAGGTCATAAATCATATTAGATAGGAATATTCGAAATTTTGGGTATGACGCATTTGACGGGTTCATTTAGGATGGCGCGTAGATTACACAAGAATATGAATACTTGAAAGATCGGAGTTATTGCGCTGGAGGCGGGTTAATTGAGGATGACGTTCGGTGAGGCAAATTCAGAGGAGACACTAATGGACACGGTCTCAGCAGACACTCCAAGATGAGCTGGTCATGTCCAGATGCAGGTCCACCATCCGATCCGGACACGGCCTGGATCCGCCGACTGCAGTAAACCTCGGATAAACAGAGAGACTAACATTAGTGTGGATGCCACTCTTTTTATGATGTAACGAGTACATCAGGTGTTATGGGAAGTGTTCGGTTCCGCTGACCTAGTTAATGCAGCCTAACAATCAGTCATTTGATTTGAATAAGAAAGTTAAAAATGTTCTATGTGTATGCCATAGTAAAGAGATGTGTTTTTAGTCTAGATTTAAACTGACAGAGTGTGTCTGCTTCCCCGAACAATGCTAGGAAGACTGTTCCAGAGTTTAGGTGCTAAATAGGAAAAGGATCGACCGCCTGCAGTTGATTTAGATATTCTAGGTATTTTCAACTGGCCAGAGTTGATTCATCAGTGAATCAAGCCAGTGACTAAAACGATCGTTTCTGTTAGTAGCATGAAACAAATCCCTTATTAAGTGATTTAACTACAGAGAGCGATCAGAACTCTCAGATACAAATAAGCTCGCGCTAACAGCACAGCACTATTTTAATAACTCAGTACAATAAAACTTCCTCCAGCTCTCCATGATTCATGAGTGCCCAGCAGTCAGCCTCTCTCTCTCATGCATGCAGTCAGTGCGTGCAGTGCCACGCCCCCTCCGCAACATAATCTAACACTCATTTCAAATGCAAAGATGTCAGCCAATCACAACAGTGGGCATTTTCACTGAAGTGTCACAGCAGACACGAATGCCTTGAAACAGGGCATTCAGCCAGAGGGGTAATAACAGGATAGAAAAAATGTTTTATTTCTAAATTATGAATTTTTTTTATGTAAAAATCATACTAACAATATAAGTACACCTCAGGAAACATTATAAAATAATAGAAAAATGCCATGCCATGGGACCATTAAGAAATCATTCTAATATGCTGATTTGGTGCTCAACAAACGTCTCTTGTTATCGGACGTGGGTGCCAGAGGGTGGCCAAGGAGGAGCTGTCGCGAGGAGCATCAGTTCCAGGAACCAGGTCCCGTTGGGCTAATAGGGCACAACCAGCAAGACCTGCTCCTCTTCCTCCCTGACCTTGTCTGTGCGGCCAGCTGTGGACCAGTGCGTCCATGCTGAGAGTGCCCTCGGTCAGGAGTAAAACCACTGGCAATGGGTCGAGTCCAAAGAGGGAAACATGTCTACCTATGTGGCTCCGGAGAGGTCCCATATCAGCTGGACCATCTGCCGTTAGAGCTCATCGGCTGCACGGTCGAACACGCCTGGGATATGAATGGCAGTGACCTCAGATGCGATTAAATAGATTTTATCGATTAACTTGAAGGTGCAGTTTACGTCGACTTGTTTAAATAAAAATCGGTTTTCTTTTTAACTATCCGCCGACGCTCCCCTGGGCTCCGTGGTTCCGAATGGGCTCAGCCCTCCCCTGCGCGTTTGCCATAAAGATACACAAACAAGAAGAACAGTGTCATCTTACAACATACAGTGTTATTCGTAATTGTTTCAGTTTTTCGTGTCAGTCGCAGAACAAACAATATACCACTGCAAAGTGCGTTTGAATTCTGAACTGAACCGCCCTATTTGTTTGAGCTGCGTGGACCATTTCTCAGCTCGGAGCAATAATAGACAGTGCAGCACAAGCTCATATATGGGCCGATCTCAATCACGAGACACTGTTACTACACAGTGCTGGGAGATCCAGAAAGAAAGTGCTTCAATTCACCACAGAATTAATTCGCTACTGCAAGATCAAGTGGGAAATGTTCGCTCAGAACTCTCTGTTATAGACCACAGATATCAGATTCAGACAGCGCTGACGTGGAAACCAGGAGAAACGAAGTTCAGGGTTTCTGTCACAAATCACAAACATTCAACATGATTTACTGTTGTAACACAACATGGTATTGCGGAAGAAGTAGTTTAATGTTTTTTTATTTTATTTTTTTATGTTGTCATTATTCATTTGAGATTGAAATTCAAGCTCTTGTTCTTCACACCTTTTCCAGCTCTTCAAATCTCTAAATATGATCCAATTTTAATGTTATTTTTAATGTAATGGTTTGTAGAACTAATCATTTAAAGGTCTAGACCACTTTGTGGCAAACAAGCACTTTTATTTTAAAAACACATGAAATTACAACTATAACCAGTAGGTGGTGGCATAGGAGCATTTATTGACCTATTAGCATTTTCCACTCCCTAATATATGGACAAAAGTAGGAAGTCACAATTCTAATGAAAACAACACTTTTCTTCGAATTGTAACTAAATTACTCAGAAACCAAGTAAGGAGCGCTCGATTAATAATCACTGAAGGCTATCGGTCAGTTCAGTGTTATACTATAGAAGAAAAATGGTAACCTATATTTAATAAGAGCAGAATATTTACATTTTCCCTATAATTCTTTGCACATTACTGTTGCTAATAAAAGTTAATTTTATCTGCATATCAATTCATAAACCTTTTATTCACATGCTGAAAGTTTTGGACCCCAGTTAAGTGCTACAAAGCTGCAAATGTTTTACAAAAACAAATTAAAGTAAAATCTTGTTTTGAACAATTTCTTTGTCATGTGCAGGTTGATTTTAAGTAGTAGGGGAAAAAATCGATTTAAATAGTAAATCAGATTTTTTGTGGGATTTTTTTTTAGGCCATATCGCCCAGTCCTATTCTGACTCCATAAGAGGAGACGGCAGGCAAGTTGCGTCATACGACAGGAGCATAGGCAACTCTGATGGCTGATGTACGCAACAGTCGCAATGCTGTCCGTACGTACCACAAGCAACTTGAGGCAGATGTGCCACTGCGGTTGAGGAAACTGCATGCCCATGGTACGTGGCCCCCCATCCGAGTTGTCATCTCCCGACGAAAGCTCACCTTTCGATGGCGCAATCAACATTTGATTGTCGGCCATGGCACCAAAAGAGAAGGTTTCCGCAGTAGGAAAGTGAACTATCCGCGAAAGCTGCTTTAATCATGCTGAACGCCCAAACACGTGACTCAGCGATCGTAACCATCAGTCGGCGATAGGGAACTATGTAAAACTTGCAGTCAGTGACTGTGTTATTGCATCAAAACGTCTGCTTTTCTTCTTTGCCTTTAGATAAAGTTGTTCAGTAAGTTTGAGACCTCCAGTCCAGTGAAATGTAGTGAACTTCTGTGACAAGACCCAACTACTGTAACTCTAAGTCCCCAGGGATGGAAGAGTGTTTGCCTTTTGTGTTTAGAGCTCTTTCTAATTGAGACTGGATCTTAGAGATAACTCTCACTGTCACACTCTCACTTTCACTTTTCCCCCTCCCCTATCTCGCTCCTTCTCCCGAGTATTGCCATCTCTCTCATTGCCTCTCTCTGAGGAAATTAAACAGCCATCCTTGACCAGACAGCCTTAGTTAATAAACATATTGGGGGGAAAATAGATTTAAGGTGGGGGTCTAGGGTTCCATGCTGCAAGCACAGAAGCAATTCAATCAGGCTTTATTCATCTGCCCGGACCCCCATTCTCCTGTTTTTTTGCTCAGGGCTCTGGTTCAATCTTAACACCCTCAGGATTAGCCCCCTCTAATGAAATGACACAAATGTGCCTCTTTAGTCAATCTAGAACAGTCTCAGCACACACACAGTGTTGTCTGAAAACCCAATACGTCTCCAGGGTGCTTGTTTTTCTCTGCCAGGCAACACAGAAGGTTTTTAAAAACACTTGTCTCTACAGTTAGGCCACAAGAGATATTCGCCAATTACACGTGTGGGCAGAATCACCATAGTGCTCTACGGGATGGATGCTCTTCGTGACCGGCAATATAATTTTCCACCTGCGAGGGTTAAAGAGTCGCCAATTAAAGCCTGTCAGAAAACAATACGCAGTTCTGTAGGTCTGCTAAATGCTAACTTATCACTCACTACTGGAAGGCTCATTTTTAAAATGCTGGTTTAACTCGAACCGAGAACTTGTTCACGAGGATGAAATTTTCGAGTTATTATATGCAAGTGCGCTTTTTTGGAAACCGAGAATTTCTCGAGCTGTCGAGGCTGCTGGTTGAAGAGACAGGCAGAAGTGTTGGACAAGTATCACCTCACACAAACTGCAGTCACAAACTGTGCTGAGTTTGAGGTTAAAAAAGGAAATTCGAGTGTGTGTGTGTAAATTCCTAATGACGTTTGAGATGGCGTTTGTGAGCAAGAGAGGGGAAACAGACAGGGAGAGAGAGAGGGAGACAGACAGAGAGGGATGGAGTAATTGCGTTATAGGTGTATTTATAGAGCGTGCTGAAGGAAGGTGTCTGGAAAGTCATCATAGTGACTAATAAAGGTGGGACGAGACTCGACCTCCTGAAGATAGAATGACCTGGCTTGCAGCAGCATTAGAAAGAGAGAGATTTTTCTTTACATTTCAACAGCTAATGGGTTGAGAGCACAGGCTTTTCTCGCTGCTGGTGTAACAGATTGTTTGTAATTATTACACTTTCTGGAATACTTGATTCTGATTGATCAGTTGCGACCTATGGACATATTTTTGTTTATTTTGTTAATTAACAATTGTCATGGGTAACTGATAGTTTCATGGCTCTCGTATAACTTCGTAGTCTTTCTTTTTGCTTAATAAAATAATTTGAGGTGAAGTGAATAATACTGATTGTCTCTTCATCATGGCATCTGTTAGTGGGTGGGATATATTAGGCTGCAAGTGAATATTTTTGTCCTCAAAGTTGATGTGTCAGAAGCAGGAAAAATAGGCAAGTGTAATGATTTTAGCGAGTTTGACAAGGGCCAAATTGTGATGGCTAGACAATGGCTTTGAGCTACTGTAGTTCAAATGGCTCAAAAAGTTAATGCTGGTTCTGATTGAAAGGTGCCAGAATACACAGTGCATCACAGTTTGTTGTATACGGGGCTGCATAGCCACAGACCAGTCCGGTTGCCTATGCTAACCCCTGTCCACTGCCGAAAATGCCAAGTGGGCACGTGAGCATCAGAACTGGACCACAGAGCAATGGAAGAAGTTGGCCTGGTCTGATGCATCACGGTTTCTTTTACATCATGTGGATGGCCTGGTGTGTGTGCGTTGCTTACCTGGGGAACACACTGAACCAGGATGCACTATGGGAAGAAGGCAAGCTGGCAGAGGTAGTGTGATGCTTTGGGCAATGTCCTGCTGGGAAACCTTGGGTCCTGCCATCCATGTGGATGTTTTTTTGACATGTACCACCTACCTTAGCGTTATTGCAGATCATGTACACCCTTTCATGGAAACAGTATTCCCTGGTGGCTGTGGCCTCTCAGCAGGATAATGAGCTCCTGCAACAAAGCAAAAATGGTGGGGTCTCCGATCCATGGAGGCCCCACCTCGCAACTTACAAGCTATAAAAATAGGTGATAGGTCTAGTCCATGCCTCGATGGGACAGGGCTGTTTTGGCAGCAAAATGGGGACCAACACAATATTAGGTCATAATGTTATGCCTGATCGGTGTATATCATTAATAAAGAATTTATGTTTTTAATATACTGTTTATAAATACTTCATAATATATACATTAAAGTTTTGATGTTTATTTGCCTTTTCTGCTTGGCAATACTAAGAATGAATTAAAGCAGAAAGTACACCGGAAGTTAGAATCACATACAAAAATATAAAAACAAGATATGGATATAAATACTAATAGAAGTGTAAAAACATATAAAACAAAACACGCTCAGGAATAGTACACCAAGTAATAATGATATAAACATAAATATGCTTACATGTAGATACAGTACATGCATACATACACACACTCACATACACATACAAGAAACAATAAAAATAAATGTCCACCTTATTTCCATTAAACTATCTAATACCAAAAGGAATGGTAAGACTAGCTTAATGTTTAGTCCTTGCTTGATCGTGATCGTGATGTGGATGACCATTCTGCGATCTCTTGTATTCATTTGATATCGGCTTGCTCTCTCCGAGTTTACAGATCAGGTAAATGTATTGATGGTATCTATAGATCTCTCAATAATTTGTTGTGGTCTCTTCTGTATGCTTGCTTTCCAATAAAGCTGGTTGCTTTTTTGTCCAACCAACTAACAGCACATTTGCATACTCTAGACAGGGTCTTATCAGGTGTTCATACATATTAATTATTTATATACTGTTTATTATTCAGCATATTTATTTTTAAAGCATGAACGTTTAGAGCTTCCAAATAGTTTAAACTAATTTAAATTCGTCCTCAATGTAAAATAATGTTTATTAATGATAATAACCATATAACAGCCATGAAAATTATAGTGCTGTCCTTCCTCAGTTATCTACAGGTGTCCTACTTTTCTGCATGGGTGCACTGTGATTCCCAATCAATCGGGTTATAATTGATCATGATGGCTTAAATGCTCAAATCATGCATTTACTGTTTCACCAGTAGGTGGAGCTGTGTAACTCAAAAACAGGCTGAGAAAGAGAGCTGGGTGTACATAGTGTTGGACTCAAACTGTGTAGCCCACTATTTACTGCACCTCATCTCTGTCCAATTGCTCTTGTAATATGGTCTGATAGATTTTCTGAATGGAGGAACATAAAGTAAGCGAGTAATTAGCAAATCGACCACAAAACAGACAGTACCTCACTTTCAAAGGATGTTTCCTAGAACTCCAAAACTTGGTCTGTGGTCTGACAGGCTCAGACTTTTTAAGTTTTAAGAATTCTGAAGTGACTGTTTCATGCTTGTGTTTTGGTTCTTTGACTCCTTCCTTCATAGGGTTCGGTGGACTGGTACTCACATCCTTATCAACATGCTCATGGAGACAGGGAGAGAGATGAAGGAAAAGAAAAGTTGGAATGTGTATGTGAGAGGGATATAAACGCAAGCATCTCTGTGAAACTTTCCCTAGCTGGATAGAGAGACTGAGGGCCAAATTCACGGTTGTGCATGAGTATTTCAAAACCCTGAACCACTGTGCATTATAACCAGACGCAGAATGTGCTGAAAATGCACTGCGCCTTGAGCATTTAAATGAAGTTATTGTCACTGTTATCTTTGCAGAAGATACATGGCAGAGTGTGGCATCCTTCACAAACTAGCACTCAAAACCTGCCTGCGAAGTGGGGAATTGCACTGTGCAAATTGCATTCAGAATAGATTTTGTGGGCGTATTTGTGCTGTTTTATCTTATTTGCATAGTTCCTTATTGAATCACATGCTAAAACAGTGTCGATATGAAGCATGTGCAAAAGAACAAAACAAAAAAAACAGCGCTATTCATTCTTAGTGCATTCCCCACTGAGAAACTTTGGTGTCTGGTGTAGTGTACTTTAGGTGAGAGAGAGAGAGGGAGAGAGGAGAAAGATTGAGTATGGATGAGATTGACACACACACATGCGCGCACACACAGAGAGAGAGAAATATGAACTGCTCACTTGGCATGATCCGGTTTGACTCAGCACAAAGAGGCTTGTAGCACTAAATCGTAAGCAGAGAATCTCAATCACCCAAAACTCTGACCTAAAAACACCATCTCCATAATCTTTTTCCTGCATTACTCTGATCAGATTTTTCTGTGCTTTATTACCTCACATATTAAATTCCTTTCTAGAATCTTCATCAGCTGATTGACACCAGAGGTGGTAATTTGATTTCTTTTAGAGTAGGCTTGGGCTGTCACACATTTTTGACTGATGATTAAATAACTGTGATTTTAATTGTTTTATTTATTTAGTTAGTTTATGTTTTGACATTTGTTATATTTGACATTTGTTATGAAATATTCTATTTTAGGATACATTAAACCCAGTCAACCTATATTATATTACATAAATAATTTACTGTTTATATTTGACAATAACATAAAGGGTTTAATTTAATAAGTAAATAAATCCCTTTGTTATGGTCAAATTTTATTTTAGGGTTAATTTTTTAATTTATACTAAAGATGTGCTCTGAGAATCGTTTGATACAAGTCTGTGTTTTGGATCGCTACACCATAATGCATTTCTATATTCTCTTATTATACACTATATGTGATTTATGGGAATTTAATGTGCACAATGATTGCCGTTATCTCAAATAACTAGTCAGGCAATGATGTAGTAATTGTGACAGCCTCAGCACAGGCTTTTGTCTCAGTCATTACCATAAATTCTTATATTCTGCTCTCTAGTTTTTTTCTTTTGCTTTGTCTATTCTCCGCTTGAGTTGTAGTTGTACAAGACTGACAACTGATCCCCTGCACAGATAGCTCCTAATGCTGGTCTGTCAACACCAATTTTCCGACGAGGCAGCTCGAACAAGACCCGTTCTCGGACTAAAATGCTGTTTTCAACGTTATGGATCAGCCTCTGTCAGTTAAGCTGTGCTAATGTAATAAAGTGTTGCGTGATGCTGAGAGACAGGCCAGCTTCCGGGCGATGTGGGGTTTTGTTGCCGGTCTACCGCTATCTATGACTCATGGATAATGGAGAATGAGCCAGAGACTGAGACTTCCCCACTCCTGTCCTGCGGCCAGTAGATAATTTGTGTTACAGCAGCTTTCATGCGAAGACAGAGATGCTGGCGTGAAAAGGGGCTTCTCCTCTGAGGCCTGGAGGAAGGGTGAGCAGAGCCGGTCACATAATTGTGATTTGTAGTAACGAATGCAATGGCAACGGGTCTTGACACGCTCACAGACACACTAATGGTTTCTGCTGCAGTCATGATGCTCCATCCTATCTGGTGATATGTAACTGACGACAAGATTATTGGCGAATTATCATTATTATGATTTAAAGAGGACCTATTATGCTTTTTTATTTTTTTATTACATTTTTAACTTTTTTAATGTGTAATTCTGCTGTTTGTGCTTGAAAAAGGTCTGCAAAGTTACAAAGTCCACTCCAAAGGGAGTTATTCTCTATATCAGTAAGCACTGTTTGTGAACTCCCTGAAATGCCTTGATTGTAGCTTTCAGGAATGCACACAATATTTCTCATTTAAATAAGGAATAATGCATATGCAAAATAAAGGGACCTGGTTGGCTTGTATTAGTAGTATGTGGAAAAAAAACAATTATAAGGGGCGTGAAACACGCTGAAATCGGTTGACCGTTTACAACACACTAGTCCAGCTGATCAATCAGAGCACACTGCGCTTTTCAGAAGGAGGGGCTTCATCAAGACAGGAACTAAACAGAGTGTTACTGACAGACATGTAAAATATGTGAAAAATAATTTTGAACATTCAAGCATGAAAATCTATTTTAGTAGAATCTAAAATCAAGCCTGTGTAAAAGGGCATAATAGGTCCTTTTTAAAACATTGACCTGTTCCTCGCACAAAGCTATTGAAAGGCTTCAGAAGGTGAATATACTTTTTAAGTATTTTTATTATTATGTCCGTTTAAAAGCTTAACAGATGTGGTTATTGCATAGACAAAAGCTGCTTTTCCACCGTCGGCCAAGCAGTTCTTAGAATGGTAAGGAATGGTTCCAGTTGTGTTTCTGCTTGAGCCTGGTACAGCTCGGCACTATTACAAAACGTTCTTGACCCGGAATTCTCAGCACGGTTAGCTAACCATGCCGAACCGTGCTGGTAGAATGCATGTAGTGACGTCGCCACTCATGATTTGTCACTTGTCCGTTGCCTGGCTACCAGTTTCTCTGTAGCGCGCTATTTGACCAACGTAGATGCAGATTAATAATAAAAAGAAATACCTGATCGTCCTCCACAATGCGGTCACTATTTACATTATACTGTCTTTAAACAAACTTGTGTTACCATGGAAATGACTGACGCGTTTGAATTACATTTCAAAGAGCGGCTGTTATCAGCCCCTCAATGGACGCGTTGTTAAATTTTTGGAGAGGCACGCATCAGAGTACGCCGTAGTCTACGCGTGCTACACACAGCCTACGACGTAGCTACGGCGTACACTCGACGCAGAAGTATAAATTGGGCTTTACCCGACGGTGGAAGAACGACCAATGCTTGTGAATAACCTCTCTTTTTTTCCTTGGAAAACATAACAGCATGCTGGTTTGGAACAACATAAGGCAGATTAAATGGCTGAACTATCTCTTTAACCTCACTGGCATTTGTAAAAGACTCTCCAAAAGAACAATGCAGGAAGTGTGAAGTGCTTAGTCAGATTCGATTCACTGGAATCCTCACTATACAGCATGAAGACCAACTGGAATCAGGCCGTGAGCTCACCTGGAGAGATTTGCAGGGATAATGATCCATTTTGGATTTGACAGCCATTTCACACCATTTTATTAGCAGAGGAGTGCCGTGGAGGGGGTCGTTCAGACAGAGTAAATCATTTCCCTTTTCTTTTTTTTTTTAAATTAGCTCTGAAAAAGAGCACATAACTGAACAAAGAAGTTCAAAATCAAATTGACCACAATGACCTTGTGGGTTGTAACATACAGGAGGCAGATGCAACAGTTTTTAAAAGAACAGCACTTTGACACCATCTGAGAATTCATATCGATACTTATTAAACACGTTTTCAAACAAGGAGGTCTATGATACCTGGAGCTATTCGCTAGCATTCCCAAGATGCTTGACTGGTACCTCGCGGAAGTATGCAGTTTGAAATCTTTGCTTATGAACACAGTTGTTTGTGAGCCAAGTACATTTTCTTCTCTGAGCAAAGTATTAAGTCACATAACTTTAAGCAATGTCAGGTGACTTTTTTTTTTCCTTTAGCCACATCTAAAAATATTTTTGGTTGTCAGAGCTGATAGCCTCGTGGGCAGCGATCCAGCACATAATGTTGTTGCTCTTTGGGGCGACTTGAAGTTAAACCCCAATTTGTGGCCCATTCCTATATTGTTGTGTATGAATAGAGGCAAAAATAGCAAACATTTACAAAAAAAGAAAGAATATAAATTACAATTTGTATTATGATTTATTGTTTTATTTAAATGATCAATTAAACCAATACCAGACAGCTACTTTTGAGTGGCTTTTAAATGTAGAAACACATTCTGCCCTCAAAATTGTGTAGTTACGACACCCACCAGCAGGGGCTATCCAGAGCATTCTAACCATTCAAACCTTGAACCCACCCTTGCTGTGGGTAAGTTAATGTTCCATATCGCACAATTCTAGATTAAGAGCTTAACCTACACTCTAAGAGCATTGAAACTACTGGAGCAGAAATCAATGGAGTCTCTACAATTGATTTACCACTAACATTCAGCTCTTTTACAACAGCACTGCTACATGCTTTGGTAAGAAGCATGATTTATTTTTGCTGCTGAAGCTTGCTGATTAAATTTCCAACTAAGAAGATTCTTCTCATGTTAGTGAGTGTGGCCTGCAACTCGAGTCTAAGAGCTTGGTGAAGCTCTATTACCCTTAAATTTTGTGTTGAGTAAATGGTAGCCAACTTGCTGCTCACATGGCATATATATCATGGCATGGCGTTGAGCAGTTGCAAACTCATATCAGCTTAGATTTACGCATGCTCCTTCACATCAGTGGCAAAACACAAACAAACAGCATTTCTCCTTTTTAAAGGGTTGCCGTTGTTGTTTAATTTGTGATCAAGTCATGCGCTTCGTTTTTTTTTTTAATGAGCTTCTTTAAAACTCTGTCTCCCTCTCTTTTTCTGTCTACTATGTTCATTCAGTTCCTCATTAAGGCCTGATTTCCAACAGGCTTCCTGGCTGCACTCCCTCAGTCATGTGATAAAAGACGATTGCTGAGCAGTAATTCTTATTTATACATTTTTCTTTTATTTGTATTTTCCCCACATTCGGTCGGAAATGTCACACAAATGTTAATTAAATGTTAATCAAACATCACACAGTAAGAGAGCCTGTGTTTTCGCCATTTTGCAGCTATATTTAGCAGTGCAGAGAGGTCAGTCTAAGCCGGGGTCTGATGCCTTCGCTCCAGGGGTTTTCATGGGAGAGCAGGAACAGGAGAAACAATTGTCGACTAATTAGTATGAATGTCAATTTCTCCCATTGAGAAGTTCATAAATCTCCTGGCCAGCCTATTGGGAGTTCACCCTGTCACATTTGAGCCTCACTTTCCAGACCTCGCCTGTGCATCTGCCTGCATTGATCCCATCACAGACTTCTAAGTGTGTGGGAGCATGAACAAGGTTCTCTTGGGAAGTGCTCTAAGGCGAAAGGTAAATCGAGGTAAACTGAAGCAGTGGTTCTCAAGTGGTTTTGCTTCAGGACTTTATCAATGTCGATATAAACTGGCAATCCAAATTATATAAAGGTGAACGAAATGTCATTCAAATTAATTATTGAAATTGTAATATTTATAACATATTAATGTCATTCATATATACTCCGTATACTGCCAGCCAAAAGTTTAGGGTCAGCAAGATTTAATTTTTTTAATCTCTTATGCTCACCCAGGTTGCATTTATGTAAGATATTGTGAAATATTGTGAAATATTATACTATATATATTAATGTGTTTCTATATTAATCAAATCACTTTATCACATAACCATATACCATATAAGTGCTACAGTGGTGAAATTCTTGGGTGCAGTTCTGTGCAACATAGCAGTCATGACACAAGACGTACAATTACAGCAAACATCAGATACACATCTAATGCACAGGATATACTAAACAATATACACAATGTGAGCACACAGTTACTTACAAACAATATTATTTAACAATATACACTAAATATAAACAATATACACTAAACATACACTTAAACAATAATAATTTACAATGTACAGTTACAATATTCACAGTATAGACATCCATATGCACACCAGAATATATATAATATATAAGAATCTTCAGTAGGTTTGTGCTGTGTTGGCATTCAGTCCAGTTATGTGTATGATCCTAATGGATCAAGAGTTTAGAAGGCTAATTGCTTGTGGGAAGAAGCTGTTCTGGAGTCCGCTGGTGCGTGTTCTGATACTGCAATACTGCCTATCAGAACACAAACCAGCCGACTCCAGAACAGCTTCTTCCCACAAGCAATTAGACTTCTAAACTCTTGATCCATCATATGTGTGTTATCATGCTGACTAAACTTTTGGAGCATATTGTGTATATATACAGTATGATTAGAAAATATGGGATTTGTTTCCTCCTCCCTTGTGAAATCTATATTACATTTACATTTAGTCATTTAGCAGACGCTTTTATCCAAAGCGACTTACAAATGAGAGTAATAGAAGCAACCAAGACCAGTCAAGGGCAACAATATGCAAGGGCTGTAACAAGTCTCACGAAACTCAAAACACATTGGACAGTTTTTTTTTTTTTAAATTAAATAACAAACAGAAACAAATAGAGTGATAAGTGCTATTCTTTATTGGTCAAGTGCTGCTGGAAAAGAAGTGTCTTGAGATGTTTTTTGAAAATGGCTACAGACTCGGCTGCTCGAACTGAGACAGGCAGGTCATTCCACCAGGTGGGAACGGTCCAAGAAAAGGTCCTAGAGAGGGATTTCATGCCTCTTTGAGATGGCACCACTAGGCGTCGTTCACTTGCAGAACGCAAGCTTCTGGAGGGTGTGTAAGTCTGAGCAAGTGAGTTTAGGTATACTGTTGCAGAGCCTGCGGTTGCTTTGTAGGCGAGCACCAGAGCCTTGAATTTGATTTGCGCGGCTATCGGCAGCCAGTGAAGACTGATGAAGAGAGGCGTGACGTGTCCTCTCTTCGGCTCGTTGAAGACCACTCTCGTCGCTGCATTCTGGATCAGCTGCAAGGGTTTAACAGTGGATGCTGGAAGGCCCGCTAGAAGAGAATTACAGTAGTCCAGTCTGGAGAGTACAAGAGCTTGGACCAGAAGTTGAGTGGCCTGCTCTGATAGGAAGGGTCTAATCTTCCTAATGTTGTATAGCGCAAATCTGCAGGACCGGGTTTTTGCAGTCAGTGAATTTTAGCTGATCATCAATCACAACTCCAAGGTTCCTGGCTCTCCCGGACAGAGTTATGGTTGATGAACCGAGCTGAATGGAGAGAGTATGTTGAAGTGCTGGGTTGGCTGAGACCACAAGCAGTTCTGTCTTTGCCAGATTGAGTTGAAGGTGTTGTTCCTTCATCCAGGCAGAAATGTCTGTCAGGCAGGCAGCTATCCGAACCCCAACTGTGGGATCATCTGGTTTAAATGAGAAGTAGAGTTGAGTGTCATCAGCATAGCAGTAATAGGAAATGCCATGTTTCTGGATGACAGATCCTAGAGATGACATGTAGATGGAGAAGAGAAGTGGTACAAGCACTGAGCCCTGAGGAACTCCAGTAGCTATATGATGTGACTTAGACACTTCACCTCTCCATGACACCCTGAAGGACCTACCTGAGAGGTAAGACTTGAACCACTGGAGAGCAGTTCCTGAGATGCCCATCTACATGAGAGTTGACAGGAGGATTTAGTGGTTAACTGTGTCAAAAGCAACAGACAGATCCAGCAGGATGAGTACTGAGGATTTGGAAGCTGCTTTTGCCTGTCTCAGGTGAGTGGGGATAGGATCAAGCGGACAAGTAGTGGGGTGTTTGGAAAGGATGAGTTTGGAGACTTCTGCTTCAGAGAGCAGAGAGAAAGAGGGTAGCGTGGGTGTGACGGTTGATGAGATGTGTATGTCAGTTTGTGGTGCGGAGAATTGGCTGCTAATGGAGGAGGTTTTGTTTGTGAAGAAAGATGCAAAGTCGTCAGCTGTAAGAGTTGATGATGGAGGGGGAGAGGGCAAAGAAGAGAGGAGAATGTTCTAAAAAGTGCACGAGAGTCAGAGCAGTTGTTGATTTTGTTGTGATAGTATGTCGTTTTTGCAGTGGAGACATGTGTAGAGAAGGAAACAAGTAGAGATTGATACAAGGTAAGATCAGTAGAGTTCTTAGATTTTCGCCACTTTCTCTCTGCCACCCTGAGTCCAGAGCGATGTTCGCGGAGAACATCAGACAGCCAGGGGGCAGAGGGTGTGGTGCGGGCTGGTCTAGATGAAAGGGGGCAAAAGCTGTCTAAACAAGATGTTAGAGTGGAGCAAAGAGTGTCAGTAGCACTGTTAGTGTCCAGAGCTGAGAACTGAGCAGGTGGAGGAAGTGAGGATGAAACCATAGTGGATAGACGAGAGGGAGAGAGAGAGCGTAGATTATGCCGCAAGGTGATCTGTGGATGAGTATGAGTTGTATCAGGAGTGAGTATGAGGTTAAGAGTGACGAGGAAGTGGTCGGAGGTGTGCAATGGAGTCACTAAAGTGTTGTTGTCTGTAGAGCAGTAGCGTGTGTAGATAAGGTCCAAATGATTACCTGATTTGTGAGTAGCCGTGGTAAATACTCGCTTAAGGTTAAAGGAGGTCAGAAGAGAGGTGAAGTCTGCAGCCTGGGGTTTATCAAGGTGGATGTTGAAGTCACCGAGCAGCACCAGAGGAGTGCCATCTTCAGGAAAGTTGGAGAGTAACATATCCAACTCCTCCAAGAAGTTAGCCAGTTGACATGGGGGGCGATAAACAACTACAACATGGATTTTAGCAGGGTGAGTGATAGTGATTGAGTCTGGTTTGATCCAGGTCTCAGTTAGGGCCATGAGACTGAGATTAGAATGAGTGGAGATAGCTGAAATAAAGTCTGCTTCTATATAATATATACTATATGTATATACTATATGTTTTGCTCCCCAAACTATACATATTTACTTTCTAGTTGGATTTTATATTTATCATTGTTTTTCACAACCGAATATTTTAAGATCGTGACTAGCTCCATCTTCTCTGGTGGGCTTCCTAATAAGTATCTCCCACAAATATTTTCCACTTGAGTTTCCCTCAATCACATTGGTTCTGTCGATTACCTTTTTCTCATTCTTTACATCTCCTTCCTTCCTTTCTTTTCTTTTACAACAGTACTTCTCTCTAGACTTCACCTAATTTAAGACCTTTCAGATGCAGAGTTTGAAGCTTCACTCTTCATCTATTGAGTGCAGAGTGAGGAAAATCTCACAGTGGGCAATATTCCAAAACAACAAGGATAGAGAGGGTCTAAATCCAGCCTTTTTTGTTTATTGATATCACATTATCTTTATTTAGCATTCATACATTTGGTGCATGCAGGCATTTTTTTAGGACTCAGATGTGTCAACTTCCATTTTTTTAGCCTGTGGTGGCAAAGATGAGTTTTTAGAAGCCATACTCCAGTCTTCAGTCTCACATGATCCTTCAGAAATCTTTTGAATATGATGATTTTGTGCTCAAGAAACAATATTATTACTGTTGAAAACCAGTTTTGCAGTTATATTTTTTTTAGGAAACCATGATATTTTTTTTAGGATGATGAATAGAAAGTTTAATAGAACAGTATTTATTTGAAACGTTAAAGACATTATTAAAAGTGTTCAAAAATGTTCTATCATATTTGATCAATTTAATGCATCCTTATTGAATAAAAGTATTAATTTCTCACGGACCCCAAACTTTTGAATGGTAGTGTAATTTTCAGACTCTGATTTGAACAAAACTATCTAATTAAATCGGAAAACAACTTGAAAATAGGCCACATACACCTAGCAAAGTTTTGGATAATTATTATTATTATTATTCAGGAGTGACACCCGCAAATTAACTTTTCGTGTATAATGACTACAGGAGTCAAACCTGAAATTGATACTCATTCTGATTTCAGTAAACAAAGCATGAATGTAAGCGAAAACCTGTTTGATTTCAGCTATTTTAGTGAAGGAAATGTAAAGAGAGACATATTTACCTCTGGCAATTGTTAGGTGACGCGTCGACATACTGTACAGTACCACTCGTCCGATGAGCTGTCAGTGTCCCAAAGAGCCTCTGTATGAACAAGTTGTTCATTTAATTTCTGCACAGACTTTATTGTTTAATGAAAATTCTGTCGCTACTTGAGACATGGACAGCGTTTAGCTGCAGTGTGTATAAATCAGAAATCAACTGATCAGCATTTATTAGGGTGTAACAGTGGCTCTTTTTAATCCTGTCATCATCAAATCATGGTGTTACTCTGTCAAAAACGGTTCCTTTCCATTATTTAAAACAATGATTCTGACAGGGCCCCCTGGTAAGACCATATGACACATTCATCTCTGTTCCTTCTGACAGTTTTTAAACAAAGACGCGAGACAGTTCTGCGTTTGTGATCCGAGAGTGTGCTGAGCTAAAGACTCGACACAGCATGGAAGGCCTGGCATTAGCCTCTCGCCATGACGGCGCCGAGAGCCAACAATGCATCCCCTTGTCCCTGCCGCCCGCCACATGGCTGAGCCGTCCCTGAGGAATACGCCAGCCAAATGTCTGAGAACACGATTTCATTCATCAGTATGCTGCTGTCTCTGCCGTCAAGGTGGCAAAAGAGTTTCCTTACTACAACAGTTTCACTGTATATTCGTATTATTCAGCGTTGATTCTGAAAGAGATGAAAAAATGAGGAGGACTGATTGATTTGTCAAACCTAACTGTGTGTGTAGTTGTTTTGCCTTTTTTTGTAATTCAATCTGCCTTGACATAATCGTTCGGGTTTCTTCTCCGCATTCCGGGGCTCTGTGCATCTCAATTGTATTATTAGTTTTAGATTTCTATAATCTTCGCAGTGCTTCTCTGATGTCCTAGCTGTTTTATGAATTATGGATATTCAGCTGTCTGGTGGCTGTGGAATCGCCAACAGCCATCTGTAATAGACGCTTGATCTTTCACCTTGATTGATTTATGCACTTTTTTTTTTTTTGGTGAGGAATCACAAATTGAATCACTTTCTAATGATGCATGCAGTCTTAATTCACTCTGTGTACGGTTTCTGTAGACTTTCTAATTCTTCAGCCTGCTTATAAACAAGAAGAGTTTAATTTCTGCCTCTGGCAATTTCCTATTTCTTATAATTGTATTCTCGTGTGGCAAAGTTTTGCATGTTTGCTCTTTAAATTCGGTTTAACATCTGTGTTCTCCAGACAGCGCCGCAATGTCGTGACTTTGATGTGGAATTCCTGTTAGTTATGTGCAACAGTTAATCTCATCTGCGGCTGTTTGATTCGATTTCGCTTTGAAGCTTTGCTCCGTCTTTCAGAGGCTGCTACATTGTTTAAAATGAAGTAGCAAGGGCTTCATATATATCTTGTATCTTCTTGTATCTCTTTTATTCAACTGATTTTACGTTTAAGACAAATTAAATGCATTGACATGCTCATTAGGAGACTTTCGGGTATTCAGTTGTATCCCATGGTGTCTATTACTCGGCGAATCAATGGCAGTCAATGGCACTGTTTACTGTAAATGTCATGTGTCTAATCACATTTGAGTTCCTGGAAAATGACATCCTGACGATGCTTATTAGCCAACTATATGTATGTTCATTTTTTCGCATCAATTTCTTTTATTTGCTAAATTTAGGACAAATGCTACTCGAACTTGCACCAGAATGCTTCTATTATGAATTAGAGTTCTGGAATTCTCCGCTTTTTGTATAGAATTTCTAAGGTTTGAACTTCAGAACAATTCTACAGTAGATTCTGCTTGTATGTTTTATTCATCTGTTTTAAAGCAGGTTCTTGTGTGTTTGCGGCACAGTTCTGACTAAAGTTTTTCTACACGACTGGACTTAAGGATGGATACTTCATTACTATTCCGCCTTTTCACTCCCTTCCCATCAGACCTGCTGGCAGCCCCAATGTAGCATAGCGCACACCCGCTGACAGTTCTTCACACTGGGCTGCAGCTCACGGCAGCCTTGCACCCCTGCTCAGAACCTCGCTCTTACCTCCACACCACCAGCCACTTTAATAGCGCCATTTGTTACCAAAACCAGCAGTTATCAATGTGTTCTCAGAGCTTGCAGTGATTCTGCCCTGCTTTGATTTATTGTGTGGAAGCTGAGGGTAAAGGACATTATGGTGTATGTTTTATGATCATTGCTGACTTGGGTGCCATGTCATTGTTTTGTCTTGGCACATTTGAGTTTTCTGCCATTTTAAAGAGTTACTTATGACGGCTTCAACGGGTTTGTTCTGAGCAGTGTTGAAATCATGTGCAATACCTCTTCATTTTACTACTGGGGTTATGAGGGTTTCATCACTGTGCTTTTAAAGTCCACATCGTTAGCCCAGTTGCTTTATATATGATGATAAGTGTTTGATTGATTGTAAATGATTCTTAATTTTCCATCTCACGGGTCTCTTAAGTTATAACTTGGGTTACATCCAAATAGTTTGAAAGCCTTATTACGATTCAGTCCATATTTATATTGCTGTCTTTGATTGCTCTGAACTATCACACTCTGCATTGCATTCGACCTTGTGTAGTTTTCAAGGTGGCGTTTAATAAAATTCACCCTATCAATAACGCATCTTATTTTGAACAATTCGTCTGTGCATCTTATTTTAAGTTTTGATGTAATTTTTTATCAATATGACAGACTTTTATGATGTATGCAGGACTTTTACAGTCATTTAATCAAACCCGCCTCATGCTCATGTTCACCTGCCTCCACTTTTAGTGCAATGCCCTCATCTTAAAATCCAATCAACAACCCTATGTATATATTACCAAGTCCCCAATTTGCAATATTCTGTATATTCAGTCCTAACCCGTCTAGGCATGGACTCCACTAGACCCCTGAAGGTGTGCTGTAGTATCTGGCACCAATATGTTAGCAGCAGATCCTTTAAGTCCTTTAAGTTGTGAGGTGGGGCCTCCATGGATCGGGCTTGTTTCTTCAGCACATCCCACTCGATTGGATTGAGATCTGGGCAATTTGGAGTCCAAGTCAACACCTTAAACTCGTTGTTGCTCCTCAAACCATTCCTGAACCATTTTTGCTTTGTGGCAGGGCGCATTATCCTGCTGAAAGAGGCCACAGCCAACAGGGAATACCGTTTCCAAGAAAGGGTGTACATGGTCTGCAACAATGCTTAGGTAGGTGGTACATGTCTAAGTAACATCCACATGGATGGCAGGACCCAAGGTTTCCCAGCAGAACATTGCCCAAAGCATCACTCTGCCTCCACCGGCTTGCCTTCTTCCCAAAGTACATCCTGGTTCAGTGTGTTCCCCAGGTAAGCTATGCAGCCCAGCCATCCGTGTGATGTAAAAGAAAATGTTATACATCAGACCAGACCACCTTCTTCTATTGCTCCATGGTCCAGTTCTGATGCTCTTGAGCAATTTGAGCTACAGTAGCTCGTCCATTTGATCGGACCACTCAGGCCAGCCTTCGCTCCCCACGTGCATCAATGAGCCTTGGCCACCCATGGCCCTGTTGTCGGGTTCAACACTGTTTCTTCCGTGGACCACTTTTGATAGATACTGACCGCTGCAGACTAGGAACACCCTACAAGAGCTGCAATTTTGGAGATGCTCTGACCCAGTCGTTGCAATTTTGGCCCTTGTCAAACTCGCTCAAATCCATACACAAATCCCATTTTTCCTTCTTTTAACACATCAACTTTGAGGAAAAAAATGTCACTTGCTGCCTAATATTTCCCACTCACTAACAGGTGCCGTGATGAAGAGATCATCAGTGTTATTCACTTCAGTTGTCATAATGTTATTCCTGATCGGTGTACATCAAAATACAGAAGAAAAGATGTCACTACTTCCGTTTCATTGCGACTTAAAAATAGAATGTACTGAAATATGTTTATAAAATATGTATTTAATCCAGACGTCCTTGATATTTGATGTTGTGGCTGCTGTATATCCATGCCATTTCTTGTTTTTCGATCAATAGCCAGGAAAGATAGCAATTAATGTGTTATATAAAAGACATAATTCTAATCAGAGTCATCTCCAGAGAGAGATTCAGCATCAATCTCCTCAAAAGCTCTTTCAAAGCGGGAAACGATCCAGAATGAAATTGTGTTGACTCCAGCGAGAGGGGAGCTTGGGAGCTGACAAGAAGGATTCAGGGTAAATTATGTAGCAGAGATTATTTCCATCTTCAGACCATGTTAGGTTGAACAAAAGCTGGGGAACTTCAGTTTAAATATCTGAACTGTTCTAAGGATTATGTAAGGATTTGATAGAATCGTCTCCTTTAGTGGAAAACTATGCCGAGTCTACACCTTTATGAATAGAACGCTATTAGAGTTTCCTGGAGCTGGTGCTTTATGTAGAAATATAGTTAGCAGTTAATATCCCAACATGTGTTATGTACCACACCAGGTGTCAGTAATGTAAGAGTGCATACGTTCATTTTGCTTTAATGATAGCAGCAATCGAGCTACATGGAGTTCACATTAATATAAATATTACAAATCTGTTTATTTGATCAGTGATCTAAAAAAAGAGCACAGAAATATTTCTGATTCGTTATTTAAGTTATATACGTTTATATTTTAATGAAACATTTAAATGGATTAAATTATAGTGTTGTGTATATTACAGAATTATATTGTAGTCATAGTACAGCATTTGACATTGTTACATTTAAATATTAAAAAGTGTGTTATTTTAAAATGTAATTTATTTGATTCTCATACAATATAATATTTTATTTAAATATTAAAATGAAATATATCAGTCTATTCTATATTCAATTTTATTTAGTATTTTCTCTTTTGTAATTTCTCTTTGGTTATGTGCAGGAAATGGCAGCACTTTCTCTGAGAACAAGGTTTGTTTTGAATGATCATAATTGAGTTCATATTTGACATTTGTACTCAAGGCTGATGGTGCCATAGTGGGTCTGAGAGACTGAGGGACTGTTGTCCCTATCGCTAAAGGTTATGGTAAATCTCTCGCTCTCTCTCATCCTGTGAAGTGTGAAATACATCTATGTGAGAGAGATGAAGCTCTTGTATTAACACTCTTTGCTGAACTGGATAGTATTTACCATACAGCCTATATATCACTGGCCAGATACATCAGACCTCAGAGGGAGGTGGGTGTGAGAGAAAGGGGGGCTGAATAATTCCTTCTTTCCCCCGCTCTTTTTCTATCATGATTAATTACGGTGAGCTGAGCCTGACCAGCTCATTTATTGATTGACTTTAATGCCTGATCCCAAGGGATCGTAGCTAAGCCGAGACGAGGCTCAGTTCTTCCTTTTTTCTCTCTCTCTTTCTCATCTTTATTTTATTTCATCTACTTAGTTTGTATACTTGTCAGATTGTGTACATGTTGTGAGATAAAAGAATGATATTTTCTCATCTGTGTGATTATGGCAGCTAATGTTCCATTCTGGCAGCACGGTTTCCAAATAAGAAATCACTGTCCAATCTCTTGTCTAAAAAATTCATACCAGTGATATTTGAATTAAGTGTCTTATATAAATACATGTAATATTATTTTAATGTTTGTTGTTATTTATTTGTTTGTTAATGTTGTTGTTGTTTTTATAAATAAAATGAAATATTAATTATTATGATAATTAATATTAGTGTATAAAATATATTAATGATTTTTAAAATATAAATAATAATATATAACATAATGTTTAAATTGACATTTCCTGTCTTCTCTTCTTAATAATAGTGGGTAAAGGCCCCCCAAAAAAGCAATCATGATTTTAACGTATCCATCTAACCAACTCATTCATGTTCAAAGAGCAACATCCTCTTCTGATGATTCGAAACATCAGGCGGTGCTATTCGAGGACAGACTGAAGGAAAAAAGGTTTTCTTTCTCTGTTTCTTTCTCTCTCTATTTCGCTAGATGACATCCACAGCTGTGCACAGAGCAGCGTTTATGCAGTGTGTGCGTTGGTGTGCTTGGAGTCTGTTTTCGGATCCTGAGGGCCCCGGAGAGAATGTGTGCCTCAACTTGCAGGGCGGTGCTCTCCCCAACCCTTGGGGTGTCATGGTCTACTCTGCAAGCACACAGCAGGTAATGATTGAACACACACTGGAATAATAGTAATATCACACAATGTGCCACTCCCATGCAGGCTGTTTTAGAGTCCTTATGCAATGCCTCTAATCAGAAGGTTGCAATTAAATTAATGGTGGCAGACTAATTATATAATTATACATTAAGAGCATAGTGCTTAAAGAAATACACTCTATCGTGGCATTAATGGTACGGATTAAGAAGGAAGGCAAAATCGAACTGAATATGTAAATGAAGGCTGTGTGTGTAATATATATTATAATAATGCACAGCTACTTTGAAACAATATGTATTGTGAGAAGTGCTATACAAATAAATGTGAATCGAACTGAATATATAATATTTACTATACACTATACATAATATATTTATATATTCAGTTTGATTCACATTTATTTGTATAGCGCTTCTCACAATACATATTGTTTCAAAGTAGCTGTGCATTATTATAATAATCAAGAGTAATTGTTATGAGACCTGAGTGTCAAAGGAATGTTTTTATGTCAAAATTCTACACTTCTAAAGTGTGGGGTCAGTCGGTCAGTAATTATATTGTCATTATCTCAGTTTAATTCTGCTTTTGTTCCACACTTTTGTAATATTTCAAATAAAACTGCAAGTTATTTTAATGTTATTCATGTGATGGCAAAATTGAGTCTTCAGCAGCCATTGCTCCAGTCTTCAGTGTCACATGATCCACAGAAATCATTCAAATGAATGTAAACCTTCTGTAAAGTTGTAAAGTCGAAAATGTTATTGTCTTTCAAAAGAAAGAATTGACTCTGAACCGCCTAAACGAGTCATTTGTAATCCGAACAGTACGTCATAGTCCACAGGGTCAAAGGCCTTTGGCAGATCAACGAATGCAGCTACACAATACTCCTTGTTGTCAATGGCACATATGATGTCATTGAAAACCTTAAGTGTAGCGGTGATACAACTATGTCTCCAAATGATTCGTAAGCTGCTTGTTGACCAACCTCTCCAATATTTGAGAGAAGAAAAAGAAGATGGCTCAGTACCCAGTTTTTTTGGACCAACTTGCTCCTCAGAATCACAACCTGTCCTGATGAATAATTATTGATGTACATATTTTCTAGCAGGTGTTCAAAATATGTAGTTCTGTGTTTTATATTGGTCTCCAGCTAGCTCACGTTATTACTGTCTTACTGCTAATCAGCTGTGGGCCACTATTACCTAAACCTGTGTTTATCTGTCATTCTTTCTAGTTTGAGTAAATATAAAGGACGGAGCAAGACTTGTTTTACAAACTTTAATTTTATTTCATTCGTTCACATTAGTGCTCGGCTAACGTATGCACTGTTATTGATACAGTTCCCACATGTCCACCGCAATAAATTAGAAATTTACACATAGGTTTGTTGATGGACATACACTTGTAAATGCTGATGGTGAGGAATTACAGCTGCAACATCTCATAATGTACCACAAAATGAGTAGCGTATTACTGAAAAAAGCCCTGCTTGAGTCGTCCTTGCGATGGAGGTTCTGGGTTGGATAGCTAGTTCTTCCAATGTTTCGTCATCATACTCGCGCTCGGATTGATGTGGTAAAATCGACGTCATCGTTACTGTCTTTACAGTGTGTACAATTGACCGTTCGCAAAGACCCGCCCCCTTTAGTTACGGTTGCTATGTCCGTCAAGCCGCGCTCTCACACCACACATCATGTTCTCATGCAGTGAAAACATGCAGAGCAAAGAGGACACTGACAGACAGTCGTTTGAGAATCATTGAAAAATATGATGTGCAGTGCATATTATGATATGCACTTTTTTTTTTTTTACCTTTGATGCATTTAAACCTGATGTAGGAGACCTCCAAAAAAAACTAGGAACCTTTAAAATGGCATAATAGACTTAAATATATATAAATATATAAAAAAAGAGAAAAACTTCTGACCCCAAATTTTCGAACAGTAGTCTACATGTTTGTTTCACTGGAATCTGCATGCCAACTACCTCTTGCTGTAATCCTTCAGCGTCATGCAGATTGTTTTGTTTTGTTCAGTCATGAGCTGAATGGTAGCCAAACACTGTAAAAGTGTGACGAAATGTGCCAAGCAGAAAGCGCTGCATGATTGAGTTGAAATGGACAATTTGGTCTGCTTTTCTTGATGCATTTTGATTTCAGAATAAAGCTTTTCATAGAAGAGTAATATTGTGAAAAATAAGAAAAATATTATTAGTTATTGTGTTTTACATTTAAAATTAAGCGTAAATCCAGAACTGATTATTCATTTCAAAATATGCTAAAAGAACACCCCAGTGAATGCAATCTAAAAATAGATGATAATAAATGCATGTTGAAATAAAATCCTTTCGATTCACTCTGAAACCACACAATCACAACCTTGCCTGGGATTTTAAAACTCTCAAATGTTATTGTTCATATTGTTCATCGGGCGGCAGTGGCTCAGTGGTTCATGTGTGTTGTCTACAAACCAGAAGGTTGGTGGTTCAATCCCTGGTTCCACTGGACCAAGTGTCGAGGTGTCCATGAGCAAGACACCTCGACACTTAACAACAGCTGCTCCCAACACCTAACACCTCGACACCTAACAACAGCTGCTCCCAAAGAGCTGGATGGTGCCTTACATGGCTGACATCACCGTTGGTATATGAATGGGTGAATGTGAGGCAAAAATGTAAAGCGCTTTGGATGGCCATAGGTTCTGTTGAAAGCGCTATATAAATGCAGTCAATTTACCATTTAGTAGTAATGATGATCATTTGAAAATGGCAAAAAACAAACAAAAAAACCTTGAGACCTACTATACTCTGCCAACTAGATCTTAATGCAGCTCATTTCAGCCCTGTGTCTAATCAGTCCTGAACGTCATTATTACATTAAGTTTTTCATTAGCTGAAACCAACCCAGACATCCTGTTTGTACAGAAGTCTCCCCACGTTCCTGAACAATTCCCATTTGAGGGCCAGTTTAACAGGAACAGCTCAACAATGCGTCCATGTTGTCCTCACTGAGACTAACCGCTAGAACCATCATTATCGTTTTATTAGCCTGTTAGCTGTCTTCTCTATCGTACTAATGTCATATTAAAGTCGATTAACATGATTAGAAAATTGCGGGCTGCAGTTCCTGTGGCTCTTTCACCATGGCAACTTTCCCAGGCCGTAGTTACACTAAATGCTTCATCAGTGAGGATGAATAAATTTAGAATGAACGTGTGAAGGTTTCACACTCTAGAGGTCGTACTACCTGCCTTCTTGGCATTGTGTGGAAGTATGAAGACCAATTACATTGAGCAGAATGTTTATGTCAATGTTTATGTTATGTTTATGTTAATGTTTATTATCATAGGGGTTATTTAAAGGTCAAGTGTGTGACCTTTAAAATACCCTCCACCACAAACGAACGCTATTGAATCAGCCTGTTTTGCTTTGATGGGCAAGCCGGGAGCAATGTTTTGAAACTTTATGGGAAAGTCAATCTTCAGATGGTTTATTTATAGTTATGAAGAAAGTATTTAAATGTCGAAAAATGACACACTTTGACTTTAATTAGGGATGAAAACGAGATTGAAATGTTAAAACTAGGCAAAACTAGGTTGAGAGAAAAAAAAAACAGTACATCTGGTAAACATTTATGAGTACAGTCCCTTGAAAGAAACTTTTGCAATTTTCTCACAGACAAATTCGGGGAAATGTGTCATCAAGTTCAAGTTTTCATCTGGTTTGGAAGGAGCTTCTTGCAGCACGCCATTAAAAGTGAGCCACCGGGAAACATCGCCACCTAAGAAGTTACTTTCAGCATCCCAAGGTGAGTTGGGGTTTATTGTTGTTTTTCTGCTCAGATGTGAGACCTTTCATTTGCACCATTGTGCGGATTTACAAGGCTGTGATGCCCCAACCAGAGAGGTAATCAAAGAGACTAGACAGAAATTAAACATTACTCTCAGTGGAAGGTCTGCATTCAGTGCTGCTACATTTCCAGCCAATTGTCTTGAACTAGTCATCAAAGAGTTGTTAAAGTTTTTTCTTAGTTTTTTTTTGTTGCAAGAATATATTTTTTCAATCCAATGTGCTGTGTAAATAAGCATCTAAAGCTTCAGATTGCTCAGCTGTGTTGGTTGAGTTGTTGTCAAAAATTGTTGTCATACCTGTCCATCTAATGATGTAGAAAACGGGTTGTTTCCTGGATTTATTAAAATAAAAGGTTAACAATAAGAAGATCTTCTAAAAGTAGGGTGAAATCAGGGTGATTGGGACACTTTTTCTAAGTCATTTCAATGGTAAAAAGCGTGCCAATCACCCTACTTTCATTTAGATTCTTCATTGGGCATACAATGGCATTAAAACGTTTGGAGTTAACAATAAAAAATAAAAAAGTATTCAGCAAGGATGCTTTAAAGGAATAGTTCCTCCCAAAAATGAAAATTAACTATGGATTTTTGGAGTTTCTTACAAAAATCCATCGCTTCAACTGGAATCGAATGGATTACTTTTATGATGGATGGATGTGCTTCTTGGAGCTTTAAAAACTTGGGTACTATTAAATGCCATTTCAAAGCTGGGAGAAGCCAGGGTGTTATTTAATATAACTCTGATTGTGTTCGGCTGAAAGAAGAAAGTCATACACTTAGGATGGCTTGAGGGTGAGTAAATAATGGATTCATTTTAATTTTTAGATTAACTATTTTTTGACATTAATGAAAAGTCACAGCAAAGACATTTATGATGTTATAAAAGAATTCTATTTAAAATAAATGCTGTTGTTTTGAACCTTATTTTCATCTAAGAATCCTAAAAAAAATATATATATATATATATGGATCTGCGAAAATGACTTACAAGGCTGTATTATGTATGCCAGGCCAATGGTTGGCTATGTCGCTTTGTCAAGAAACACCCCGCGAACACGTAATATGCATGCGTGAACATATAATATGCATGCACAATATTTGTTTACATGGAGACGGTAAAACAAAACTTTGTAACCTTCTAAACCTTTGAAACATGTTTTCAAAAGCTTGCACTTTCAGGCCCTCAAACGCATTAAAAGTTGTTGTGTAAACATAAGGGGTTGGGGGTCATTTGGGGGTTTTTATGAACACATTGACAGGGGCCCCTTATAAAGTTTTGCTTATGGCCCTCAGAAGTCTAGGACCGGCACTGGAGTAATGGCTTTTGAAAATTCAGCTTTGCCATCACGGGAATAAATTACTTATACATTCTGCACAAAAGCCCTAAAATATGTCTACTCTGACTCAAAAGAGTCAAATATTTTATTTAAAAAGTATTATAATTAAATATTATAAACATATTTAAACATATTTTAATAAATCTTATTCAGTCTTTTTGTCCTTGACTGTCAAGTAGTATGTACTGTTTCCCCATAAACAGAATTATTAATAATTTAAGAATGTAATGAATTGTTGTGGATTTGATCCTGAATAGTTTGAGAAATAATTGTCATGCCCAAGTGAATCACCCCTAACATGGTGGGGGAAAATAATTACAAAATTAATTACTACTAATTACTTCCCCGTCACAATCTCTGCTTTCCAATTAAAATGAGTTTTTGCATATCACTCATTTCACAGTTTCAGATAGAAATCAGCTCATGGTGGTGGGTGAGATGTTTGGAGGTTGGGGGTCTGACCCACCAGCACGACTTCTGCAGTGCTGTTCGGGTGAAATATGCTCGGGTCAATTTGAATGTCTCAGGTTTTGCCAAGTCATATAGTCAAGGGCAGAATGAAAGAAGGCAGCAACATATGCTCGCTGTCTTCTTCTTTCACTCTTGCTTCTTTTAACTCCTCTTCACTTGAGCTGTACCTTCTTGGGCAAAGAGGGCTGAAGCTTCTGGCCTGAGGGCCAGGCACTCGGCCAAGTCTGTCATTTCTCTATCTCTCTTTTCTGAGGCTTGGACTTCCTACTTGCATGAATCTTCAAACACCTCACCATCTTTCTATCTCTAATTCTGTCTCCGAGATTTCTTTATCAACATCAACATAGCATAGAACAAAACCAGAAATAAATGGAGCTAGATAATGACATTCTGTCTTCTGTAGAGCTTCTTTATAGATGATTCGAATTTGTTTCATAATTGATGATCAGTATCTTGTTACTGTAGATTTTTCTGGTATCAGAACTTTACTTATCTAAACTTTTTACTTTCACTACTTATATTTTCACACAAATCTGTATTTTCTGCTTCTTACATGTTCGAACCAGGCTCGTTACTTTAGTCTGTATTTGGTGGAATCTCTAATAAATTATGAATTGGTTAGGCTTGACTGGCAAACGCTACGAATCAGTTCATGTGCGCTCCGTGCCTTCGGCAGAAGTTTTCTTACGATCGGAGTAATCATTAATCAATGTGAGAGACTCGAGAATGAAGTGGAAGTGCCCAGGTAGAGCAGAGAGGCAAAGCTACTGATCTGTTCAGGACTTCAAATGCAGGTCAGTTTCATCTGTAAATAGGCTTATTGTGGTTTTGTCTATTAGCAACTGTTAGAAGTATCACCCCATTATTATCACCACTCTGTCACTCTGTCTCATCACTGTATGCAAAAGGGCATCATTATTATCTGTTGTAAAGTTACAGTAGTAATTTAGCAGACAACACAACCCTTACCAAATTAGCAATGGTTTTACTACATATAAAACCAAAAACCATGGTTACTGTTGTTAAACCATGGTAACCACAAATTAACCATGGCTTTGCTACACTAACCATTTAACTATGGCATTTGTTGTAAAGCATACAAATGGTATAGTTCTATAGGATTTCATAAACATATTGTCATGATGTAGTTATTATTGTACTAACTTTGACATTTAGGTAATTTAGAAAATATAGTTTTGTTAAATGTAGAGTATTTAAGTCATTTTAAGATAAACAATAACACATGGTCGTCATGTAAAACTTTAAATTGAAGTAAAATAAATATATTGTATTATATGCAAACAAATTACAATGTGGTGGTTGGTTTGCAACAAGGTGGAGACAGTTCTGTTTAACAGTAGACATGCTGATGAAAAAGTGACAGGTACCAGAAAATTTGTGGAAAAAAGTTAACACTTGCAAATGAGAGGCATCAGGGAACACTTGCAAATGAGAGATATCAGGGAAATTGAAGAGACTCAAAAGGAAAATGGAAGTGAAGGTGCAGTTCAAGAGAGAACTTTTAATTATTTTGCTCGGCCCCAGACTGAGGATTTAAACCCTTTTTTATGTGTTGGATACAAAAAAAATAGTGTTGTCCGTGGTTTCAGACTTTGTTGTGGGTGTATGGGATGGTGGGATGAGCCCTGTTCTACATGGTGGTTGTTCTGCCTGGATACATTCATTAGCTAACAAAATGTAAGTTCTCTTGTATTGATGTATTAATATGATGTGAGGTCCAGTTACCAGCGTGACACTAAAACAGCTAGTAGAAATGGCTACTTTTACTTAAATACATGTCAGAACCCATACTTCTTTACTTTTTAATGTGTAGTCAGTACTTAAACTTTTACCAGAGTCTTTTTAAACATAAAGTATCTACTTCTACTTGAGTAAAGGATGTGTGTACTTTTGCCATCTCTGAAGCTCAGCAACATCATCATTGCAATTGAATCTACTTTGAATTGACTTGATTGATCTGCTACAAGCTGCTCTATACAATGGACTTTAGGCTATTATTGAACTAAACTGAATCAACACTGATTTATAGTTAAACATAGTTTGTTTCATGACTGACACTGTTATTTGACTAAATTACTCAGGAAACAAATGTGGGCAAAATAAATGACACCAAACACATTGTAATCACTGTTGACTTTGCTTGGAATATCTCGCAAGTTTTTTGGCAAAAACAACATGTATCCAAATTCAAGGTTATTTTGGCTAGAAGTTGTTTACTCATAACCGGGACTATAGTTAAGCGAGAAGGTGAAATAACTGCTATTGCTTGCAAGGTAAAATTAACACTGAACCAAATTTAACTAAATTGACACTATTGTCTTTTTAGAGCTGTGTTACAACTGAATTTCTATTAATTTCATAATTGACACTGTAAAAGTCATTCATAATTGACAAAACATTTACACTGTTATTTTCCTGTTTATTACATTGAAGCTGGTTTGAAACAATCTGTATTGTATAAAGCGCTATATAAGTAACGATAACTTGACTTGAAAGGTAACTTTACCAGTTGCCATTCAGATGGCTTATTCATAGTTGTCTTTGGAGATAAATCTGGTATTTTAATGTAAAAAAAAGACATGGATTGCCTTTGAATGCTTAAAAATAAATCTGTTAAAATTTCATAAAGTCAGCATCTACCTTATCAACTTCTCTCATTTCTTAATGGCAGAAATGTGCATTGTTTTGATGTGTTGACTATCAAAGAGCAGGATTGCAAGGAAAGAGTGCAGAGCGCATGCAGCGATCAGAATGTGTTCATTTCTCTCTTTGATGTTGGTTGTTCTATCTACTACCGATGAGCGCTGATCAAACGCAAAAAGATTGCCTGTGATTCTGCCCTTTAGCCAATCATGCACTGTCTTTACAAATGTGTGATTTATAATGCATGCATGGCCATGAGAACACCCATGTGTATTTATGAGGGCTGTTTTCATAGTGCATGTGTCAGCAGTTTGATTAGCCCGTGTGAATCCCATGCCGACGTGGCAGCCTGTCCGTCCGTATTATGCAGGAAGTCAATCAAGATTTGATTGATTCTGTCTCGGGAGATCTCATTTCTGTTTCTAATAACTTAGAAGTAGCTGATGCTGCCGATCAAACTGTAAATATGTTGATTTTTTTTTAATGCAGTGTTTGATTGTAATTTTTTTATTTCTGAATGCAGTTAGCTGTCAGAAAGAGAGCAAGTTGTGAGATAATTGGTCGTCACTTGTCTTTCTCTCCTCTGTTCTGTCATATCAGGATTAATGAGAAGAAATATGTTGCTGAGCCCCCACCCCCACCCCCCACCCCGCAAAAAAAACCACCCAAAATTTGATTAAAAAGGTGAGCGTGAAAGTTACACATGCAGGAGGGTGTGAAGAACGGAGAGGAAGTGCAAATGAGAGGGAGGGTGTCAGAAAGTGGAGTGAGAGAGAGAGGAAGTGTGTTGGACGGGGTGATGAGTTCACACATGCAGCAGAAACAGATTGAGCATCAGACGGAGGCATGACTGAGAGACTTGTTGTCACTCAACAGTGTGGTCACCTTCACTCAGCAAGGAAGCACCACCACACACGCAGACACATGTCCTCACAGGATGTCCTCTTTGACAGTTCCAGTACAGAGCCTGTACCGGATGTGCAGTCATGTATATAGATTATATTTCAATGTTGTTCCTTCATTTCAGAGTAAGTATATTCTGTAGCTTGTCAAGTCACCTTTATTTAAACAGCACTTAATACAATGTAAATTGTGTCAAAGCAGCATAACAGTGATAAACAGTAAAATAATGATCAAAAAGTCTAGTATGGATACTTAAGTGTTTTTACATAATAATGTTTCTTGAACATCAAATCAGCATATTAGAATGATTTCTGAAGTATTACGTCATCACAGGATTAAGAATCACATTTTTATCAATACTTGAATGTGGGTAAGTTTCATAAAAAAGCAACACTAGCTGAGAAGATCGTGTTTTGTTTTTTTCAAAGACTGCAATGTGCATAAGCAATGCTTTTATTGCTTGTTTCGGCTCCCGTTTTCCTGTGTTTTGACCTAGAGATTCTCTACTCTTTCAGAAGATATAAAATAGCGCCAACTACCACATAACAGTGAAAACACTGAAAGACGGAAAATCTGGGAGCGTTGTCTCATAAATAACAGAAAAAAAAGTCAGCCACACACCATGAGCACTTTACTCCAGTTTTTTCATGAACGCAGCAGCTTTTGAATTTATATATATATATTTTTGCAGTTGAAAAGAAATGCATCCTTAGGGTCGAGAGCAGGTTAATTAGAGTCTCTCATCACATCCCTCTGATTACCAGAGAGATAAATTATTAATGTTCCCTTCACAAACTCAGAAAACCACCAGGCAGGTTTGATATCTGTTGTTCCAGACAGGAAGGTGATCCAGCTGACAAAGCACACCAGGGTGGCTGAGAGGATGTTCTCCTTAAATAAAAATCCATCCAGAAAATGTACTCAGTCAGGGTTTTGGGAGGTCACAATAGCCTAAAGCGCAAGCCCCCTCAGGCTAGTTAACCAAAGTTTTCACGCTAAATGGATGGACACATCAAGGGTCTGACATTCAATAAAAAGCCTGAACATTAGAGAGCTACTCATTGGAAACCATTTTTAAAACCGATATGGAACATTGTGATTTATGACTCTAAATTTTAAAGGGGGACTGATTTATGTGCACTTATTTGTCTGCCTATGTTAAGCACAGATGGTTTAGCACATTATGACAGTGTTGCATCACTTCTGTTGGTGTCAAATCCCAAGAGTTCAATTTCAAACTCTCACAGGGTTTAACAGTTGTCTGGCGCTTATCTAATAAAAATCAGTTACCAAAAACAAAAGTGAGTCATAAAAAGTGTCTGGTTTAACATAAGGCAGCTTATGACCTTCTCATCCAAGCATCTGGTAATTGTGTTTGAAGAGGTTTAGATCGGATAAAGGAGCACAAATGCGCAGAAGTCATTGCAAATGAGAATCTGTCATTGAGTTTCCTCTACTCTGACCCTGTTTACACCCACTCTTAACATCCATCTGGGGCGATCCAATCACAGGTGGTCAGACGAGAAGACTGTCAGCTACACCTGGTAGTAATGTGTATCTCTTGTGACCAGCATGGATGCATTAAATTGGTAAAATACATTTTCACATAAAATGTTTTTTTTTACTTTTTACTTTTTATTTATCATTGTTATATATATATATATATATATATATATATATATATATATATATATATATATATATAAAATTGTAATCATTTTTCACAGTGTTACTGTTTTACTGTATTTGGCCAAATAGATGCAGCCTTGCTGACCCTTCAAAAATAAAAAATAGATCTTCCAGACCCCAAACATTTCACTTACTAAAATAGTGTTCCTCTGTGTTAATACAGCAAAAATTCAAAAGAAGTAAAATAAAGCACATACCTGTGACAATGTCACATACCTGTACGATGTGGTCATGTGCATTTTAAATGATCACAAATCCTTAGATAGAAAACATCTTTGGATGTTTTTTGGAGACTTGGTAAAAACAGGTTCTCTGTGAGGTCTTTTGTATAGTGGTATATAAAGCTGACCTCATTATCTGAACGAGGGAATGATGTTCTGTTCACAGTGACTCTGACCTCATCTCTCGCCCAGCTCAGGACCTTCTACCGTTGCCAGGCTTACGTGACAAATGTGATTCATTCAGTGGGTCATTCAGGCTGTTTTTACACCATGAATGCAAATGAGCAGTCATTGGCTAGATAGCCTAAGGCCCTGTCACAAATGCCACCCTGAGCCCTAGCAGTCCACATTTTGGTGACATAATGCTGTGTAGACTGGAATAGTAATCGTCTATGGACAAATGGGACTTACGTTCTCGTGGACTTCACTGACACATGGCGTCATGGTCCATGTGTGCCCAAGTAAGGAATGTGATGAAAAAGAGTATATTTGTAGGGCTGTAATTAATGATGATTTTCATTGTTTTAGCAATCATTTTTTGATTAATCAGATAAAAAGCCCAATTTTTGATTTTATTGACAAAACACACTATTCCACACCCTGCCGAATCACTACATTAAAATGATATTAAAGAAAAATAAAAACACAAAAAACACAAACTCAGTGTTACCAGAGGAATGTTCTGCAGGAACACACACATTTGCTATGGACAAAGTAACCCGTTACTGTATTTTCTTTATTCAGTAAAAATATAAGAAACGACTTACATTTATATTCAATTACACGCTGTTATCCCTTTTTATGTAATATCATCCTGTCCAGGGACCACAAATGCAAATGAGCTAAATCTGGCACAACATTTGTGTTGTATATGGTCCCTTTTAAATAAATTAAATATTCTAAACTAAACTACAGTTACTACTCTCATACAATACAATACACCTAAATTTAGCGTCCAACAGCAGATATTTCAGCTAAATCAATGTTTTTGCGCTGAATATTAAATGTCTCCCTTTCTACTGCGTTCGGTCTACTTGACGCATGTGTTAAAATAGGCATGAAACGGAAGTTGCAATAGAGAAACAGCTTCTCAAACAAGAAAAAAATGTAGGGCGGGATTTGATTTTGTCCATTGGGAATTGATTTGATTGTTGTGGTTTGCTATTGCTGTGATGTCATGCGAGTGACAGGTTGTCTACCCTCATTCCAGTAAATACGTCATCAGGGAAGAGGTGTCATTCCAAGAGGGAGGGGGAGTTACATTTATTAAAGATTGTGAGGGCACATTATGATGTGCATGAATAAATCATTTATAATAAATACAAAAAATAAATAAATAATTGTATTTCATGGTGACTTTAACCTTGAATCATTTAACAATATTTAACTATTGCTATTTGAGTTATTGAGCAATATCTCAACTCAACCTGACAATTTGAAACCTGTTGTGAAGAAGATATTTCAGTTTATGCAAATATAAACAATTGAGGCATAAGTGAGTGTTTGAAGTGCTCTAATTTTTATTTTATTTACTTGACTTTCAGATGAACATGTCTTGGAGCCGACGGCTTCGACCCTGCGGTCTTCACGTGGCCCAGCGGTAAGTCACTTGAAATAATCACACGCTAAAATTCTCCTGTTCTCTCCCAGGGTGCAGTATGTTTCCCAGTCACCAGAATGGCAGCAGTTTTAGAACAAAATCTGCAGTACACCAACTGTGATTTTGTAACGTCTCTGAGAAACAGAACTGGATTGAATCACATGGGCCTTGGTTTCTGGGAGTTACGGCAGCATTACACCATGAAAGTCTTATGGAGGGTTTGCAAACTGAAAACAGAGGTATTGAAGGCCAGAATGGACAGTATAAAAACACCTCTATTCTTCAGATAGCACAATGTCTTCACTTTTTTCACTTACCCCAGAAATGGTTCACGACCCTTGTTCAACAGGTGCTAGCCATATAATTAGAATATCATCAAAAAGTTGATTTATTTCACTAATTCCATTTAAAAAGTGAAACTTGTATATTATATTCATTCATTACACAGACTGATATATTTCAAATGTTTATGTCTTTTAATTTTGATGATTATAACTGACAACTAAGGAAAATCCCAAATTCAGTATCTCAGAAAATTACAATATTACTTTAGACCATTACAAAGAAAGGATTTTAGAAATTTTGGCCAACTGAAAAGTATGAACATGAAAAGTATGAGCATGTACAGCACTGTACAGGTATTTAGTTGGGGCTCCATTTGCCTGAATTACTGCATCAATGTGGTGTGTCTGATCAGTCTGTGGCACTGCTCAGGTGTTATGAGAGCCCAGGTTGCCCTGATAGGTGGCCTTCAGCTCTTCTGCATTGTTGGGTCTGGCGAGATTTTCATAGATTTTCTGTGGGGTTAAGGTCAGGCGAGTTTGCTGGCCAATTAAGAACAGGGATACCATAGTCTTTAAACCAGGTACTGGTTGTTTGGCACTGTGTGCAGGTGCCAAGTCCTGTTAGAAAATGAAATCTCCACAAAGTTGGTCAGCAGCAGGAAGTATGAAGTGCTCTAAAACGTCCTGGTATACGGCTGCGTTGACCTTGGACCTCAGAAAACACAGTGGACCAACACCAGCAGATGACATGGCACCCTAAACCGTCACTGACTGTGGAAACTTTACACTGGACCTTAAGCAACGTGGATTGTGTGCCTTTCCTCTCTTCCTCCAGACTCTGGGACCCTGATTTCCAAAGTGAACATAAGCAGTAGCAGTCCAGTACTTTTTGAGACGCTTCTGATGCTGTCTGTTGTTTAAGAGTGGCTTGACACAGGGAATGCAACAGCTGTAACCCATGTCTTGCCTATGTCTGTGTGTAGTGGTTCTTGAAGCACTGACTCCAGCTGCAGTCCACTCTTGACTGACTCATTTTAAAGGATAGGGCTAGATTTGATTCGATTCAGTGTGATGCAAGTCCATTTAGTTTGATACGGCTTTGATTTTAATTTGATTTGATTCGATTCGGATTCAATACATTTATTTGATTAGATATTTGTTTCAGTTTGATTCTATTAGGTTATTTTTGTATCACAGCCAATACAAACTTCCAACTTGCATTTGCAGATTGCTTCACAAGTAGAAACATTTAAAAATAGAAAAAATTACAAGACTACATACACATGCTAACAAAATATTTTAAATTTGAAAGTTGTTGCAAATACAAAGTGCAATAAAAATCAGAACAAATATATTTACTGCTCAAGATTTTGTTTTAAAGATCTCTACTGGTGGGGCCAAGTTATAGCAGAGTGAAAAAATTGTTTACTTATAGCTAAAACTGTGTAAATGCAGTTGGGTTTTTATTTGCACATTAATATCTGTATAAACTCCCTCCATTTTCAAATGGTGTATTGAAGTGTCTCTATCCATGGAAAAAAAACGATTTTGTTGGCTCTCAAACAGAAATATGTTGGATCCAAATTGCTCTGGCTTTTTTCACTTCAGTAAAGCCTGATTTAACACTTCAGCAAAACAAAAGAAAACAAAGCAGATGCTGTCAGACCTTAAAGACCCTTTAAAATATCCAGTGACACTTCCTAGGCTCCACAGCACAGAAGGATGGATCTGGTCCGCATCGATTTTGGTACGGCACTAATTTAGAGGGACACCAATTTGGAAAGGTTGATTCAAGTGCATTTTTTCAGCGACCCTGCTGCCTGTGTTTGTTCTATAAAGCCTGAGTCCCTCACTTGGTCTGAAAAGGCTGTCAGGGCTGTGGCACATCTCTCTGATTGATGGGCTGCTCTGTCTCGTTCTCAAATTTTCTCTCTCTCACACATGGATTCAGAGTGGCATGCACAGACTGGTTTAGTCATTCTGTAACTAAAATGGAAAGATAATAGATCGGATCTTATAGCTGTCTTTATTGTCTGATATCAACCACATATTTATTGTGATGTGTGTTATTTTAAATGAATGCACACCTGTTGCATAACCTAGTGTGCTTCCTTATTCACTAGGCATTTTAAGGCATTATACATGCGCTCCCAAAGTCAAAGCTATTTGTAGAAAAAGTCTAAGCCTAAATAAAAATCAATATACCATAATCTAAATAATGCTATTTTGATTATAAGCATTCTCATAATTCAGTCAATACTTAAAAGTGCCATGATATATTATATTATATTATATTATATTATATTATATTATATTATATTATATTATATTATATTATATTATATTATTCAGTCAATACTGAAAAGTGCATTGATTATTATATATTAATTATATTAATAAAATTATAATATATTATATTATTTATATTATGATGTTCTTTAGTTTTATGTATGATTATGCTATTATGCTTATAGTATATATTGAAAAGTATCATATAAATAATACATAATACAATTTTAATAAAATATATAATACAAATAGTAAAATATTTAATATATAAAGTAATAAATAAGTGTGTGCGCTATGTTTATTTATGCTTATTAAACTATTGCGTCCAGTAATGTCATCTGTATTTAAATCAGCTATGGGTCAAGTTGGTTTCAAATAAATAAAATGTTCATGAATTTTCTCTTTAGAATTTCCTTTATAGAGAGATCCGCCCCCTAACATAGAACATATCAAGTCTCCTTATACTTTTAAATGACTTTTATATAGTGGTTGGCGATATGACCAAAATCTTATATCACTATATGTGTATTTTTTTATATACATTTTTAGAATATATATCACAATATACTTATTTTTATATTAAATCAAGAGTAGTGGGAGATTTTCTCTTTTTTGTTTGATTATCATTAATAACAATAGCAGGTACGTTTGGATGCTGTTACTTTAAAGCCCAATTTATAATTTTGCGTCAAGTTTACGCCGTAGCTACGTCGTAGGCTGTGTAGCATGCACAGACTATGGACGCACTTGACACGCACCTCTCCAAAAATGTAACAACGCGTCGATTCGACGCGGGCCATAGCGCTGTGATTGGTCTTCCAGAACCCCTCCTCAGGGGTATCATGCTACCTCTGCATGTGTAACTGCGCAGCGGACAGCGCGAAGTATACATGAAAATCGACACGTAGCCCACAGCGTAGAGGCTATGGCGCAGGTCCGACTCAGAAGTATAAATTAGCCTTAATATCGACTGCACGGATGAATGTACGGATGTATGCATTTGTTCAAGACTTAAATGACTGTTTATTTGCAAAGACATGGTCACTTTGACACATAAGTATTTGTGTTTAACCTCTCAAGCATAATTAGTCATCAAAAAACACTCAATTTAGTTGCACATCAGTGTCACATGAGCGTTACCGCAATAGAGGCAATAGTCCAAAATCTCTACTGGTGAATCATGTCTTCCGGTTCATCGCCCACCCCTATATGTTTGTCTATATATTTGTATTTGATTTTTTTCTACTTTTTTTTTTGCTTCAAATCAAAACAAAAATGTTTTTAATGTTGTTATTTATCTTGGGACTGGCATATTTGGTTGATAACTTAGATCTCTATATGGATATTTTGACATCCCCATAGAGAAAATTAATGGGAAAAATACTGGAACCAAAGCTGAAAAAGTAGGCAATAACTTTTCTGCTCTATTAATGCTTATGGCTTTGAAATAAAACCTTCAACAAGCACAGTTAGATGTGATGTTCAGGTGTACAGTACCTTGATGCATTTCTGACTTACTGTGCTCTAATGCAAAAGTCCTGAATAATGCCATCCAGCGATTCACGGCACATCCCATATACTTTATTTCAGAGTTAAAATATTTGCTTTAGATGCATGCACTCACCCTCTATTTATAGTTAATGCTTTTTAAAAAAGGGCCTTTGCCTCTCTCTATGTGTTTCTCTCTCTCTCTTTCAGACACTACTATGCCTCCAATATTGATTTTATGTTTTTTAGTATGCATGAAAGTGAGTGTATGTCAAACAAGAGCTGGCTTTGTGAAAATCGACGTGCATGATTTTTATTCTGGCCTTGTGCCTTTTCTGTTGGCATTGTGTCTGTCAGTAGTTCTGCCATCATGGCCTGTCTGTCTTTCCTCCCCCTCTGTTTTCTTACTTCTCTTTTCATAGTGATGGGTGTAATAATTCATTGTCATTGTAGTGAGAGTCATTTGTCTGCTGTCGGTTGAGGATCACAAATATTGTTGATCTTCATCAGGGCAGCACAATACTGAGCTCGTCGAACGCATTTGGGGTAAAACTTGGTATTCTAAAATGTAATAATTTTTTTGTCATTGGGATCAGTTAAGTTGGAAAGTCGTGGTCTAAATTCATGTTACACTCTCTGGTCAGCTGATCAGTCAGTGCTGGGCACAGTTTGTTTCAGCTGATCGGGGCTCACTGTAGTCATGCGTTTAGGCATTATTGAGGTCAGTGAGTCATGAATTTATGTTGTATCGGGGTCAGTGGAGAAATGCTTTTAGGCTGTACTGGCTGTCAGTGATTTAGGCTGTATCAGAGGCAGTTGAGTCATGAGTTTAACACCACTGACCCCGTCACAGTCGTCCAGTCCTGCTCTATACAGATCACATCACACAGCCTGTGAATCCATCAGCCATTCTTAAGGGCAGAGGAGTGATGTAAAGCAACTGATCCAAACTTAAGCCTGTACAGATCTCTGAGCATTACCACTACAGGAAGACTTTTAAACAGTAATATCTGACTAAATCTGATTAAAAGCAGTACAGTTACATCACCATACAGCCTTAATGTCTTCATTTAGATACGCATCAGAGAGTTTTTTATAATTCCGACATGATATCTTATTGGTAGCCCTAATGAGTGTGATTTGTAATGAGTATCATTTATAAATCTGTTGTCAGCAAAAAGGTCTTATCCGCTAAAATAAAAGCACTATGTTTTAACATTTAAAAGCAAATCCGCCATTGCGCAAGCGCACCTGTCTTTTAAAGGGATTTGGAGATAAGACTATGATTTATTTATTGTATATTATGCCTAAAACACACCCAGTACTCATTAAGAGCATAGGGACAACCCTTTTAGACCATTCGCTGGGCGTGCTGACTAGTAAAAGTCGATTCAGACACGCCCTAAGTGCACTTGGATCTTTAAAATAGGGCCCTATGTATAGGTATGAAACGGCTTCTTTTCAACCACACAGTATCGTTATTTCTGGTACAAATATTGAAATGATCACAGAAACTGATAAAAGGGTTAGATTATAAGCAAATCCTTTTGAAAGTAACTTGGCATTTCAAATAACGATTGTATCAATTACATCGTTGTCTGTAATTGAATGTCATTGAATCATTCATTCAAGAGATACATTCAAAAACGCTGATTCATCCAATTGACCGTTTGCAAAGACCCGCCCCCTTAAGTTACTGTTGCTATGTCTGACAAGCCATGGCGCTCTCACACCACACACATTCTCATGTGGAGAAAATACATCGCGGAGCAAGGAGGAAACAGACACCACGCTGACAGACAGGATAGAGCAAGTTACTTTTGATATGAAACAAAGTCTCAACTTTCACATTTTGTCATTTTTTAAAGAAATTTAAACAATAAATACCGTTTTGTGGCTCTTTAATGTGTCGTGATCACTGTAACGCCTCAGTTAAAGCTGCTCGTGAACCGATCATCTCTTCCTTCTAGTTCATTGATAAGCATCAAATAAACGTGAATGAACACTAAAATAAATGTTGTTTCAACAGCGGAAAGACGTCAGTACACAGTTTTTCAAGTTCAAGTCCACCAATGTTAAACTACGAACTCTCCTGACTGCTTTGTTGGACAAAACGGCAAATTAGGCGATTTGATTGGCAAATCACCTGTCAATCAAACTTCCTGCGAAGGGTGAATTATAAAAGAGGTATTTGAGTCATTGAATCAGTCATTCAAACTGTTAAAAAAAAAGTATTCATTCAAATTAACTAAACATTTTGGACTGCAGAAATTAACATTTTGTCAGAAACTGTTTTGTACGTTACATGTTATTTTGTTTAGTTGTCTCTTGACTGTTCAGAATCATGGGAGAATCGTTATCTCTATTTGAAACCAAAAAAATTCTCAGTTTATTCCCAGAATTGTGCAGCTTTAAGATCAATTTTAGTTTGTCTGCAAGTTTGTATTTTTTCTTTAATACAGTATATTATAACAATAGTAGTATATTTCTTTATTGGTTATTTTTACAAACAATAAGAACATTTTTATTAAATAAAGTGAGAATCTTAAAGATGCAGAAATTGATGACTGTGTCAGAAAACATTCATGCAAGTTTATAATGTTACTTTTGTTATTTTGACTACAATAGAGACTCAAAGCACGAGGCAAACAGGAACGATGTAATGTTCACAGTGAAGAAAGAGAAATTAGGGTTTGTATGAAAATGTGCGTAGCGGCAACCAAAGCTGGATCTGTCACATTTATACCTAAACAGGTTTCTAATTTCACCCTGCTTTTGTGATGGCTGGATGTTGGCATTATGTAGATGCCAGCTGCGGGGGACTGCCACACCGGCAGATGCTTTTGCCCATTGTTTCGTGCGATAAATATGTATTCATTTTTACATTCTTTTTTCCTCTTTTTTTTCCTTCTGGTTCTGTTCTTCAGCTGTCTCTCTCTCAGCTGGTTGCGACTTCACGCTACCCGACCATGAGCCACACGGTGGGGTCTCCATGGCAACAACAGCTCCCCTCTCTGCTCTCTCCCTCCCCGATGGCATCGGCCCACCAGCTGTCACATGTCGTAAGTTTTCCACCCACATATGCACACACACACACACACACACACAAACGAATACAGAAATGTATATATGCTCTTTAAAACAAAGCACAAAGGTACATTCATGCAAAGGAATAAAACACCTACACTCAAAACATGTGGCATAGACGCTTTAAAGAAAAACACACATACATTACCTCACACCTATACACCACAAAAATCACACCGAACTTGTTGAGAGCAGCAAGACTTTCATAAAGATGTTTTTTTGTTTTTTGCTTCAGCTGCAATTGTTAAGTGGGTATATGTCACTAAATTGGAAAATATGATACATGATTAAAATGATAAGTATTTAGTGTGACATGATCATTCAGAAATCATCTTTTTCCTTACAACATTTTATGCACTGTAAGACTGTTTCCCCACCGGGCCGAATGGTAATTGTTGTGAAATTGTACCTAAGGTGTTATGAAATAAGGATTATACTGTACATTTCCCTGATAATGAAGAAGCTGGCGACAATGTGATGCTGCTTTTTTTTAGGTAAACAATAGAGTGAGCACAAAATGTATACAGATAATCTTATACGAATTTCAATGTGATAACTAGTGTAATCTACCTCGCTGTGTAAAAATATACCGTATCAAATGTATCACCACATCCTTACAGATGTTCCACAGCAACGTTAGCTAACCGCGCTGAAAAAATCTAGGCTGAGGACGGTTTGTAATGGTAATGTGCTTGTGTTATTTTAATGGAAATACAGTGTGGTTAGATACAGCCTGTATAGAGTGGGAGCATATCACACGTTTTGCACGAGGATATCCACAGATATTATGTTAATCATGTGTGGGAGCATGTATGTTTATGCTGTTGCCTGTAGTCATGCGGTGCATTTAACTATATGATGCTTTGTTACCTCCTCCACAGTTGTTCGAGGCTGTTTGTGCCACACATGGGGTATTCTGACAGAGATTAGGGAGAACATTTCTGCTATGCTCAACTTCCTGCATGCTAGTCAAATAATTTCTGGGTAAAGGATTGTGGGTGATTTTGTGATGGTGTTCAAATTAATATCCTCTTCCTATCTTTAAGATAGAGTTTCAAATCGTTTTGTGGTTTCAGATGGAGAGAATTATAAATATCAGCCTGTTTTGGACAAAGTGTTGTGAACATCCTGTGCTGTATACCGCTTTTAGAACAAACGCAGAATGTTGAAATTAACTCGCAGCCTGAATTGCTGCGACTGTGTTTTTAAGTAGACACACTGAGTGTGTGTGTGTGTGTGTGTGTGTGTGTGTGTGTGTGTGTGTGTGTGTGTGTGTGTGTGTGTGTGTGTGTGTGTGTGTGTGTGTGTGTGTGTGTGTGTGTGTGTGTGTGTGTGTGTGTGTGTGTGTGTGCGCGCTTGGATGTGATTTTGGATACATATACCAGCATGCCACATCTAGGCCTACATTTATTCATTTTGCAGACACAAATGCAAATGAGGATTGCTACCACACAAGCAATTCATCAAAAGTGGGCAGTGACATTAGAAGTGCAATACAAAAAGCTAAAGTTTGCCAGAGATCAAGGTAATAGATTAATATAATATACAGTGCACTGCTGTTTAAACATTTGGGGGCAGGAAGGAGTCTATTATGCTCACCAATCTGCATTTTTTAAATCAAAAATAAAGTACAAATAGTATTATTGCTATAGTATTATATATATAATAAATTATTATTATTTTATTGTATGTTGTTGAAATATTAAGAAATTGTATTTATTCTTGTGATGGCAAAGCTGAATTTTGTAGGGATAAACTGTGTACCTTGATTCCCAGAAGTTCCAATCCAATTTTTCATTAATATAAATCAGATGGTCAGTGAACAGATTGCCGGTGCCCGTGGGTGTGTTGCCTGATGCTAGGTAAGGAGAATAGAAAATGCTGTGAATGTTTTTTTTGTTTTTATCAAGTCCTTTTGGAAGAGTTGTGTCTTCAGATGTCTCATAAAGAACTTGAAGTTCTTGTGGAGTGTTTGGCTGTTAGTGATTCTGTTGGCTGTGGTGTGTCTTTTTTGTGAAAGATTCCAATACTAAATGGTCCTGACAGAGTTTATCTCTGAACTGATGACCTCTTTGTTGTTTTAGCAGGTTGTTTTAGATTTGCTGATGAAATATTCCCAGTATGTTTCAGAAGCTGAGTTCTCAAAGAGAGAGAGACTTGTGAGCCAAAACTTCATCAAAGCCTCTGGGTTTTTCTTTTGCAGGGTCTGCTCCTTAATTTCAGTCCAAAATGACTTCTGAATTTGTCTGTTCTTCTCTCTTTCCACGTATGTGTGTTGATTTCAATTGAATCAGGAGCGTCCAGTTGCCAGCAGCATAGCTCACTTGGAGCTGAGTGTGCAGGAGAGAGAGGGAGACAGAAGTGAGGAAGAGGATGAATTGCAGGAGCTGACCTTCACCCCAGTGCATGCCCCTGTCATCACCCTGGGAACACACACTGCTGGGTGAGAACCATACAAACACACTAACAAAAAATAAATCAGCTGTACAGGAGCCATATTCTTCACTCAAGTAAATGGACTGCATTTTCTACTGTACCTTTTTAATAATTTTGTATATGTATATGTCAACTCGATATATGAGCATATATCAACTAAAATGTGCCATAATTAGCACAATATGTCTGTTTACAGTACACACACACTTAAAAAATAACAACTTTTAATTTAAGTGAACTTAAAACAATCTTCACATAAAGCCATTATAATAATTGTCATATTTACCAGTGTCCTTCCTACCTGTTAGACATATACAGAAATTGAATAAAGTTACCAAACATCTTTCTTAACTGCATACATTAAATACAGATTCATCCTTATTAAAGCTTTGATTTTCTATGTTACCTTTGTTCTTTGATTAACATTAATGACAGACACCACAGCAACGGGTTTATTGGGCTGCTGTCGCTTTAAGTTCTGCCATTGTCGAACATGAGCTCTGTCCAACATGGATCTGATGCGCTGTCACTCGCATTTAATTTTCTAACACGTTCATTAAAGACATTATTTAACTCTGAAAAATTTTGGCATGATTCTGTGTTGTTTGTTCAAGAGCTAAAGAGAGCTCTATTCTGGTGCACTGTGTGTGCGTAAGATACTTGCGCGCGTCTTTTTTGTGTGTTGTGTGGACATTCACAGACAGCACATTCTCATTTGTCTTGGTTTAAAAGCATTTGCATGAATAAGAGCATGATCATATAATGCCAAAGGATGATAAAAAAAATGGATGCTGCGTCAAATATTTTTATTTAACGGTAAATTGACAGCACTAATATAATGTGTGTATATATATATATATATATATATATATATATATATATATATATATATATATATAATATACTGTCAACAGACTTCAAGGGCAGACTAATGGCACCCAATTATGCCATTAGTATGGCAAATTTTACATGTGGATTGACAGACAGACAGACAGAGATGCTGCTTTATCTAATGCCAGAGTCTCTCTCAATATCCCTTCCTGCTTCATTTTCAGTACACCAACACGTTTTTTATATTGTTTATTTTTGCTGAAGTATTTTAGGGCCCTGTCTCTTTTTATATGTGGACTTGTGCTGTCCTTTAAAAGTGGCAACAGTTTTGCTGAAACTGTGAGTTGAGATGGTCATTTAAAATCTCAGGGAGTACAGCGTTGTCATTCAGGCACTGTTCGGTGTCACAATCATCATCTAATTCTGACCAGCATTATCTACATCTGGCCCAGCCGATTCACAGAGCGCAGAGAACCAATGTGTCACTTAAAGCCTTATTTAAAACAAGAGCTCTAATTTGAGTCAGTTGTCATATCTGATTGAGACCTTTCAAATTAAAATTGAAGTCTGAATACTAAACCAGGTGGAATGAATCAAGTTCTTTCAGTTGAACTGGAGGTGAATTTAAATAAAAGACAAGAAAAAAGAATTTCTATGTGAGGGACTTTAATTGGTAAGATTTGTATGTGTGTGTTTTCTGAAGAGCTCAGACTAATACGGACAAGGACCGAAGTGCTTGATTTCCCAGGGATATTATGATAAAACATTTACACAATAACAAAGTCTCTTATTCATGCCGTTTTAAATGAGTTGCTGGTTATGTGTACAAATCCCACTGGTCTGTCATTACGAGAAACCAATAGTCCAATAGAAACCATTAAGTCTATCCAGATCATATGGTTTTAAAAGACATTTAGACACAATAATAATAATTAAAACATTATTAATACCTTTTTTTTGTAATTTAATTATACTCCCCAAACTCAGTTGTGAAATGTATTGCTGTGGACTAAACGGGTTATAGGATAATGTTCATTCAATCAATAAATCCCCTTTTTGTAATGTTTATTTAGTCATTTCCTCTACCACAATCATATTATTGAATTACCTTAATTTATCAAATATTGATTGTACTATTTAACCGTGATTTGTTTTAATTATTAATCAGCGTATCATGCAATTAATTTAATATTTTTAACGATTATATATTAGTAATGCACATTAATTAAGTTAAATAAAGCACATGACTGTGTCTCTTTCAATCTCTATCTGCTCTCATCTTTCTTCATGTCTCTCTCTCTCTCTTTATCTTTATACATTTTTTATTTTTATTTTTTTTTATTTTTTTTGAGGATCCTGGTAATATATATATATATATTGGGCGGAAGAGTGTGAAAATAATAAGCAAGGATTATTCATGTGTAATTCAGCAGAAAATTACACGATCCATAGGTAATATTATATTCTTCTTTGACTGTGGCAATTAAAAGCCTCTGGTATAAGGGTAGGCCTAATTACTGTGTCTCCTAATTAGTTTTGAGTCTTTGGAAGAACATATTAAAGTCCTGCTGTCGTTACACTCACATGTATTGCTCTCGTTAGGGGTTCCTTAATAAAATTTCTAAATAAACAGCATCGGTAGAGGGGAAATATTTTTTTACTGTGAGCCATATTGCTCATAGGGATTACACATAGGGATTACATACTGGCAAATGTTTTATGCATATGTGAATGTTTATGTTTATATATATATATATATATATATATATATATATATATATATATATATATATATATATATATATATATATATATATATATATATATATATATATATATATATTTTTTTTTTTTTTTTTAGTGTGTGTGTGTGTGTAAGGAAGTATATGTTGATGAAAATTTCAAAGGAAGGCAAGGTTTTTGATTAAATATCAAGACTGTTACAGTTTATGATAGTGTCACATGTATGTTCAATTTAGTTCAGTTCTGTCTTGTTTGCATGAGTTCTCGTTAGTCACCGTGGTTATAATGGGTTAAGTCTTGTCAGCTGTTTCTGTTTAGTGTCCTCATTAACCTTGGGTATTTATACACCCTGTTCTGTTCAGTTCTTTGTCAGTTATTGTTTGTAACAGTTTCTTACTCTTCTGTTTTTGCTTTTAAAATAAAGACTGTTGTTATCACCATCTCCTTAGTCATGGGCTTGCTAAGCCATCCTGAACTGTTACAGGTAGATTATGAGGTTATTTATGTTTATTTGGAATAATATGCATCAGTTATTAATTTACAATTAGACTTGCATTAAGGAATTAAATAGTCAATTTTAACATAATGTTGACTTTTTGTTTTACCGGTATTTGCTATCTATGAGATTGTGTTTATCAACCATTTTATATTTCGTATAGGCTGTGGAGTTCTTCTTATTATTATTTTTCTCCTTGAGTCTATGGCAGCCCATAGAACCGCTTATGAAATTTGCCACACAAACACACTTAAAATGTCTCGATAATACTCGATTCCTCTAGTGCCACCAACTGTCCAAAGTTGCACTTAAGTTTGTGCTAATAACTTTTAAACCGTAACCGCTCAAGTAGTGGCAATTTCCCACCAAATTTTTGGGCAAAAACTTTATCGAACTCTGTTTATCCGATTTGCATGAAAATTTAACCAGATTATCTTCAGACAATGAAAAAGTTACGGAATTTAAATCGATTCATCGAACTGTTTTTGAATGACGTGTGAACGATCTTTACATAGTACTTGCAAAAATAGACATAAGGCTGTATATCTGCAACAATTGATCATATTCTGACCAAACTTGGTATATATCACAAGCATGACCTCAGGCTAAAGGTCCAGAGATACGAAATATGGCTATTTTTGCCTACAGCTTCTGACCAGTTTGCCCAAAAACCATTATCGGTAGATTCGGGGAGGCATGCCAAGTGGAATGATATCCAATTTTTCCATATCTGCCATTTTGGCCGTCACCCATTTTGGATTTTGTAGTAAAATGCTGTATTTTATGAACTAATTAGCGTATCATTACAAAACTTGGTCTTCGCAAGATGCCCTGAATGAGCCTGAGAAGTTTCAAGCCACCTAGTGGTAAAATCAAATATTCACATTCTTATAACTTATCCTTGTCGAGTCCAACAATACCAAACATGCGTATGTGCCAGGGAATGTGCATGACATAGCCATGCGCACTTACTAGACTGTCTCATTCTAGTGTTTAATTGCTGAGAAGGACACTGGCCTACAAGCCTCAGAATGACTGGACTAGGAAGGACGCAGTCTCGGTAGGATGCAGCCTTCCGTTTGAGAAACACCCGGTGTTATTTAGCGCTTAAACAACTTTCTTGAATATCTTTGAAACCGTTAGCCTGATCAAGACGAAACCACTGTAGAAACATCGGAATCTTAGCTGGTTAGTCGTGGTATATGTCAATTGACAAATGTCAAAATTTTCACCCAAAAAAGTGCCTTGAAACACGCCGCATTATTCAGTATGTTGACGTAATTTCCCCTGAAACGGCTCCAGCTGTTAGCAGCTCCTACCCTTTTTTTAAACAGCCAATAGCGTTTCGTTAAAACCACAGTTTGACTAGAGCCTTTCTGTTTGGTAACGCTAGAGTTTCCTCCTCCTAATCTCTGTGACACTTGGTGGCACTCTATACAATTCAATGAATTTGTGGGTTTTCAACCTTTTTGCTTAAAAATGTTTTTACTCATTTTTGCAGTTGGTCTGCTGCTAGCTTCCTTGTTTGCTTCTGTTGTGCTTGGCCCTGATAATTGCTGCTTGCAGCTATATTTTTATTTGCTGTTTTTATTTGCTTTCTCCTGCAATTTTCTTTCTGTTTAATGGGACACATTTCAAAATCTTTGTGCGACAATACAAGTCTTTCAGGAAAGAAGACGTTTCTGAAGACTTTAAGAAACTGCTGGATGTAAGCCTCTCAAAACCATTTATATAATCTCATGTGTGAGATCCCATTTAAGATATCACAGCAGGACACATTACAAGATCAGACCAGAGGATTTCATAGTATCTCTAACATTTGACACAGATCATGCTGTGGCTAAAAGGGGTTTTTACAATGTTGTACATGTGAAATACTGTGAAGAGATACAGCATGTACCTGATAACGCACAGTAGGCTGCCACATGTGTTGTCTTGACAGCACTTGGCAGCTTCAGGTGTCTGTGCAGGTACAGTATTGTGACTAAAGATCTATGAAGCACAAAGAACTGAGTAAGGCAGACGTTCAGTAGCATAATGAAATGCTTGGGTAATCAAATGTGCTGGAAAAAGCTACATTAGCACATTGTGTAATGCTTGACATATCATTAGTATATCATTGTGCCTTCTATTGACAGCCAATTTTTTGCCGTGCAAATGTGATTTCTCTATCTCAGCTCCTCCAGGTCGACCTCCCGGAGATCTTTGGCCCAGCTCTTCTCCTCTGGTTTTCCTCAGATCCTGGACCATCAGAACCAGGTGGCTGAGGTTTTGGATCCTTCTGAGCCTGTCAACTTTGACCTCCACAGAGAAGAAGCAGATCATCTGCAGGCCAACACTCTTATCCTGCAGTTCCTGGCCTTTACCAGGTACGTTTAAATGTCAGGCCATCTTAGCTGCACTGTTGCAGTCTCCTTTTTCTGTACTGCTGATTCACCTTTGTACATTAAAATCAGTCTTCTTTTTTTTTTTTTGATAACACTTTATTTCAATGTGTTTTGTTAAACTATACATGTATTTACTAATAATTATATGCAACTAACCCTAATTCTACCCTAACCCTATAGTAAATACATGTAGTTATTACTGTATAATTACACTGTAACAGGGTCACATACCAAATTAAGTGTAACCATGTTTTTTTATTGACTGCATCTTTAAATTAAAAATAAAAGTTTTCACTAAAAAAGCTTGTTGAAAATATTGTTACAGTTTACCTCATTGCATGCATTCTTTTTTAAATTGTAGACATGTCCAGACAAATACTGGCAATTAATGTGAATGTTTAATTTTTTTCTAACATTATCTGTCTGGCATAATGCCATTCATTTAAGTACTCTTCTAAATGAAATTGTTTATTTCAGTTCGTAATTTGTGTATTCCAGGAAAAACTAATCAAAGCAATGTTTGGGAAGAAAAGCAACATTTTTTAATGAAAATATATTAAAACTGTATAACATGATTATGATGTAATATAATATAGTAGTTTTTTAATAATGAATTGCAATATGACTAAATATGCTTAGAAAGATTCACAAGCAGATATGTTATACAGCAGAATGTTCTAGTCTACAGACTTTACGAGCAGTGCTGAAACACTAGCTATTAAACAGGAGATGTCAGGTCCTTTATTTCAATAGTAATGCAGCTCTTCAAGTGCTGGTTCAGGGCCAAGCATCTCTGGCTAACTCCTCTCTGCCTCCAATCAGCCAATGTCCATATATCACACAATATTGATGCTAACTTGTCCACATAAGAAACGGCACTTGTCAAGTGTGCTTGTGACAGATTCGGCACCTCTCTGTTCTCAGATCAGGCATTGATAGATTTAAAGCACACTCTCCGTCTCTTTCTCTTGTGTTTTCTCTGCATCTCTCTCTCACTGTCTCTGTCAGGTTGTTTTATTTTTCAAGTGGGATGAGAACGTGATGAAATTGTTCTCTTTTCAGCCTTTTAAAGCCTTGAGATCCATTTATTAATTTATTATTAGGGCTTTAGGGCAATCAGTTTAACACATTTATTACAATGAAATGTGATAATTGCACAAATAATAATAATAAATCCTTTTTTATGAATACATTTATTGTAGGGTTTCCCAAACAGGGGTTTGTGAGTTGATAAATAGCTAAAAACTTTTAACTATTTTCAAATTTGAACATGAAATATATATATATATATATATATATATATATATATATATATTGAAATAAAACTGAATATATATATATATATATATATATATATATATATATATATCATTTATATATATATATATATATATATCTATATATATATATATATATATATATATATATATATATATATATATATATATATATATATATATATATATATATATTTTTATATCAAACTAGTATTAATTTACGTTTTTTTATTTTTGTATTTAGCATTGAAGTCTGTCAAATGTGCCTTTAGTTTTAATCATGTTAGTGTAGTCCTTTTTTTGTTTAGTCAAGTTGTAGTCGACTAAATATCTGAGCATTTTAGTTTCGTCAGCCAGTAATGATGCTCAAAATAAGTAACCTATTAATGACATGATGATTTGATAAAAATGTGTGTTTCACTCATTTTCCTGTCAAGCGTGACTGACATACTGTAAGCAGAGAGCTGTAGATCTCATTTCTGCTCGTCTTCAGCGTTCTTTAGAGCATTTGCAGTACATTCGCGGCAGATAGACGCAAGTGCCATTACGTACTGAAGCTTTGGTAACAAAACCAATGGTTAAAAAACAAAAATATAAAAGTTAGGTGAACAACGCTATTCGTTTTGCCACCTTCTCGCTCGACGTCGTTACCATGTAACGGGGTAAACAGCTCCTGCTTTGATGCAAAAACGCACCCTGGTTGGGACCCAAGTAATATAATATGAATTTTTTTTTTCCTCTATCTTTGGAGCGTCTGTATTTAGTGCCTGTTTCTGTATTGTTGTTTACTGGTTACTGGTAAAAATTAAAAATATATTTGGGTAGCACATATTCTGAATGCCTTCATCAGAATTCAGATGAGCCATTTTAATCTAGATTAATCTAGGTAAAAAAATTTAATCTATGCCCACCACTAATATTTATACAAAATAAAAACAGAAATTAACACTAGTTTGATATAAAAAAAAAAAAATATATATATATATATATATATATATATATATATATATATATTTTTTTTTATATCAAACTAGTGTTAATTTCGTTTTTTTATTTTGTATTTAGCATTAGTCCTGTCAAATGTGCCTTTTAGTTTTTAATCATATTAAGTCAACCTTGTCCTTTTTTTTGTTTAGTCAAGTTGTAGTCGACTAAATATCTGAGCATTTTAGTTTTCGTCAATGATAATGATGCTCAAAATGATAACCACAAGGATTGTTGTCATTTAAGAAATGTGTTTATTGTTGCACTTTCGCCTATAAGCACAAATCAAGAGGATGTCGACCCATATGCATGGTTTATTTCAATAATTTATTATAGGCTATTTATCATATAGGCCTAATGGAAAAATAAGAAACTTCTCTAAAAATGTAAAACAGTGAAATTCCACATTACATGTTTTTCTATTATGACAACAGCTAAAAAGTATTTGTATTGTCTCACAGAGGTTGCATATGTGCAGTTATTCATCAAACGCGATCGCAAATAGTCGAGAGATCCAAGCTTGGATTTATTACAGTTCATCACTGAGAATGTTTGATGGCAGATTTAGTCGCACAAACATCACAAAAGCTGCCCGTGAGTCCTGACAGAACACAAATCGACTGAATGACACTTTAATTTAGGAAGAAAATCTCAAATGGAGATTGCTGAAATGCAGCTTACTTTATTGGTGTTTTCAGATCACCAGAGAGCTCGCGTGCACATGGTTGCCAGATTGCAAAGTTTAAGTAAAACACCAGATATAATATGTGTTCTTTTAACAGAAAAGCACTGATTGAGGTATTTCAGTGATTTAAATCTGCCAACCGCAAGCATGAGCGCTCGAACATACAGAGAGTGGTTTTGGTCAAGTTTTTATTTAGTCTTGTCTTTGCGTGATGATATGGTCACAGTTATCGTTTAAGGATGTTTGTGCCATCTCATCTTTGTCTCGTCTTAGTCATGGAAAAAAAGGTTGTCAACAAACAGTTTTTGTCATATTTTCGTTACTGAAATTAACACTACTGTACGGAGATGCATACGAGCTGTTTAAACAGGACACGTTGAGGCATTCTTTTACTCTTCCATTTGTCCAGATGTCTGCTCACCCAAGCGCATGGAGTATGTCAGAAACTGAACGGGCCTACTGTATCCAGTGTAGAAAGCGTCAGTGATTAAAATGGGTTCTATTTGCTTTTGACACAACGGACTTGTCTGGATCAGCCATTCAGCGGCTGAACACAAGCTGTGGGCCTATGTTGTGTTGATGTAGAACTATTTGTTGATATCTTCCTCTTAAAGCAATCATATGCAAATTTTTTGCCCGTGTGACATCACAAATCTCACAATATCCAAACAAGCCGAATTTGGAGCTTGGTTGAATAAATGCTTTGTTTAGAATGAGCATGACGTTTTAGGTTATGAAATTTGCAGGATGTTTTAATGGTACAAAGATAAAATTTGATCTGATGTCATGACCCCTTTAAAATGGCAGACGTCATAACTCCAGCTTGTGCTTATAATAAACAGAACATTATCACTTTGATAAGTCAATGGATTTTTAAATGCTGTAGACTGGAATGCTTTTTTTCTAAACACACAGTAAGAAGGCTGGTGAGTCAGCCGACATGACTTTGACCTATTGGCTTTTAAATGTATATGGAAATCCCTGAATAGGTTTTCTCTTTTGTAAAGGAAGTAAAACTTTGTGGTTTATCTGATAAATGAATCTCCCTTCTAAAATATGCAGTTATTGTGCATTTGTGTGTATTCTGAAGCCATTTTTAGACATTTTTTTCCATCCATCCCATTGTTTACCAGAGGAATATTGATGTGAAATCCTCGCGTAGCTGTAAGGCTTGTTCTTTTAATTGAGAAATTCAAGTCATTTGATTGGCTCTGAGGTCAGAACTGACATTTTGAGTGAATAGCACTTAAACTCTAGAATTGTGATGTGATCGCGCTTAGTGGGCCTGCCAATTGTCCGCACTCTAAATAGTTTCTATCCTTATCTAATTCTGAGTGATTGATTGCTAATCTTCCTCACAAAGAGAAAAGAAAGCAATCATCCCTCCCTAATCTGTCCCTCCATTTTAATTCATTCTGCTGAGGATGGAGACGAACTCTTCACATTGCCCTGTCAGCTCTCAAATGTCACCTAGGACTTTGATTAATTCACATGATCGTCCTTTCATTTAATTATTTATATCTTTTGTTTATCCTCTTGCTCGTGTAACAGCAGGAAGTTCTAAACCCAGCGTGTTGGTTTTTAGACCTTCAGGTTTGAATGAGTGAACCCATCGCCCCTGAGCTCCTAGTGTTGAATGAATGCGTTACTTCAGGTGCAGGGCAGTTCAGTGATATAAGATTATTGCTTACACAAAATGCAGTGAACCATTACTGGATAATTCAATTGATTTAAAATATCATATTTTTTAAGGAAGTTGTTTCTCCCCAAAAGTCCTGCCTTACCAAATAAACAAAACAAAATATTTTTTAAATTTTTTTTTTTTTTTATATTATTATTGATTTTTCTCTTCAGTGAAAGAGCCACGGTGCAATGAATTTGCAAGAAAGTTATTGATTTTGCTTTCAGGAAATGATGAAGTTCCACATGATTAAATGGGAAGTTTAGTTTTATGATTTACCTTCTCTTTCCGACTTCAAGAGACCTTCAAGCATTATTATTTCTAGTTCTGTTACAAGGATACTGTTTTATAGTTTTTAATTAGGTGAGCGGTTTCAGTCAGACAGGTGTTCACCAATAACTTTATTAATGGCAGTGTTAGTGTAGAGCAGATAATGATTGCGTTTTAGGTTTAGGGTTATACGTTTTTTTCACATTTATTTTTATTTCATTCCATTTTATTTTATTGCCTTATTATTTATTTCTTTATATGTATTCATTTCATCGAGGTCCACATTTTGTTTTGTTCTGCCATAAAAAAAGTCATTATTAATTTGTTTTGTGTTAGAGTACATTCATCTGACTGAAATAGCTAGAGTTAGCGTTAGAGGGAGTTTTTAATTTTGCAAGTTACAGGCTTTCGTAGTATACTTATCTCATAGAACAAAAGATGCATCATCTTAGAAGAAATTGTGATTCCTCAACATATGACCTCTAGCCATTTAAAAAACTTTAAATCAGTTACTATTGATCTGGTTGAACAGAGTTTGTCATGGTGTGACTCAGGTTCTTCATCATAGCGTGCCTTGACTGACTCTCCATCACTGCATTGCTGATAGTGGTTCTTTATGAAGAAGTCACTCAGACTGGCTCTTTATCATTGAGTCACTGAGACTTGCTCATCATTGTGGAGTCACTCAAATTGATTCTTCATAACTAAACTTCACCAAGTGAATCCTAATAATGAGGTACTTAGACTGACTTCACACATAATATTTCTTTCAAATCCTTTGCAATGTCTTCACTGATCCAATCGTATCTCAACGTATGTCATCACTGCTTTTCAATAATGCCTCATTCCAATGCCAATCAGTTGTCTGTCTTTCCATAGGGTCCCTCAAGCTGGTGTGAATTCAGACTGGCCCAGCTCTGTCTATTTCACCTTCCAGCTTTACCGCTTCCACCCTGTCACCAGCGAGCGTCTGAAGCTGCTTGACCCGGAGAGGAACAGCAAGCTCAAATCCAATCCTGATTACCCCTGTGTCCTCTCCCTTATCAACAAGGACGGAACACTTAGCTCTGGTATGATTACCATCCTCCTACGAATGCTTTATGATTCTGCACCGCGCTACAGAACACTTTTATTTCACTTGTTGTCTTTTGTTTTAAAAGCATCTTTGTTAATCATCTGAAAACAAAGGCATATTTACGACACTCATCAAAATTGCAAGCACCACCTTTTTGCTCTGATGAATTTGATCAATGTCTGTAAAAATGTAAACTGCAAATTTATGGCAGTTTTTAACTGCAACACATGCAGTGTTTTAGTGAATAAAGCTCTAAAAAAAATGAGCAATTAGAGTTTTACGGCTTTTGGCCAAAGTCCAGTAATTGCTTTTAGGAAGGAGTCTTCATACACAGCATCCTGCTGAGGGGAAGTGTAGAAACGACGTGACTTTGTGATGAACTTGGTAGTGCTGAGAAAACAGTTTTGGCTCTGTCGGTTAGAATGGCTGCCAAAAATACTTATTACCTGCCCCTGATGTGAGTTATTTTTATCAATAGTTTCTCACAGACTGGCAAAGGCCGATAATTCAAAGCACCTTAAAATGTTGAGCTAAGAGCACCTCAAGTGCACTTCTCCCATAGCCAGAGTGGGGCTTTTTGCTCTCATGTTATACCATGAAAAACTTGGCTAAAGCTCAATGCATTGATTTATTTATTTGCTACTTGACTAAAAAAAATTCCCAATCCGAAGGGAAAGCTGTGCAGCAGTTTTACCACTTTTTGCGTTTCGTATGAAATGGTCTTTACTGATTGGCTAGATAAAGGATCCAATGAGGTGGAACACATAACATAAAGACATGTCTGTCTCATGATGAGTAGGCAACCTCTCAATTGCCTGCAGCGCATAGCTGAGAAGAACAAAGTAATAGACGATAGAGATAGAACAAAGGTTGAGGAGGAAGATAGATAGGGTGGTGGAGTAAGAGAACTGAAGAAATGAGACAGATAATGAGAGAGTGATAGAGCGAGAGAGCATGACGGAGAGATGCAGGGGTACAAGAGGATCAGCTCTAACAGCCTGCTTTCAGCCTTTTTATTTCAGAAGAGACGTATATCATACATAAAAAATACATCTAGCGTGAGCTTGCAAGCCTTCAACCATTTTTAGGCTAAAGACCCATTGGTGAGCAGGGACCTGTGTTAACATTGTATAAAACTGAGTGTTAAACCTGGCCTTTATCTATCTATCTATCTATCTATCTATCTATCTATCTATCTATCTATCTATCTATCTATCTATCTATCTATCTATCTATCTATCTATCTATCTATCTATCTATCTATCTATCTATCTATCTATCTATCTATCTATCTATCTATCTGGGGACAAACAATGAATCTATCTATCTATCTATCTATCTATCTATCTATCTATCTATCTATCTATCTATATTGCACAGTGTACATTGCATGTTAATTTCAGTTCATTTTAATGGGGGACAAACAATGAAATATTTACAGTAGCTTCTTTATCTTTCTTTTTTTTTCCACAAACTGAGAAAAAAGTAGTTGTCGGGCACCCTAGGGATGGCAGACCCCCTATTGAAGACCCTGGCTATAAGGCGTTAAAGCATTATGCTTCAGTGCACAGAACTCAGCCCTTGGACCGACCTCTGGCCCAACTATACAAGACAATGAGCCATAAAGTGCCATAAAGATTACAGGCTGAATGATGATATTTTGCGGAAGGCCTTTTGATGTCTGTGGAGGGAACATCTGTATCCTGTGGGATATGATGCTGTTATTGTGCAATTTACTTGATGTTGCATAACATCATCTCATCCCAGATTCTCAGCTGAGCATTGCACTTCTCGCCAATGAAGAAATAATATTTTTGGCTCTCTGCCTGAAGTAGCACAATGTAAAAGCAACATCTAGTTTAACTTTTTGACTTCATTAAGCATTAGTGTTGCATTTGCTTGTTTTGCTCTGCCACGAATGAAAATGCATCCAGAGTTTGTTGTGTTTATTTGTGTTGAATTTCAACTGTGCTCAACCTGCTTGACCTCATAAATCAGGCTTCAAATCCAGTCACTCCACTCGAACTGCTGTTGTTCCCATAAACACGTCACCAGAGTGTCCTTGCTTAACACTGTACTGTTTGTACTGGATCTTTTGGCAGCATTTGATGCTGCAAACAACAAACTATTGATCTCTAAGATGGTAGAAATGCTCATTTCTAGGTCAGTACTTTTCTGGTTTATATCCTACCTGGATGACAGTAGGTACCAAGTCAACTGGAAAGGCTTACACGCCTTGCTCCACTGGGGTCCCACAGGGATTTGTGCTTGCACCTTTACTACTTTCCTTTTACACTGGCTGTATGTATACACTTTAAGGATGCATTCAATTGACAAACAATGACAGTAAATACATTCTAATTTAAATATAATTTTAACGTTTATGTTCTTTAACAATTCACTAAGCAACACAACCACTTTCAAGTAATAAAAGAAGAAAAAATAAGAGGAAAGGACAGTTAAAAAGAACAGCCTTTACTTGAAATAGAAATATTTTATTAAATTATAAATGGCTTTCCTGTCACATTTGATCTGTTTAATGCATCCTTGCTGAATAAAAGCATTAACTTCTTTAAATAAAATTCTGCTAAGGTGGCCGAAGGTTCTATTCAATAGAAAAGAATCCAGACTATAGACATTTCATGGTTAAACTACTGCACTTCCCTTTTTGCTAGTCTGCCAACATCTCCACCATACATCAAAAATGCAGCCTAGCACTTCTTTACTCTTTTTTTACACATGTTCCTTCCTCTCTGGCCTACCAGCATCTGCCATACATCCCTTTGAACACATCAGTAATGCTTCCTTACACACCTTTACACTTGTTTTTCCTGACTTTAAATCCCTGCTCAGGTCGACACTAGCAGATATTTGCTAGCCCCCTCACATTAAGTATTGGTCCAGTATCTTCTCCAGCTTTGCATAAAAACATAAATGCAACTACAATGTTACAAAAGCACTTTCAGAACTGATTACTGTTATCACTTTAGACACAGGGAAAGATGTGGGAACATATAGAAAACATCAGCGCCTGCGGCACTGCCGGTGTTTGATATTCATGACTGGCAGGATGTGGTGCGTGCAAGAGGGTTGTAGCTCAGAAATGTTTATGTAAATTTCCCACACATTTCGATTGGTGGCTAAACAGAGATCAGTTTGGTTTTTACATAAAAGTCCTTGATTTCTTGCTTCAGAGAATTGGACGTAGCGCTTTATCACCCACCTGAGATTTGTGTTAAAGATGGGAGATTTACTTCAGTCTCATTCTAAACCCTTCTCTTTATTCACACATCTGTTTTTCTATATCCTCTCATTAATCATGTTCTTGTTGTAACTTTGTTCTTTCTTCTTGTACTTTTATTTTCCTCTTACTCAGGTTTTCCTGGTCTGCAGCTGCAGTACCGAGTCGACCCGCAGTTCCTCAAGCCAGGTGAGCGGGGGTGGTTCCTGCGATACCTGGCGCTCCACTCCCTGCAGATTGATGTCTGGGACAGTGAATCCTTAATGCTGATTGGCTCAGCTGCTGTGGAGCTGAAGGTAAAACTACCTATCATGGTGCAGATATTTTGCCCCACTAGAATTTTTTTCAAGTATTTTAATCAAATAAATGCACCTTGGTGAGCATAAGAGAAACTTCTTTCAAAAACTTTAAAAAATCTTACCTACCCCAAACTTTTGCATCAAAATTGTACTTTTATTTTGTGTTTGGCAGGTGTTAATTTTAAACCTCGACACCCTACAGTAGATATGAGTATACAAAAAAAAAAGTTTTAAACTCAATTTTCAGGGTTTACCTGCAGGAAAACCATGATTTTGACATTATCTTGATGTCATAACTGTTACTAAGTCAGAAGTGCTCGCTGAATAAGCTGACAGAATTCCAATAAGGCATTTAGATGACCTTACATGTTGTCAACATATTTTCCATAAGGTCATGCATGTAAACACACAAAGACAATGTAATGCACACCAAAATAAATATTACAAAAACGCAACACACCCCACACAATCCATGACAAAACAATATTACAAATAATAACTCAAATTATTCTACTTGGCAACAGTCTTGCAAGCCCTCAACTTGCCATGTTGGTAATAACCCCACCAGCCATACATAGAATTTTGACACGGGTACAAATACTGCCCTCATTAATAGCCCAACAGAGCTCACACAGCTGTTTAACTCAGACAGACAGTCACCCTGCACATCGAAACCTTTCTGCGGTATTCATTATTTAGTGTGCTCAGATGGGAGTGTCATGTCGAAATTATGAAATATGCATGCCATACTTCAGGACACCTGCGTCTGTTAGATCTCACCACCGCAGGTCTCTTGGCTAGAGCTCTCATCGATGTCTGCTGTTGAATAAAGGTTAAAACAAAACAAGACCAGAAATAGATACAATCACATCAACATAATTGGACTGTTTCTCTTTAGCATGGATTCTGACCTTTTCAGAATTAACAAAGGGTCCATTTAGGCTTCAAACACAACCACAAGGTCGTCAGAAATTGGCATTTGTCAGTAGCCTGTAATAGATGTCTTAGTTGCTGGTGATTTTTGTTTATCTTTTTGTTCAACATGGTTAGATCAATAAAATTGATTCAGGGGGCATGAAGAATTGCCTTGTTGTTTAGCACATTTCTAAACACTCAAAAGCACATTTCTTTTTATACTGTATCACACTATATTTAAGACATTCACAGCTTTAATATGTATATTTGTTGTTTACTTCTGCAGCATATGCTGCGTCAAGGCCGTGCGGCCGTCCAGGTGAGCCATGAGCTGGAAGTGATCACTACTGAGTACCTGCAGGATGCCAACTTTGCCAGCAGGCATGACAGCAAGCACAGCGCCACTCCAGCCATCAGTGTCTACACTACCGTAAAAGGAATTCTGCATTTGCGGCTTGGAAATGTTGGTAAGGATAATGTGCTAACCACCAATAGTAATGTGTAATTTTTCTACTATTCTAGTTTGATATGCATAGAGCATTAAAAGAAAGCCATTTGTAAGATTATTATTTCCCAGAAAAGTTTAAATATTGGTTTGTGGCGATATTAAAATATTTCTCTGCTTGTCACGGTTGTGTGCCATTCAGAATGTAATTGAGAATGCCTTACAATTCGATTCCTGAATTTAAAGTAAGGGATAAAACTAGAAGTAATATTTGAAAATGAGAAAGTAGAAGTACAATTAGTTTTTAGCTGGATGGATGGATTGATAAATGATACGAGTAATGCAGAAATCTCTCTCTTTTTCTTTAAGTTTCCTCTGAAAATTTCAAGAAAGCAGCTCTCTAAGATGCCACTATGGCATAAAAAGCATCTGTCATTAGTGACCTTAAACATTTGAGTTGTTTTCCACTCTGGAAATCCGAGCAGAATCAAAGCTTTTCAAAGGCTGTCTTCATGTTTATCTGCTTAAGCCCCTTCTTAGAGGCCCAGTGAAAATGCTTGTGTTTCTTGCAAAAATTACCCAACAGTCAGATACCCATCAGCTTTCCTCTGTCTCTTTCTCTCAGCGGTCGGAATCAATTAACTCATCCAAAACAGGCAAATCAAGGCAAGCTCAAAAGCTGCTCAACGCCATATCTCAATCTGGGATTAATGCGTTGCCCATTTATTTGATTCCTAATGAGTGGTCGCCATTAACAAGAGATTGAGGTTTACTCAACTCTCTAAGGCTTACAGAGATGTTTATCCATCGAAAGCACCTCAGAGGACTGAGTAGGTCAAAGCAAAGACAATTATTGGTCAGTGGAAAGAGGGATTAGGGGAAAAGGCTTTTATTATGTACATGCAAATGTCTTTTGAATGGCTTAATCGGTCCATTGAATGCATTCAGTCAAGTTTTGATAAGGTGGAACATTGTGAGTCTGCCGCTCTGGGTAATGCACACGGATTGATGTCTTACTTCATGATCCCACACTCTTTCGAAATTTTCTGCTCAGATAGGACATGTCACGTCGTTGGGAATTAATAAAGCTTCTATGTAATTGGACTTGTGATGATTGGCATCGTTGTATGCAAAAATGCAATGGAAAAAGCTCCTAATGAAATCCTCTTTAATTAACTTCAGCTTGATGCGAACAGACAAGTGAATAATTAAACAAACATAAAATCCACATAAAAAAAACGGATAACTTAATTCGGCACTAATGGAACAGGTTAAACATCATCTCTGAATTCAGAGTGTTTTGGTGCATCTGTCAAAAGCTTCTCACGGTAGCAACAGGGTCTATCACCTCCGGATTCTTTATGCCTTTATACCGAACAGAGAGAGAGACGCAGGGCCAGATGGAGGGGGGAAAAGATTAGGATTTTATAATTCGCCTGCCTCTGGCCCCCACACTGCTCATCTGCAAACGTTTGATAAGCGTGGCGAAGATTTCAGCAGAGAAAAAGTGAGATGGGGAACGGGAGAGAGGGAAAAAAGGAAAGAAAATCGCATTTCCTCAACAATTATTTCCAAGCAATTCCCCTATCTCTCCTTTCATGGTAAGAAATACAAAAAACAATGGTATACATTTGAAACAGGGTCTAATGTAGACTTCTGTCTATCTCCTCTAAAACAAAGCTACATTTAAAAGATAAGAGAAAGTGCATCCTAATGGAAATCCTATCATGTGCTCCACTACAGATAAAAGTGTTCCATATTTGAATGATTTCCAGAGCTGTAGAAATGTATTCTGCGGAGTAAATAGGGGTCTAATGGAGGCATCTAAAGATAATGCAACGCCCAACCAGCAGGTATAAAGCGATAAGATCCACTGAGGAAGAACTGGATGTTATTGGATATAAAGATTAAACTTGCTAAAGTACTGGATGCTCAACAGCTCTTTTTGGTTAACTATATTGTACAAAATTGTTCTGGGTTGTGCATGTATATGAACTCTTTGAAATATTTGCGGGAGCTATGAACTTGAGAAATCTACTAAGGGGCAAACTTCAGCCATATAGAGACTACATATCTTAAGATGTACATTCTTTGAAATTGTCTTCCTTTAATATTAATGCTGTTTTCTCTCAGAACAATCCAGCAAACCCCTCATTTGCTCAGCTAATGCTGAGGGTTTTGTAGGATTTTCTATGTATTTCTGCATAAATTGTTCATGAAACTTGATCTGATCTTTAATTAAAAAAAAACAATAGACAAATAAATAATCTTCATTTTATCTCTTTCTTGTATAGCATTTTATATATCGTAAACACTAGGGGTGTAAATCGTTCGGTTCATCACAATTCGATATAATATCGATTCTCATAGCCCACGATAAGATATTTTCTGATACCTTAAATAGTTGTGCGATGCGATTACGATATGATTCGATTCAGGGGTATATCAATCAAAATCTCAATATTATATTATGTGCCTATTTTACACATCCAGTTGCATTTTTATTAACTCACAACTGCAACCAAAATATATAACATAAATATTTATTTAAAAATTTTACCTCCTGCACCCTGATTGGGACATTCACATATAAAAAATTCACACAGTAATCTAATGACAGCTTATGACATGACAACAGTCATAAATGAATACTATAAAATTAAAAGACATTTCTTTTAAATGTATAGCACATATTTCTAATGAAGCAACAACATATTATAGGTAGGTCAGAATAAGTTATGCTATTAATAGTATTTAATTGTGCAAAATTATTATAATATGAAAGGCTCAGAATGGCAAAAAGCACTCATGTGTAGAATGATGCGTTTGAAGCAACAGTCACAGTGCAAACGCTCCTACGCAGTAGTTTAAAGAAAAAAACAGTTTTATATTTCAGTGTGAAGAACGATTCATAGCGCTCTATTCTCCTTATATACAAAGCCATAGACCTTTATCTACTGAAGCACAAAAATAAGTAAAAGAAGACTCAATTCAGTGGCCTATTTGTGCGCTGTTTGAGATGTGCGCACGCTGCTTTTTGCAAGGCTTTAAACACGACCAAACGATAAGCTTTTGTGAAGATTCGGCACTAACCTGAGTGTCTTTCACAAGCTCTGAAAGGTTATTTAAACGATAAAGTAAAAAAATAAAGAATGCACGCGTTGGCTATAGTACATAGACTAAAATTGTGTGAAAATGCGGAGAGTATTGATTTTTAACGGGTGGCATCGATGCATCGTATGCATGTATGGATCTAATATTGATCTATATCAATGTATTGTTACACCCCTAGTAAACATGTCAACAGAGATGTTTACAATGATATTCCATAGATTTTTCTAGACTCTTCTTAACATCATTGAACTTAACATCATTCCTTTTGCACTCATCTTTACAGGACGCCTACTCTTACAGAGAGCAGCAACGGTCCTGAACTTTCTCCATTTGTTGATCATTTCTCTTACTGTGTACTGACAAACTTCACAGCTTTTAGAGATACTTTTATAACCCTTTCCAACTTTATGCTTAATCTTGGGCGTTCTGAGATGTCTTTTGTCCAAGGGCATGGTTCACACTCAATGCTTCTTGTGAATAGCAAAGTGTGTGTATGTGTGAGTGCGTGCGTGTGTGTGTGTGTGTTTGTGTGTGTGTGTGTGTGTGTTATAGGGTAGCTCTATCTCGTCTCCTTGTTTAGACTCCAGGCTTACTGACTTCTGACTCCAATTAGCCTTTAGAGAAGTCATTAGCCTCCAGATTCACCCTTTGTTCCCACCCTGCACTGTGAATGTTTACATGTTGTGTTTCAAGACATGAAAACATATCATGTGTCATATATTTAAGTAGACTGTGTTTGTTTGCTTGATGTGTATAGATCACATCAATTTACCAATTTATGCAGAAGTTCATGGTAAATTCAAATTTTCACTTGTGTCTTGTGTGAGAGGTTACAAGGGTCAGAAGGTGTAGTCTGGAGTCTCTACTTTGCAGGATTTATTTATGTTTTATTCATAAGTGAATATGTTTTTTATGTAAATAGTGTAAAAGTCATAAAGGTTAGTGTTAATGTAAAAGTTTTTTCCGCTAACTTGGGCCTCCACTGTGAAATCTAATCCTGTCTGGGTAGGACTATCTCTGATTTTGGATATATATATATCAGCTTCAGCGCACGCAGCTCAAACTCCACAGCTAATAATGATTATGATTGTGACTGTCATATTACAAGACATTAAAAGAGAGCAATATTGTAATAAAACATTGTGAATCATTTTTTGCTTGCCGTGTTTCATCGCGTTGCTCCAGGAAGAGTGTGTGCACAACATGAGTCACGCATTCTGAATAGCACGTAACTGGTAACGTCAAATGTTGTGTAGTTGTAATTTGTAAATTATGTTTATTTTGGATATATATGTGATCAATCTCATATAGGATGCGTTCTTTGTGCTAAATAACGTGCTAGCAAGGAGCTTCAGTGTACTGGTGTTCATTCAGCGCTTTAGCTTAAGCACACGCAGCTCAAACAGCAATGCACAATTAATAATAATAATGATTGGGACTGTCATTACATTACATTATTGAGAACACTATTCGAATAAATCATTGTGAATTCGGTGGGTGTAGTTGCGTGTTCAGTGCGTTGCTCAAGGAAGCGCACATACACCCATTGTATTAGAAGTTAGATTTGATTATTAAATAAGTAATTTAATTAAATCATCAATTACATTGACTCATTTTACAATCCTATAGTGCTAAAAACCCTTCTCATTCATTTTAGTGAGGAACATGATGTTTTGAGCAACATTTGCACACCTTGTCCTTCTATTGACTAAAAGTCAATTGCATATTGCATATTGCAGTATTATGGCTAACGATTAATCGATTAATTGATCGTTAATTTAAACGGTGCTCGATCATGGGAATTTGTGTCAATTGGCATCCCTAGTCTGTATTTAAAGAGAGTTGGCGACTTCTGCGCACCGTAACAGTAGACCGTGGAATATTTAGTACTGAGAAAATTTCACGAATAGACTTATTGCACAGGTGGCAACTTATCACTGTGACACGCTTGAATTCACTGAGCTCCTGAGAGCGACCCATTCTTTCACAAATGTTTACAGAAGTCTGCATGCCTAAGTGCTTGATTTTATACACCTGTGACCATGGAAGTGATTGGAACACATGAATTGAAAGATTTGAAGGGGTGTCCAAGTACTTTTGGCAATATAGTGTTTTTTATTGTTTATAATTTATATGTAAGCATTTAATTAAATTGTATTCTTTTACCCTGTTCTAATCATGAAATGCTGACATGCCATAAAACAACCAAATAAATAAATAAAACAAATTATTTACATAATGTTATAATAATAACCCATGTACAAGTCTTGTTCATTTCAATTTTTCTTGCATTGATAAATAATCACTTATCACTGCCTGGGATCAAATGCAGTGTTCCTTGTTGTAACACACACAATCGCTCAATCACCATCTCAAAACACCATCATGCTTTTCAATTAAATTCTCCTTAGTTAAATGCTGAGTGGAAACATTTGTCTTTGGTTGTTTTCTTATTGGCAAAAGAAGTGTGTATTTATGTGTAGATGTCTGACTTATGTATCCATCTATTACTGTTTTCATTGAAGTTTCAATCAATCACAGGCAGCGCCCTGAAACACGCACACACTCCCACCTTCAATCACCCTGCTATGTGCCTGACCTGTGTCTCAGACTTGTAATTACAGCTCTCACCTGTCAGTAATCACAGGTAAAGCCCATTGAATGTATGGGGCGGTTGGTGCTTGTTGTGAAACCCATGGGAGCAAAGCACTTATATTGCAGTTTAGACAATTCACTGCCTCTCAGTGCACAGCAATCACAGTTGAGAGATAGAGAACCAGGAAGATAAGGGTCATTGGCCAAGGAGAATGCACCTAAACCAACATTTCAGTTTTTTCTGTATAAGTATTGTTTTTGTTGTTTTCCTTTTTGCAACTCCGCCTATTCTTCCATTTCTCTCCCTGTTTAACATTCCTGTCTTCTTTGACCACAGAATGTTTCTCATTGCAAGGCACCAATCAATGCATCTTCCTTTGTCGCATCGTGTCAGTCGTCATCAATGCAACTGAATGACAGCAGTGCCAGTCTCTCTGTGTGAATGTAATGCGTTCTGTGTTTACAAACAAGCAAAATAGTCCAGTTTCAAGCAGAATAAACACTTCCTAATGGTAAATCTAACTCCTCAAAATCTCTCTTTATAAAATACAGATTTATATAAACTCACCTAAAGGATTATTAGGAACACCTAATACTGTGTTTGACCCCCTTTCACCTTCAGAACTGCCTTGATTCTACGTGGCATTGATTCAACAAGGTGCTGAAAGCATTCTTTAGAAATGTTGGCCCATATTGATAGGATAGCATCTTGCAGTTGATGGAGATTCGTGGGGTGCACATCCAGGGCACGAAGCTCCCGTTCAACCACATCCCAAAGATGCTCTATTGGGTTGAGATCTGGTGACTGTCTCTAGTGTCTACGTCACATCATATAGTTACTGGAGTTCCTCAGGGCTCAGTGCTTGGACCACTTCTCTTCTCCATCTACATGTCATCTCTAGGTTCTGTCATCCAGAAACATGGCATTTCCTATCACTGCTATGCTGATGACACTCAACTCTACTTCTCATTTCAACCAGATGATCCCACAGTTGGGGTTCGGATCGCTGCCTGCCTGACAGACATTTCTGCCTGGATGAAGGAACAACACCTTCAACTCAATCTGGCAAAGACAGAACTGCTTGTGGTCTCAGCCAACCCAGCACTTCAACATACTCTCTCCATTCAGCTCGGTTCATCAACCATAACTCCGTCTGGGACAGCCAGGAACCTTGGAGTTGTGATTGATGATCAGCTAAAATTCACTGACCACATTACTGCAACAACCCGGTCCTGCAGATTTGCGCTATACAACATTAGGAAGATTAGACCCTTCCTATCAGAGCAGGCCACTCAACTCCTGGTCCAAGCTCTTGTACTCTCCAGACTGGACTACTGTAATTCTCTTCTAGCGGGCCTTCCAGCATCCACTGTTAAACCCTTGCAGCTGATCCAGAATGCAGCGGCGAGAGTGGTCTTCAACGAGCCGAAGAGAGCACACGTCACGCCTCTCTTCATCAGTCTTCACTGGCTGCCGATAGCCGCGCGAATCAAATTCAAGGCTCTGTGCTCGCCTACAAAGCAACCAGGCTCTGCACCAGTATACCTAAACTCACTTGCTCAGACTTACACACCCTCCAGAAGCTTGCGTTCTGCAAGTGAACGGCGCCTAGTGGTGCCATCTCAAAGAGCCATGAAATCCCTCTCTAGGACCTTTTCTTGGACCGTTCCCACCTGGTGGAATGACCTGCCTGTCTCAGTTCGAGCAGCCGAGTCTGTAGCCATTTTCAAAAAACATCTCAAGACACTACTTTTTCAGCAGCACTTGACCAATAAAGAATAGCACTTATCACTCTATTCGTTTCTGTTTGTTATTTAAAAAAAAAAAAAAACTGTCCTATGTGTTTTGTGTTTCGTGAGACTTGTTACAGCACTTGCATATTGTTGCCCTTGACTGGTCTTGGTTGCTTCTATTACTCTCATTTGTAAGTCGCTTTGGATAAAAGCGTCTGCTAAATGACTGAATGTAAATGTAATGTAAATGACTGTGGGACCCATTTTAGTACAGTGAACTCATTGTCATGTTCAAGAAACCAATTTGAAATTATTCGAGCTTTGTGACATGGTGCATTATCCTGCTGGAAGTAGCCATCAGAGAATGGGTACATGGTGGTCATAAAGGGATGGACATGATCAGAAACAATGCTCAGGTAGGCCGTGGCATTTAAACGATTCCCAATTGGCACTAAGGGGCCTAAAGTGTGCCTAGATAACATCCCCCACACCATTACACCACCACCACCAACCTGCACAGTGGTAACAAGGCATGATTGATCCATGTTCTCATTCTGTTTACGCCAAATTCTGACTCTACCATCTGAATGTCTCAGAAATCGAGACTCATCAGACCAGGCAACATTTTTTCCAGTCTTCAACTGTCCAATTTTGGTGAGCTCGTGCAAATTATAGCCTCTTTTTCCTATTTGTAGTGGAGATGAGTGGTACCCGGTGGGGTCTTCTGCTGTTGTAGCCCATCCGCCTCAAGGTTGTGCGTGTTGTGGCTTCACAAATGCTTTGCTGCATACCTCGGATGTAATGAGTGGTTATTTCAGTCAAAATTTCTCTTCTATCAGCTTGAATCAGTCGGCCCATTCTCCTCTGAGCATCAACAAGGCATTTTCGCCCACAGGACTGCCGCATACTGGATGTTTTTCCCTTTTCACACCATTCTTTGTAAACACTAGAAATGGTTGTGCATGAAAATCCCAGTAACTGAGCAGATTGTGAAATACTCAGACCGGCCGTCTGGCACCAAACCCATGCCACGCTCAAAATTGCTTAAATCACCTTTCTTTCCCATTCGGACATTCAGTTTGGAGTTCAGGAGATTGTCTTGACCAGAACCACACCCCTAAATGCATTGAAGCAACTGCCATGTGATTGATTGATTAGATAATTGCATTCATGAGAAATTGAACAGGTGTTCCTAATAATCATTTAGGTAAGTGTATAAAATTACTACAAAATGTATTCAATTTGTATATAACATTTGTTACATTTTAAAAGGGGTATATTTTGAACCACTACATGGAACAATGATTTATTGTCTAAGGACATATTTACTGTATACTGTATCGATACATTTGTTTGAAGAACATTAAATTAATAATTTCTTATATTACATTGAAAAAGTTGTTGTTTTCAAAAATAATGGCAGCGTCTCTGAAGAATCAGTAATCTAAATCATGTAATCAAAGTAACAAATCTTTGAAAAAGTTATTTGTTTACATTGACATGAATGTGAATTTAGTTTAGCCAAACTAAACTGATTTGGAATGAGCTCCGTTCAATTTCTTGTATTCTTCTTTCCAACAGGTGGCAGAGTGTCGAGTTCCCGGGGTACTTTGGCTCTTCCACCATCGCTCTCCCATGTGGTCCAGCCCAGCGATGCCTCTCAGGGTTTTGCGGAAGGAAGTGTCCCTTCTTTAACAGTTCTCCAGCTTAACGGTATAGCACATCATCTCTCTAAAGCACCAGAGCTTGACTTCATATCCCCAGAACTCAAGAGCTCTGCGATTCTAGAGCTCTAGAGAATTTTAAAAAGTATATCATTTGGGATTTGCTGATAATTCCAGAAAAGGATTTAGCTGAGAATTCCCTTATCTAGTTGTTGTGGCCATTTTTTATTTATCTTCTCTCTCTCGCTCTCTTTCTTATTGCCGCTTCATTTTGATTACAGCGTTGCTAGGATTAGTCTTTTTGTTCTGATCAACAGAGGATCACAGTATTTTGACATATGGAAATGTAGTATGCAAACGTCTTCTGTAGACAATATTAGTCTTTTCATTACCTTGTTGTATAAGACATTAATCCTGAGGCCTGAAACATGAGAATGGCCACTGAATTGCATATGGGTGATGCTGTTTTACATAGTTAATGTGTGATCTTGTTCTGATTGTAGCGGAAACAAACCTGATAGACCTTCAAATATTGTGCCATTACACTGAATGTGTTTTTACTAACTTTAACTATCCTGCTTCACAAGATTGTCTTCAAACTTCTTCTGCTGTTTCAGCATACATGAATTAGACATTACAAGATAACTATTTACGCTAATGCCCGTTATAGAATCCCTTGCAGCATGTATTTGCATTGCATTATGAATTGCATTCTGACACATTTTAGAATGCAGCGATGTGTGAAATCGTACTTGCATAGCTAGAAGCATTTTTGTTCCAAGTATTTATTTAGAGCTGTGGTTATACACTTGTGGGTTATGACCCCAAAATTGATCTTTTTTGATTGGATAAACTGTATAATCATGCATAGTTAGGATAGAGTAATGATTACACAATTTTTTTGCTAGGAACAAGAGAACATTCCTGTACTTTTAGTTAATGACATCACAGGCCGTACTTCAACTCATACTTCAGTATATATATATATATATATATATATATATATATATATATATATATATATATATATATATATATATATATATATATATATATATATATATATATATATATATATATATATATATATATGTATATAGGATTAGTTACATAACATTGTTGTGAGTTCAACACTTGCTTGAATTTATTTTTCAAGCATGTAGTATAACTAATCCTGACAGATGAAAATGATGAAACTAAGACATCACTTATTTTCAAGACCATATTAACATACATTAATCACAGTCTTTGCATTAATCTATAGGAAGCAGAGCAACTATGAAATGTGCAACAGCACTGGGTTTGTTAATGCTGTGCGTATTTACAGATTTTAAGATGATGACAACAGGAGCATATGTGAGTGAATGAGATAAAATGTAATTGAGAGATGACAGAAGTGTTGCCGTTTATGATGGATATATCTAGAAATATATACACGTCCAGGGTGCGAATGGTCCTGCTTCTCATTATGAATCAGGGGATCAGATCTGTGTTAGAAGGGAGCTGGCAGCCAATGAATTCCCCAGCACAGCTCAAAAAACAGTTTGGAGTGTGATAGTGCACGGCCGCACCAAACAGACAAAAATAATTCTATAACCAAGTTAAGCGCTGTCATTTCAAACTAGTTCTTACTTAAATTTAGCTCTTAATTAGAACTTTCTAGTCTCACCAATAAATCAGTTCAAACATTTTCTGATATTTAATTCGTACAAAGACTTTGATTCCCAAACTGGTTCTTGTTAGGCTCAGCTATCGCTGTCGCAGAAAAACGTTTTCCCAGCGTGGGCCAATCTGGTAGCTGAAACCCCGAAAGTGTGAAATTGCCCCCATGGCAGCAAATCAATCAAATTCTTACATTTTGAGCTTTAATTTCACATTTCGAGCTTTATTTTACACCTCAAATGACAAGAAATTTATAGTAATTTATAGTGTTAATTCATTCTCTCAAATTGCTTGCGTATGCAGAGCATTCACAGCTTATATAGAAGGCATGCCTCTGATTTATTTATTTGTTTGTTTATTTATTTATTTGTTTGATTGTAAGGACATTTTTCACTTAATGTCCCATGAAAAAATCCTTCCTGAAGTGAAGCTTGTTGAATGTAGAGTATTTTTCAGGCCTCAATGCTTGTGTTTGAAATGTGTTCATGTGTGTATCACTATCCATTCTGGTTTATCTGTACACTGAAGAGCATGCTGCCTGTGACTGTGGCAGACATCAGTGCCACATAATGTCACGTCCTGCAAAGATAGCAGAGACACAGCCAGTGAAAAATGACAGTGGCTCCAACATGTCTATGGGCCGCGAGTGGGCAGTTACAGGAGGGATATGTGTATGTCAGCCTGATGAGATGGAGATAAGCAGTGTGCTTCAACATGTTCTTTTTTATCACAGAGAAGCCTTGAGACCCCAATATATGTGAAATCGAAGAACGGGCTCCTGTGACATCATTTTGAACAAAATCAGGCAGAATCGAATTTCCATGTTTATTCTAATAAAGTTTGCTACAACACCTTTGTACTATCATTGGTCTGTGGCAATTACATAATAGGCGCTGAGGCTCCGCCTTCTCACATAGACATCTTTTCTGCTTAATTTCTCCTGTTCAGTCTGTCGAGATCAGACTTCCTCGAATGAAAATATGAACACACTGGAGAGCTGCTTTATAGAAGAAAATTAAGTTATATTTCTGATTAAACGAGACACTGACACTGTTTTGCATGTTTAATATGGTAAAGCTGCTTGATTCTAAGCAATATATTATATAAAGTGATATATAAATAAACGTGACAGTGACTAGAGTGCCCAATTTTTAGCTCGTGCAAATATCCACGTAGCTTAGCTTTGATCAGATGCATTTCTTATGCTTTATTAAAATGCTTGCTGTTTACTCAATTTTGTTGCGTTTATTTTGTTATTGAAAGGAAAGCGCACAGCACATATTTACATTTTCATCTAAACGGCGCTCTAAGCAGTGTGGGCGACGTCGGATGTTCGCTGCTCACGTATTTCGAACTTCATTTTTCTTTCTAAGCCAGGACGAAAAGAACTTTGCCTTGAGTATATCGGGGGCCTTTATTGTCTCTAGTGCAATCCAGATCTCTCCCTCTTTCTTTCTGTCTCTCTCTCTCTCTCTCTCTCTCTCTCTCTCTCTCTCTCTCTCTCTCTCTCTCTCTCTCTCTAGGTTTAGGAAAAAAAAACATTTTTTATTCTGCATCTTTTGATCCTCTGTCGTTCTGTCTTCATTGGCGTTAAATCACAGGATTATGTTAGTTGTGATGTTGAATCGCATTGAAGCGTGAATCTCAGAGCAGGTTTATTTGAAAGCGGGTCTCATTGGGTGGGAGGGATAACTTGAAAAGACGAAGATGGATTCTAGGCTAAATGGAGGTTGAAAAGTGGCCCCAGAGGAAGAGAGCATGTGTGTCTCGTAGGGCGAAATATGTTGTTTATGCGCGTGTATATGTGTGCGTTGCAGAAAACAATGCCAGACGAGCCCGGCGATTGCCAGAAATTGACAGTGAGCTGGCCAGACTGCTACAAAGCACCATGAGGGAAGTGGGTGGAGCCGCACTGCATCAGCAGGACGAAGCGAAGGAAGTGCGCCAGAGGAAGATTGACAGAATGGCAGCTGTCCGTCAACATGAGCAGCAGAAGGCCCCGCCCCCTTTTCAGGACAACGCAAACATCCCGGTAAGAAAGAAGGACAGTTTTCTATTGAGCTGGATTGAAAAGCTGTCTGTCTCAGCATGAGCTGAGTAACATTCTCTACAGCTGTGCAAAATGTGATCCTGACATTCGCTCCACAATCCAAAGATATTAAAGGTATAGTCCACCCGCAAAAAAAGATGTATTTACTCACTCACACTTTTGTTATACTTTTGTCATTTTAAAGCTTGACAGTTCTCCTTCACTTTCATTTTATGGAAAACAATGCCCATGATATTCTTCAAAAATCAACTAAGAAAGTAAGTCATGTAGGTGCAGTTTTTCAATGTGTGAATTTCTTTGAATAATTTTTTTTTTCAGAGGCATCGGTCAGAGCGTGTGCAGCATTCCCGCGATCTGCGTGTGATCGGGCCTACTCATGGCAGCTGTAAGCACCAGGAGATCTGTACATGCTCTCTCAGGCCATCACTACCAAACACACTCTGTACGCCACACTCGGAACAGCTGAGTTCTTCGAATTTGTGCTCAAGAATCCATTCAACGTTTCTCAGACAGTCACTATTGAATGTGATGACCCAGAGCTCAGGTGAGAAATCATGCCTTTGAATGCAGTAGATCAATGGATGTCAACCTTTTCAGGCCAAGCTACCTTTAATTAAATCAGAACATTCAAATGCCATCTAGTTTGATCATTCTTGTAGTTAGATAAATGATGCTACAGTAAGGCCCTAGACTGACTTTTGGTTACATAATCGATATAGTGCTTAAAGGGTTAGTCCACCCAAAAATGAAAATTAATTCATTACTCACCCTCATGTCATTCCGAACCCGTAAGACCTTCGTTCATCTTCAGAACACACATGAAGATATTTTTGGTGAAATCCAAGAGCTTTCTGACCCTAGATAGACAGCAACACAACGACCACTTTCAAGGCCAGGAAAGGTAATAAAGACATTGTTGAAATAGTCCATGTGTCTACAGTGGTACAACCTTAGTACAACCAGAGTTGTTATCATTACTGGCATTTCTTTCAATTCAATTCACATTTATTTTCATAGCGCTTTTCGCAATACATATCCTTTCAAAGCAGCTTTAAAGAAAACACACGTCTACACTACAATTGAGAGTGATCTGTTATCAGAGGTGACTGTCCAAATTATGTATCAGAAAAACATTGTGATGACACTTTTGTTAATAATTCTATGATTGTTTGGGCACTACAGTAATTTGTATTCATTCTCAGAACAGTATGCATATACCCAAAGAAAACCATTTTGATGTTAATACGTACATACTGTAGTAAGCCTATACTTTAATCATGCACTGTAGGCACTGTGTCCATTCAAAGTTCAAATGAAGCCTTTGCCTCTGGCATTACAGCCCTGAAAACATATTATGCATAGATCAATGTTTAGTTCACGTGTGAACAGCCTTGTCTGAAATGAACATCTGAATGAATGAGTTTTCCTCAGCAGGGTGTTTCAGGGGCCAAGAACTTCCCGGGGGGTAGGAAAACAACACTGAATAAATAATCAATTCCCCCCATTCAATCTTATTTTAATTGGTGTATAATGTTAAATATCTTCCCCTGTCCAGATTTTCTCTGTGAAGCTCTAGATGCACATCCAGGATTATACCACACAAAATATGAGTTTTCTATAGGCCATAGGCTAAGTCCACACACTCCACCTTGATAAACACAAGAAAGTGAGACAGAAGTTATGGGGACGAGGTGGAATAAATTACAGCATTAACTCCCCTGCATCTCTCAGCCTTTAATTAGGAAAGACATTAGTAGCCTAAAGTCCACACGCTCACACTATGCTTTAGGACAAGATAAATAATCTTAGCCTACTGTCTTTCTCTGTGAAGTATGTTTGCATAATGAACGCCTTCCCAGCTTGCATTGTGTTGTGGCATAAAACCTAAGCACTTTGTGATGTGTCATGGATGTAACTGCTCGCCCAGGAGCAGTGTGTTTGTGCGTGAACCCTGCGAGTCAGTCCAAAACACTAGTGTGTGCACAGAACTGTGCCAGAAAAACAAACCTGAGATCTGGAGTTTGCATTTGTGTATCTGTGTTGAATTGACGCTTCAAAGGATGTGTCAGGCCTGTGTTTGTATTGCTGATGTATGCCGCAAAGCCGACCTTATAAAGTCACCTCTCTCTGTCATTTTTACTGAAGAGATTGCTTCTCACCTGCACTCACACATTATATATGGACAAGCTGAACCAAAGGAGCGGCAGGTTAAAGGATACACCAGATTTTAGCAGAGCAGCTCCATTCTTTCTGCCTATTTCATTTCATCCTCACAGGTCAGGTCCCGTAGCCCATATTAGTTTTTTTCTTAAGCTTTATTTTAGTTATGCTTCAGATGAATTTTATTTATTAAGCTCTCTCTCTCTCTCTCTCTCTCTCTCTCTCTCTCTCTCTCTCTCTCTCTCTCTCTCTCTCTCTCTCTCTCTCTCTCTCTCTCTCTCTCTCTCTCTCTCTCTCTCTCTCTCTCTCTCTCTCTCTCTCTCTCTCTCTCTCACGCGCTCTTACTGGAATTATTGTTATGCATATACTGTTGCCAAATTGTTCCAAGTGACAGTAAAGACATTTATGTTACAAAATATTTCTATTACACATAAATGCTGTTCTTTTGAACTTTCTATTCTTCTAAAAATCCTGAAAAAATGGTTTCCACAGACAAACAAAAAATATCACTACTATACTACTGTTTTCAACATTTCCAACAAGGATCATGTTACACTGAAGACTAGAGTAATGGCTGCTGAAAATTTGGCTTTGTCATCAAATAAATAAATTACATTTTAAAATATATTGAATTAGAAAACAGCTGCTTCCCAAGCTTTCATTTTTATTTCATGTTTTTTTATTCAATTTTATACTTTTCAGTTAGTTTGTATATATTTTGTCCAAAAACAAATATTGTTTAAAAAAAAAGCCAAAGCTTCAAGATGGAGTATGTGAGTGGAGCTATCTCCTGGTTTTCCATTTACCATGAGAGAAATCATTGACATAAAATAATTTTAGCATTTCATTGTCAACCTCACCAGAATGCTTTGCTTTTGTTCACGTAAACATATATTTTACTTTGTGCCACCTGCCTGGCTTTCTGTTATTAAAGGGAAAATGTGATCGAATTTTCTGAGACTTGGTTTCACATCTACTGTAGGGTATACAGTACAAAAGAGTTTTTACACCTCGAACTTCATTTTTTCTTTTTTCTTTTTTTTTTTTTTTCATTTATGGAGAATGATCCCTTCTCGGGCCCGGAGGTGCTGCCTTTGATGTTTCAAATGCCCTTTTCCTTCATATATTTGTGCATGAAATTTGTCTCTATGAAACAGAAAGTAATATTTCACACCCAGTGTGTGTTATCTTTAAACCGTACCCTCCCAGGAGTTTCAGTTCTGTGAGGGCTTATGTTTGACTGTATCATGCATACTCAAATACGCTCTTTTTCATTGCCAATAAAATACTGCTGGCAAGGCAAAGAAAGTCCTCAAGCTGTTCTTTTCTTTTTCTCTGTCTCTCTCTTTGCCATTTTTTCATCTCCCCCTCTTTTTATCCCTCAGTGTAATCTTGAAGAGCGAGGAGTGGAGATATTTTAAGGAGTTGACGAAGACTCTGACTCCTCTAGAGGAGGAGATGTTTCACCTAAAGGAGAGCACACTGGCTCCACAGGTTTACCTGCGGCCCAAAGAAAGCATCCACATCCCTTTCAGGTTCCAGACCTTCGTCTGTGGTCGCACCATACCTTTTCAGGTAAACCTAGGGGAAACTTTTGTTGTTGTTTTGTTTTTAAACATACTTTTCACACTAAAATTCAGACTAATATATGTATATGTGCCACATCAGACACAAAAAAAACAACTAAAAAGTATAAACAGGCCACTACAAGGACTCAAGTAAATCTTCTCATAAGTACAAAGAGCAGTCAAAATGGGCTTTTACACCAGAGGGACATTTTCCTAGTTCCTATAACTATTTTACAAAGTTTTTGCAGGAACTTGGAACGATTTTAGTTTGAGGAACGCCTTTTAGGGCAACTAATGTCTCGTTTCCACCCAGCAGTGCGGTTCAGTACAGTACAGTTCAGTGCGATTTGGGACACTAAACCCTGATCCGGCGTGCTTTTTTCACCGCCAACAGCATCCTTACCTATAGGCGTGGTGTAGCGATCGACCTCGTTCTCATGCGAATAAGAAAGTGGCACAGTAAACAACAGTGGACGACATACAGCAGATCTTGTGCTTGCTTCTCGGCACGTGGCTATTGTCACAAGAAGAAGAAATGCTTTGTTTGAGCCAAGGCTGCAAGGAAAAACACAGCCGAAACAGCTTGCGCAAGGGACGATTCTCTGTCAACCAATCAGCGTTCTACAGTGAGTCTAGCTCCACCCTTTAGTACCAGACTACTGTGCTAAGTAATGGAAGGGTGCCAAAAAAGTGGTACGGTACAGTTCGGAATTAGGGCACCATTCACAACTTCTGACAATGAAAACGGCAATAATTGCATACCGTACTGAACCGTACTGCTCAGTAGAAACAATCCATAAATTAGCTCAATAGGAACTACCAGTGGCGTAACTGTATGTTATTTGGCCGCATGCATGCCATATGAAACACGACACTGTGTGTTAAAACACAGTTTACATATACTTACTCCACAAACTAACATACAGAAAGCTATTGTTAATGGCATTTGCCTGCTGCTTTTGTCTGTGCCATTGTGTTCTTTTCTCTGCCTGGATGATATGTAGCACTGCAAGTTGTCATCGAACATTTAATCTCTTAGCCTGCTTTTTCAATCGCATGACTTATACATCTATATTGCATCTCCGTTCATCTATTTACTACAAAACCCACGGCCACGACAAACAACAAAAACACATCTCCAACCACAGGGTTCTCCATCCTCCAGTGGATGACATTGTTAAATGCTGCGCTCAAATGATGTCGTTGTCAGCTGCCTTGCGTCACTTCAGAGTTCCTACTACCAGTGCAAATGCAGCCTAGAAAATGGTTCTTAGTTCTTAGAGGATCACTAAACTACTGATAATAGTAAACAACATCATCAGGAGAACATGTTGTCTATGTAATTGTTTTTGTGTGTTGTAGCATAGTGTAAATCAAACAAGAACGATGTGTCATCTGAGAAACTGCATTTACTTCCTCATTTCCCTTTTCCACTGATGAGACTTGAATTAGCTCACATGTTTCCGGATTAATTGGATTTGGGTTTGTTTATAGTCTGTAGTATCATAGAGGCACCCACAACTGAAGAAGGGAGGTTAAAATGACTCAAAGCATCAGCAATAATGAAATGGATTAAAAACGGCTTCATCCAGACGGTCTGAACAGACCTGTCCAAACAATGTTTTCCCATCCCTTAATGACATTATTTGAATGTGATTGTTCTCTCACTGAATAGTGCACTCACTGAATAGTGCACTATTTATGATGACTCTTCTGTCATATTGCAGGATACAAAAAGCTTAAAGATTTCAAGAAGTCCACAGATGGCTCAGAAACATCTGTCCAATACAATTCAAGCCAAATCCATCAAGGTAAGAGATTAGCACTGTACTGCTGAGCACACACAGGAACACACTCTTTCTATAGAGCCTGATTTGTAGTTGTTCAGACAGAAGTGGGCCGGCACTCCTGCAGTGGCTCCAACAATCCAGACTGAAAACACGACATGGTCGACAACAGTTAAAGGAGTCATAAACTTTATTTATTATTATTTTTAATTAATTAATTATTTTTATACTGTTGTCTGAGATCAACTTATGACGTTCGCATGGTTTTTACATTCAAACACATCATAATGAATAAGTAATATACTATTTTCTATCTTAGTTTTGAGCCTAGCTCTCGGAACGCTCTGTGTTTATGGCCATGCCACATAAAAGACTTTAAAAGTAAATGCCCACTGCTAAGATTAGATAACAGTTGTAATGAGTTTTGAGTCCCCCAGTCAGTACACGTGGGGAATTGTTTTGAAAATTTCAAATTTAGAAAAATGGAAACCGGAATGATTCGCTCGCAAAATGTCTTTATCAAACAAACACAGTGATTTATCTCTCATCTACCCACAATTCATTGGAATTGAAATATTATTTGGCCCGTCCAATCAGTGGATCGCAAACCTCAAACAATCTGGAACAATGCAAAACTATCGAATATATATATATATATATATATATATATATATATATATATATATATTTATTTATTTTTTTTAATTACCATTCCTGTCTGATCCAATATACAAGCCATAGCATCGTTTTTTAATCTCATTCTGTCTGCAAATCGTTTCTCTCGTTTACAAACAAATGCGCGGTGAAATGAGGCAATCAAACGCGCAATGTCTTACACACGTGAACCTGAAGGCACTGCACACTATTTTGTAATCTTCAACAGCTTGTTTGTTGCTTGGTACAGTCGATCCTGTTTATCTCCATGTAGGCCTATGTTATTTGTTACATGTTGTGTGCGAGTCGGTGGGATATATTTTTTCCATTCGGTGGGATCCAGTTTTATATATCAAAAGCTCAAGGAGAAGTTGATTTCTCAATTAATGACCGCTTTAAACTGAATGTTACTGATGCACTCTTGCAAGAACCAAACTGAAGTTACATGTTTTTGTGTTGTATGTATTTTTAGTCAAGTACAGCACCTGTCTACTTGATTATGCAAATACTGAAATCTCCAAATGATGATTAGAATTTTCTTTTTCTTCTCCAAAGACTAACCTGCTTAATTGAGACCTAGAGCTGGCTCTTGAACACAACTTATATTGAATTATCCCATCTATAAGTTTTACATTTTTGACCTGAAGAAGCAAATACATTTAATTTGAACCTGCCATTAATATTACTTTCATTTGATTAATTTCAGCCTTTTAAATTCATAAGTCAATGTTAATGAGAAACAATGATCAACTATCTTATTGCCATTGATAATTCATATTTCCAAATAGGTCCACACAGATTCTTAGCACCCACCCTGCAGATATCCATCACCCCTACAATGTGTATTAAATATTTTGGTGAATTAATGCATTCAGCTCTGCTTAGGCCTGTCACAGTTATTTGATCTACCTGTGATTATTTTGCCCTTCAAATTCCAATATTTTTTGACACGCAAATAAAGGAAATTTAAGCAAATGTAGAAAATGTATGTTTTATCTCTCTGTTTCTGATATGTGCATACGCTGTCTGTGATGACTCGCATCACACTTACACGAAAGCATAAACAGTGCATAGTGAATAGCTCCAGTTTCAATTTAATTTAGCATTCATGTAACTGCAAATGTTCTTAATAGTTTTTCCCGACGCTTCACAGACAAGGAGATTAACTGTGTATACCATTTCTGTGGAAATAGAATAAAAGTATACAGTGTACAGTGTATATCAGGGGCGTTTCCTCTGATACAAACTGATACATTTATCAAAATAATTTAATAAATATAAAGTTAAAAGTACCAGCATTTATTTGAAATATAAGTCTTTACTGTTACATTTAACCCTCTAAAGTCTGAGCTGTTTTGGGCCCATTAGAAGTTTTGACATGCTCTGACATTTGTGCTTTTTTCAGGTGCTTATAAACACATTATTGGCAAAAGTGTCATTACACTGTATTCAGCACAAACTGGGCTACCATAATATGAGAGCAGCATGTATATACATTCTTGTATTTTTGAGAGTATAACGTTGTAAGTCACTGAATTAAGGCCACAAAACACAATAGATATGTGTCCACAAGACTTTTGACTAATGGGTGTTGTTGGTTAGAGTTTTTGCTTCAAACTGCTATGTGAATCATTGTGCCTTATTATTCACATAAAGCAATATATTGATTTAAATTTTGTAAGACACTTTTTTCTTTACAAAGGTGTATGTGAAGAAGCGTGAATGATAATGAATAATGCTGTGAATCACATCTGAGAGACAACAGAACCCATAATGGGCCGCATAATGACCTGCATAATGAATGAGCCTCAGGTATGTGACTGAGAGAGCTAAGCAACAAGACAAAATAAATATATTTTGTTTTAGTTTATTTAGAATATATTTAACAATGGTACATTACAAAGGCCTATTATATTTTAAATTGTCAAAATATTTGACGTTACTATTTTTAATGTTTTCGAAAGAAGTCTCATGCTAAAAAAAAACAAATATTGTGACACTGAACACAAAATATTTGATATATATGATTTCAAAGAGTATAGGGTGAATTCAGGTTGATTGGGACACTTTTTTTCCCTAATAATTTCAATGGCTAAAAAATTCCGATACATTATCCGATACACAGAATACTCAAATATAATATAACACTCGCGAACGACTGACGTATCACTCTTTTCAAATAGATTATATGTTATATTATATTAATTATATTAATCATATTATGCTTAAAGGTAAGGTAGGCAATTTCAGAGCGGCTAACAATCACAAGCTACCTTTGAAAGCATGAGATCCCAACCTTCCTTTAGGGCACTCTCCAAAGCCACGCCCCCCTCCAAACGACGTGAATGCACACAGCACAGTATGCAAAGTGTCATGAGTGTTAAATTACGGTGTCAAACCACATGACATTACAATAATAATGAAGATAAACAACTTACAGAGCTCTTACTTGTACCACCTGACTTCTGCAGATTCATTTCAACATTGATAGTTAATGTTTAGACCACTTCTATCATTAAATGCTATCAGGATATTAAGAGAGATTCAACCAGAATATCAAAAAGTGTTTTAAAAAATGGCCTACCCTACCTTTAAACGGTAAAGCGAGTCTTTGTGTGTGGGTTGATTTGCTATTCTATGGTATTGTAGTTTATTGTGCCTTTGGGCAGTTGATGCCATATGTAGCCTAGAGAGACTGATGCCCTGCAGTATTGCTGACACACACACATAGACACACAAAACTCCCATATCATTTTTAGATCAGTTGGGGTCAAGCATTGCTGTGCAAAAATTGACATCACCTCCAGAGGAGTGTCAATGTGTTGTCTTGGGCTGTGAATCCGACAGCCAGCTCGACTGTATCTCACGCGAGAGAGGTTATGCACTCAGACTGCAGATGACTCACAGTACTTCATATCGCAGTACATACTGTCAGTGCTGTTCATTCAGTGTGGAATGATTTCAGATAGGTCTGTCATTTATTGGTAGACCTTGACCACTGCTGAAAAGAGCAGCTTAGACCAACATTTTGGTTCAGGGTGGTTTATGCTGGTTTGGTGTGAGTTGCAAGTTCAGTTTCATTCATTAGTTTGAAAAACAAGCCATAATATGTGTCTCAAGTCACCTTTATTTGTATAGCGCTTTATACAATACAGATTATTTCAAAGCAAAATGATGAACTGAATGATGAACTGAATGATCTTGAATGATGAACTGAATGATGCTGAATGATGCTGAATGATGAACTGATGAACTGAATGATGCTGAATGATGAACTGATGAACTGAATGATGCTGAATGATGAACTGAATGATGCTGAATGATGAACTGAATGATGAACTGAATGATGAACTGAATGATGCTGAATGATGAACTGAATGATGAACTGAATGATTAACTGAATGATGAACTGAATGATGCTGAATGATGAACTGAATGATGCTGAATGATGCTGAATGATGAACTGAATGATGCTGAATGATGAACTGAATGATGAACTGAATGATTAACTGAATGATGAACTGAATGATGCTGAATGATGAACTGAATGATGCTGAATGATGAACTGAATGATGCTGAATGATGAACTGAATGACGCTGAATGATGAACTGAATGATGCTGAATGATGAACTGAATGACGCTGAATGATGCTAAATGATGAACTGAATGATGCTGAATGATGAACTAAATGATGCTGAATGACGCTGAATGATGAACTGAATGATGCTGAATGATGCTGAATGATGAACTGAATGATGCTGAATGATGCTGAATGATGAACTGAATGATGAACTGAATGATGCTGAATGATGAACTGAATGATGCTGAATGATGAACTGAATGATGCTGAATGATGAACTGAATGATGCTGAATGATGCTAAATGATGAACTGAATGATGCTGAATGATGAACTGAATGATGCTGAATGATGAACTGAATGATGAACTGAATGATGCTGAATGATGCTGAATGATGCTGAATGATGAACTGAATGATGCTGAATGATGAACTGAATGATGCTGAATGATGCTGAATGATGAACTGAATGATGCTGAATGATGAACTAAATGATGAACTGAATGATGCTGAACGATGAACTGAATGATGCTGAATGATGAACTGAATGATGCTGAATGATGAACTGAATGATGCTGAATGATGAACTGAATGATGCTGAATGATGAATTGAATAACGCTGAATGATGAACTGAATGATGAACTGAATGATGCTGAATTATGAACTGAATGATGCTGAATGATGCTGAATGATGAACTGAATGATGCTGAATGATGAATTGAATAACGCTGAATGATGCTGAATGATGAACTGAATGATGCTGAATGATGAACTGAATGATGCTGAATTATGAACTGAATGATGCTGAATGACGCTGAATGATGAACTGAATTATGAACTGAATGACGCTGAATGATGCTGAATTATGAACTGAATGACGCTGAATGATGCTGAATGATGAACTGAATGATGCTGAATGATGCTGAATTATGAACTGAATGATGCTGAATTATGAACTGAATGATGCTGAATGATGCTGAATGACGCTGAATGATGAACTGAATGATGAACTGAATGATGAACTGAATGATGAACTGAATGACGAACTGAATGACGAACTGAATGATGAACTGAATGACGAACTGAATGATGCTGAATGACGAACTGAATGATGCTGAATGACGAACTGAATGACGAACTGATGAACTGAATGACGAACTGAATGATGAACTGAATGATGAACTGAATGATGCTGAATGACAAACTGAATGACGAACTGAATGACGAACTGAATGATGAACTGAATGATGAACTGAATGATGAACTGAATGATGCTGAATGATGAACTGAATGATGAACTGAATGATGAACTGAATGATGAACTGAATGATGAACTGAATGATGAACTGAATGATGAACTGAATGACGAACTGAATGACGAACTGAATGATGAACTGAATGATGATTTGGAATAATTCGAATTCTACTGTAAAGCAGCTCTAAAAGACAATTGTAATTCAGCTCAAGCTGCTTTTAGACCATCTACATTGCCTTCCCACATAGTCATCCATTGCAAGTGCATTACTGAATGATGAAAAAACTGTGGGAGAAAATGATGAACTGTGATGCTGAATGATATGTCAACTGAATGATGAACTGTGCTGAATGATGAACTGAATGATGCTGAATGTGTGAACTGAATGATCTGAATGTGAACTTACATTGTTCCTGAATCTATGATGAACTGCCAGGTGGATGTTGAACCGACTCCACATGTGGTGGACCAGACCTTCCGTTTCTACCATCCTGAACTCACCTTCCTAAAGAAGGCCATTCGCCTGCCTGCAGCCTGGGACGACACAGCAGGTGCTGCTCATTACAAACATCTTTGCCGCTGTGCTGAATGATGAACTGAATGATGCTGCAATGATGAACTGAATGATGCTGAATTAGTCCTGAACTAAAGACCTCATTTGTGCTCTGTCTCCTTTTGAACTTGCTCACAGATGGTACCGCCACCCTTCATGTGCGCTGCAGCGACCCCAATGTCATCTGCCACACCACCAGCCTGGTGAGCCAATCAGGATGCTGAATGATGAACTGAATGATGCTGAATGATGAATTAGTGTCTGAATGATGCTGAATGATGAACTGAATGATGCTGAATTTTTATATTTATTTTTTATACAATATTTTTATTGATAATATTATGTTTTATACAATAATATTTATTTTATAATTAGTTGTCATATATTTTTATTTTTAAATTTTTCATAAATATTTTATGAAAAATGTATGACAACTAATCATAAAAATAAATAGTATTGTATAAAACATAATATTATCAATAAAAATATTGTATGAAAAATAAATATAAAATTAATATATATATATATATATATATATATATATATATATATATATATATATATATATATATATATATATATATATATATATATATATATAAAAATTTCAATTAGTACTTTAATCAGTAAATTAATCAGGGATTCGTTATTGTTACATTTGTACATTTTAATCTATTATATTATTTACTATTATTTTTATTTGACTATTTTATAAGTGTTTATTGTTCATAAAATATTTATTTTTATATTTTTCTTAAAAAGACTATAATATTCTTTTTTTTTTTCATTAGTAACCAATAAAATGAATGAGTTATCCATTACGGATTAAACATTATTATTTTATTATTCATTTTCTTACATTTTGAAACTTTAGACTCCAGGAGAACCACAGGACATTTACCTGAAAGTACCTGGTAGCCCAAGTCCACAGATTAGGAAATTCTTCATCACCATTTTCACGTACGTACACCTTCGTTTGCACCTTCCCTGTTATGTGCTTAAAAGTTCACTAGTCATTTTTTTTAGGAAAGTGAGAACCTGTTAATTTTCACTCTAACAGATGCACAGAGAGGTGTGTGTGTGCGCGCAAACCTCTGTTTTTGGCTGCGTGCGTGTCTGAAAGTCTGGTCCCTGATTAATCCCTTCATGTGTGATTAATGACATTTGCTTAATCAGGATGTCTCATTTGCTGTCTGATTGCATCAGATCATAATATTCATTTATTCATCAAAATCTGCATCATCTCTGAGTTCATAATCAGTGAACATGAATAAAAACACAATTTTAGAACCTGCACATCACACATCTCTCACCGGAACTTGAACCAGCGAGAATGACAGCAACACATATTAATTAAAGGCCGACAGTTCACTTGTGTTATGCTTATACTGTAATATCTTGAACACACTATATTATAAATTCTATAATATTATATAATTATATTATATTTTTGACTTGACAGATGCTCCTATTGCAGTAATTTGACAACACATCCACATATTTATTGATCTTTGATGTTGCTTAATGATCACACAACATGCAGGTAAACAAATAAAATATTTTATTAATTCAGTTTTTTTTTTTTTTTTAGAATATTAATTAATTTAAATCTTTCATTTTTATGATTCAATTCATTCTCAGCTTTTTATCAATCCGAAAACCACCTGCAGTTCCCTTACAAATTCCCAGGGATTTCACAAAACCCAGTTTGGGAAACCCTGTTTTAATTTTTGTAATCTACTATTATATATACACTATATTGGCAAAAGTTTTGGGACACCTGCCTTAACATGCACATTAACTTTAACTTTAACATTAACCACAAGGTTTAGGAGTGTGTTTATGGGAATTTTTGACCATTCTTCTAGAAGCACATTTGTGATGTCAGGCACTGATGTTGGATGATAAGGCCTGGCTTGCAGCCTCCACTCTAATTCATACCAAAGGTTTTCTATCGGGTTGAGGTCAGGACTCTGTGCAGGCCAGTCAAGTTCCTCCACACCAAACTTGTTCATCCATGTCTTTATGGACCTTGCTTTGTGCACTGGTGTGCAGTCATGTTGAAACAGGAAGGAGCCATCCCCAAACTGTTCCAAAGTTAGGAGCATGAAATTGTCTGAAATGTCTTGGTAAGCTAATGCATTAAGAGTTCCTTTCACTGGAACTAAGGTGCCAAGCCCAACGCCTCAAAAACCCCACACCATAATCCCCCCTCCACCAAATTTTACACTTGGCACAATAGAGGCAGGCCAAGTACCATTGTCCTGTCAACTGCCAAACTCAGACTCATCCATTTGATTGCCAGCCAGAGAACACTGCTCCACTCTAGTGGCTGCATCCGACGCTTTGCATTGCACTTGTGATGTAAGGCTTGGATGCAGATGCTCGGCCACGGAAACCCATTCCATGAAGCTCTATATACTGATCAGCCACACAAAGTTTGGAGGTCTGTGGCTATTGACTCTGCAGAAAGTTGGCAACTTCTGCACACTCTGCGCCTCAGCATGCGCTGGCCCCACTCTGATTTTACGTGGCCTAACATTTAGTGGCTGAGTTGCTGTTGTTCCCAATTGCTTCCACTTTGTTATAATACCACTAACAGTTGACCATGGAATATTTAGTAGTGAGGAAATTTCACGAATGGACAGGTGGCAACTTATCACGGTACCACGCTTGAATTCACTGAGCTCCTGAGAGCGATCCGTTCTTTCACAAATGTTTGTAGAAGCAGTCTGTATGCCTAAGTGCTTGCTTTTATACACCTGTGGCCATGGAAGTGATTGCAACACCTCAATTTACCTCAATGATTTGGAGTGGTGTCCCAATACATTTGGCAATATAGTGTATCAGCTATTGGTCATTAAACAGATAGTCCCACCCCAAACTCATGGCATTGGTTGCTTTGTTGAGATCCTCAAACTATTTAAGAAAGTGCCATAATATGTGCACTTTTTTATAACAAAATGAAACTACATACCTACTTTAACACTTGTTTAAAATTGTATGCTTTCTTGTTTTCCTCTTTTAATCTTTAAAGAGTGAAAATTTAGTTTGTCAGCGGAACAAATGCATTGGTATCCACTATAATTAGCAAACCCGTAATGGACTTAATGGTTTAAAATGATTGAACAGACAAGCTCATCAGACACACAGTAACACATCAAAACTGAGTTTTTGAGAAATTTTAATAACCAGGAGATCAATCAGCTGTAGTTTTTCCCCCCTCAACAACAGCTGTTGCTAAGGACAACTCAGCAGCCAAGGACGGTACAAACGTTCTTCAAAGTTTGTCCCTTGAGCTCGAGCCCCCTCAGGCAGGGTGAAGAGCTCACGCGCAAAGTACTTTATTTTTAATACAGTCAAACTCTAGAAAACCCCGGCAGGCAGAATGACATCATCTGCAAACCTCCTGCGGGAACACGACTGCCCGCTGGCACGTGAGATACTCTTAAAGAAAGGGTGAATGGATGAATTTAAAAACGGTGGCATTTGGGTCTCTCTGAGCATCTCTCTTTTGAAGATTTGAGATATGTGTGTGTCTCTCTCAGGGGAAGTGAGGCCTGTCAGGCCTGTCCTGCTATTGTGTCAGTGTATATGAAGAGGTAAGTGATAAAGTGTCTTTTGTGTGTCCTTTTTCTGTGTCAATCTCTCTATGGCAGTGACCCTTGGCTGGCCTCCCCTGCGCAGATCTGGCAGGTATACGTGCATTACCTGCAAAGGATGGACCTGAGCTGTGTGTGCGGCACCCTGAGCTGGCATTCGCTAGTACTCCATGGAACACAAGCTATTCGCAGGGTCAAGTGCTACACGTCTCATCCCCTCGAGCTTCAGGTAAGCATAGCAGGGTCAAAGGAAAACACACTGATCGGGGTAGTGAGCTCTGCTGGGGGATTATGAAAAATAATGAGATGGTAATTGGCTGGCTTATCTAAATTTTTTATTTGAGAGCGTTCAAAATTATTTTGTGTGACGTATATGTAAATGTATAGTCATAAATCTATTTACACATTGAATCCCCAAATTCATGTACAATTAACAAAGGGGAAATAAAATTATAATTAAAGTCAGTTGACATTTATATTTAAAGGCCATAATCTTTTAGCATTTTAGAATCCTAAAGTAATGTTTTTTCCCAACCACATTTTTCATAATTTAACAACAGTGATTTTACAGTTTATGGATTTAGAGACGCAATTATTCAGAGATGGTTTTAGTCTGCCGTAAAGCAGTCTAATTGTTTAATCTCTCTCATTAGCCTATACGTTTGCTGAACGAGTTACCACATCAAAGAACTGCAGGGTGACTAGTATGAAAATATGTAGGTTTGGATCTCAGAAAATGAAGAACATGGCGTCAGATGTTCCTGGGTCGCAGCATTATCATTAAACCTGTGTTCAGCTCACTGCAGCAAAGAAAGTAGCACTTTAATGCATATAATGAATAATGAAACGTGGATTATACGAGCATCATAAATCTCAAAATGGGTATTTCCTGTTATTTGAAATATGCAAGCAGAGCAAATACAGCGGCTCCCTTGTCAACAGTGCACTAGTGTGCTTGTAGCAACCTTACTGTTGATTTAATTGGCCGTGTGCTAATGTTATACAGCAGGTGCCAAGAAAAGATGATGAAGCAAAGTAGCTTATGAGCTTCAGGTGCAGCCTCATGTTTTCTGAAGTTCTGCAGTGGAGTGTTCCCTGAAGTTGCTTTTCTCTGTGTGGGTTTTCTGTTTTCTGTGGTTTATTCCAGAAGATCTATGAGCTTAAGATCTCCTCTGTGTTTGTGTTTCAGGTGGATCCAGGTGAAGTCTTTGCTCTTCCTTCTCAGGGAGTTCAAGATATCCGCATAGGGCTGAGGGCTCTGCGGCCTGGAAGCCGTTTTTTTTACCTCAACGTAGTCGATGTGGACACACAACAGTTAGTCTCCTCCTGGTTGCTGTGCATTACATGCCGACAGCCTGTAATCTCCAAGGTGAGTAAAATGTATTAATACAGTGCAACAGTAGAGTTTAAATCACATTCACAGAAAGAATTGAACTTATTAACCTTTCAACAACTATATACCTTGAGCTCCAATGTTGTTTAGTGAAGGTATATCAACTGTGTATTGTACATGTATATCATCCTCAATAAGACATATTTATATTTGTATACAACACTGTTCTTTTGAAGTTTATATTAATCAAAGAATGCTGAAAAATACCATGGATGTCACAGTTTCCACAAAAATATTAAGCAACTTAATTTTGGGTATTAATAATAAGAATTATTTCTTGAGCACCAAATATTAGAATGATTTCGAAAGGATAATTTGACACTGATGAGTAATGATGCTGAAAATTCATCTTGATCCATCACATGGATAAATTACATTTTTAAATATATTCAAATAGAAAACCGTTATTGTAAATTGTAATATTTCACAATATGACTTTTACTATATTTTAACTCTCTGAAGCCAGCGTCTTTTTTTATCAGTGCGAAAAAGATTCAAAATACATCATTATAATCACTCACAATAAAAAACGAAATATTGTGCTTTTTGCAGAATAAAGAAAACAAACATGATGCGCGATCTGCAGCCTCTCTGTCAATGAAGTCCAATCTGATACTCTTCTGAATTTAACTGTAACTTAAGCCCCGTTTCCACCGAAATTACCCGGAACAATTTGTACCACAAACTTTTTTTTTACAGGAACTTTTTTCCCCACAGACCTGCTACTGTCTGCGTTTCCACCGCGGTCTAAAGTACCGTGAAGATTAGGCAAATTAGTCCGGTGATGTAGGACTGCACGCGACTGCTCCTCCCATTCACCGACGGACAGTAATAATTTTTGCGTGACACTGTATGCAACAATAACAAGTATGGAGGAGATTCAAGCAGTGCTGTTTTTGCTGGTTATGTACTGGTTTACTAAAGAGGTAGCCTAGTTAACAAAACGGCGGAAAAGAGAGCGCTGATACTAAAGCGTATTCTGCTTTAAGTGTGTAAAGCTAGATTTAAAATAAGACAACTTATGTTATTATCAGCTATTATGGACATTGACCGTGAGATGACGAGACGAACGCAAGACACTTTTAAAAAAGCCGGTTGAAATAAAATGCTGCGTTCCACCCCCGAAAGTTCCTGAACTTTGGAAAAGTACTACGAGCAGGGACTATCGGAGGGGGAAATATTTACCCGGAACTTCATTTAGACCCTGGTTCCTGCGGTCGAAACACACCGAGTACCACCTCAAAGTTCCTAGTTTCTGGGGAAAGTTCCTGTGGTGGAAACGCGGTGAATACTTGTCACATAAACATGAGTCTTAGGGTGTACTCACACTAGGCACTCTGAACCGTGCCCGAACGCGTTTGACCCCCAAACCCCGGTTTGACAAGTGTGAGCGCTCCGTTCCGTTCCCTCGCCGGAGCATGGAACAGCTGTGCACTACTGTCATCATTATGACTGCAAACACTGAACTATTACTATTTGGGTACACTTTTTGATTAAATCAAGTATATTTAGGTTTATAATGGCCCTGGTTATCACCTGATGAACATGAATTATAGTTTGCGAGTAAAGCTGTAATTCCGTCAGCTGCCTCCGTAATAATCTTCTGATGCGTGCAGTGCAATCCAGTCAAAATCGCTGCGTGGCATAAACGATAAATCCATTAGGCATTCTATTAGCGAAAGCACCTTTCTTCTGGTCTTCTTCAAAACAAAAAGTGTTGTATCGTGAATGACTTAAGCGTGCTCCGGCCCGGTATGTTAAGTGCAAGTGTGAGTGCAGGCCAGTGGGGGAGTGGGAGAACACCCTTTAGAAACATTGAAATGTCAGGTTTTAAAACATGTAAATCAAATCGAAAACAAATATTCTGTTGATGTAATCTGTTTGAAAAGCGAGTGATGGTTTGTGACCTGTCTCATTAAGTGTAAATGCGGCCACGTCCACCTAGCATGTTTTCTTTTGAAATTCAAATTCTGACAATCAATGGGAGTAGCCCCGCCCGCATCATCTCGAATAGACACATCTAGTTTAGTGCATGTACTTTACATCGTTTTGAGATGCGGTGAGGAATAATCCTGGAATCATTTATCTCAGAAGAAAAACTGTTTATTTGAGGATTGTGAGGTAAATTTATTCTGTTAGTTCGTCTGTGAATATTAAACCGCAAAAAGACTGCATGTGTCCTGCATGTGTCTGTGTCGTGTTAAACTGTAGATTAACATTTATAGGCTCTATAATATAACAAATACGCTACATAAAATGGTATAGATATAAGACTGTTTTGACAAGATTTCTTTGCCCTGTTTTAGACAGATTATGAAGTGTTTACTGTAAAATAGCCTACTGTCACATCAATAAAGCTTTTGTTTGCAAATCTATGTTGATTATGAAAAGTGAACCGCGTGAGACACATCATACAATGAGCAATATGTCAGATGACATGGAGTGGTTCGGACATGATTTTGACCACCTCGTTAGGTTTTGTTTTGTAGAAACCTTTCTTTTAAAGTGAATTTCATTTTGGATAAACTCTATCTTAATTTTAATCAATGTTTCATCAGCCAATTGCCTAGATTTTATAAATAAGAAGTAAATATAACAGACAATTGTGTATAATCATGAAATACCGGCGGGATCATGCATTGCACGTTCACTGGAGCGCGTCTCATGAATTAACACATTTCTATTTGAATGAATGTTTTTGAAAACACTCTTATGCTCATGCATTTATTTGACCAAAAAAATAAAAATAATTAATAATCGTTTTCTAATTTAATATACTGTAAAATATAATTTATTTCTGTGATCCAAAGCTGAATATTCATCAGCCATTACTTCATTTATTCATCCAAGAATCCTGAAAAAAAGCATCATAGGTTATAAAAAATATTAAGAAGCACAGCTGTTTCCAACATTGATAATAAATCAGCATATTAGAATGATTTCTGAAGGATCAATTTAATTCATAGGCCTATATTTAAATAGAAAACCATTATTTTAAATTGTAATAATATTTCACAATATTAACATTTTTCTTTATTTTTGATCAAATAGATACAGGCTTGATGAGCATGAGACTTCTTTCAAAAACATAAAAAATTGTCATTTGTCCAATTTTTTGACCGGTAGGCTACTCTATATAATTGAAATATAATAGGCCAATAAAAAATGTGTTCACATGCTGTGCAATATCAGCAATCATGTTTTTTGTTAAGATTGGACATTCTATTAAGCATTAATATGTTTATGAGCAACTGAAAAAAGTACAAATGTCAGAGCATGTCAACACTTCTAAAGGGCCCCAAAACTGTACAGACCTGTAAGAGTTAATAGAATAATCGCTGCCTTAGTAAGCATAAGAGAATTGCCAACCTCAAACATTTGATCTGTATAAATAATAATATTTGTATTAATATATTATAATTTACTAAACAAATTAATATTTGTTTTTAAATTTTATGGAAAGAATGACACTGTTCCACTGTGACAGCTCATGGATTTTTAGTAGAGGAATGGCAAATTTCAGCTCCGTGAAAGATGTGGTGCATGAAGTCCGTGCCATTGATTTAAACCTATTGTTTTTACTTCAGTTATTTTACAGTTTGTCTCTCGGTATCTCCCCAGGCATTTGAAATCAGCGTTCCTGTAGATGGAGGGAAGGGCAGCAATAAGAAAATCAGTTTCACAAACCCCTACTCTTCCTCTAGAGTATTCAATCTCCGCACAGACCGCCCAGACCTGCTTCAGTTTAAAGAGGAGCAATTTCAGGTGAGAGAATCCAAAGCTAATTCTTGTTCTATCAACTTTGTTAGGAGGCCTTGCTGTGTAACATTGAATAAGAACTATATTGTCACAGCCCCATTCACCAGAAAGGTGTCTAGAGCCCAGAGGAGAAGGATCTTGACATGTCTCTGTCTAAGAATCAATTTCTGTCTCTCTAAACTGTCATTCTTAGACACGTTTCACAGTATGTGAAGTTCTCCGTATATTGGAGAACTCAATTTGTGCCCTGGCCACTCTCATAATGCCGGTCCCCTGAGGAAACCATAAAGCTGCAGTCCAAAAAAATAGGGCAAAGAGAGAGATTGTCACAGTCAGGCCGGGAACATCAATATCTCTCACCTTTAGGGCTCAGAATGATGCGTGTAGGACTTACAGCTCTACGTTAGACTTCAATTAAAAGCTGTTAATTGATTAGGTGATCAATACACAACCGTTGGCTATTACTCCAGATGGAGACAGAACATTAGTTAGCCACAGGGACAGTGTCTCGGATATATTAGTGTGGCTTTAGGGGTCACAAAGTAATTTTTCCTGATCGTCATATTGCACAGAAACTGTGTAAAACAGAACAGGGTAAAATGTTAATTTCATAATTCAGTGCCCTCATTGATCGCTGTAAGGTTTAGTGAGTTCCACACCCCATATCTTGGTAATAAATAGCGAAACAATGTGAAATATGCAAGTGACAGTATTGAACAGAACGGATTAATGATACCTCAGCGTCAAATAAAAGCTGTGAAGCTCATAAAGATAGGAAATGGCCTGTTCCATTTTCTTGCTAGTCAACACGGCTTCAATTATCTTCTCTCGCGCTGGATTTATAGGGTCTATATTTTTGAAAAATGTGGCTAGAGATGTTGCTTTTTTCCCTCTTCAAGAAATAACAACTTTGTCATCGTAAAATAGGCACAGAGCCAAAAGACAACAGAACAATCGATACATCCGTGCTTTTGAGGAGATTATGAACTAAATCCTCGACTGTGTTCCATATGTCTTAGTCAGCCATTAGAGATAATGTATAAAGACTAAGAGAGAGCAATTTCTCTCTTCTTTCTCTGAACACTGGAGTGCAACCAATTTATGATACAACAGAACTCAGGAATAGCGATGGGAATCGTAAGGAATTTAACGATTGTAGTTTTGTTTCCAATTCCACTTAAAGAATCAGTTGATCCAACAGACATCATTTATTTACCATCATGTTGTTCCAAACCCGTCGTTCCATCCCGGCCACTCTTTTCAATCGAATGAAAGTGATTGAAAGGGCGGGGCTGTAAAGCTCCAAAACAACAAACGAAAAGAAGTCAGAATTCGTTCACAGCACTAAATTCACTGCCTGTACAGTTGTCTTTTTAGTGTTCCATTGAAAATTGAAAGTGACATAATGACATTAGGTTTAGAATGGCATAAGAGTAAGTAAATGATAACAGAAGTTGAATGTGCGTGCGTGTGTGTGTGTGTGTGTGTGTTATAGATTGGGGGAGGCGAACACTACACCATCGGCCTGCGCTTTGCTCCGAGTCAGAACCCTGGCATGGAAGAGATTCTCATCTTCATCAATGACAAACAGGATAAGAACGAGGACACTTACTGTGTTAGGGTTCAGTACAGATAACACAACACCATCACACTGCATTTTAGCAGCTGCTTTTGCCCACGAACAGACTTTGAACCAGCAGATCGATGTGGATTCACTCACATCATGGACAAGCATTTTTGCTTATACGGTGCAATAAGTTCATCCAAATAACATGAGATGTATTGAAGTACAGACCAAACGTACTCTGTATATAACTGCAGACAAAGCTTATTGAGTAGATGGAGTCTCTCACGTGCGCTGGAGTAAAGCCACCATGCGATGCTGTAGGCTGAAACAAAAGAGAATCTCTGTAGAGCTGATGCTCATATCGGGTTCTCTTGATGTGTGTGTTTATGGTTACGCTGAACCCCTGTTGTGATGTGTCATTAGCAGCGGAGAGCTGATGGCCACTTGCCCAGGACTTCAGCTCTAGATCTTCAAAAAGCAAGACGTGCGTGTAAGACCAATCATTTCATTTTATTAAGTGTTACATTTGCACTCACTGAGGATAGAGTGCCTAATTTGGGTGAAGAAAATGCAGCCATCCTTCATTCTTTTTACTGTTTTTTTTTTTTTGTACTTGCATCAATAAAAAAGGTTTTGATTTTTGAGTGTGATTCTTTGCATCAATCACAACGTTATGTTTGTGTATGTGTGTTTGCAGTAGCTGTGAATGGTTTCCATTAACATCGGTGGACTAATCTCCTGGCTCATATTAGAGCTACAGCTGCCTGAGTCTGACAACAACCAAATAACCTGCCAAGTCACCGGCTAGACATGGAAGACAGGTGGAAAACACACAAAGAAGCGTAAAAGAGAGAACACGCAGAAATTATACAGTGGGATGCAATCTAGAATTTGTTAATTGTTTTTTTTTTCAGCTGTAGAAATACATTTATAAATTAAACTAAATAATCAAATAAAAAACTATATCATAATTGGCAAATTGAGCATTAAGCTGTCACTCATGAGCTAGCTAGTTTGTAACCAAATTGTCTGTGGGTATTTATAAATGTACAGTAGTGCTTTCATCTGGGAAGGATGCATTAATTTAGTCGAATTAATTAAAATGGTAAATACTTGAGCACCAAATCAGCATATTATACTGATTTATTTTTATACTGATTATGTAACACTGAAGACTGGAGTAATGGCTGCCGAAGAATCAGCTTTGCCATCACAGGGATAATTTACACTTTAAAATATATTTGAGAAATGGTTATTTTAATTAATTGTAATAATACTTCACAATATTACTGTGTGTACTGTATTTTTGATTTAAATAAATACACCCTTAGTGAGGAAAAGAGCTTTCTTTAAAAAAAAATATATTTTCCATACTGTAGATATATACATAGATTTCAATGGGCCACTAGGCATAATCCGTCCACCATGTTGGAACAGTCAAAACTGGTCTGTCGACACTCGGGAGACTGTCTGCAACCATGTATGTATCTATATCTGCAATAAACTTCAGCAGATGACTTTGCTAAGCTAACACAATAAGACGAAGGGGTCAGCTAACATGACATTAAAATAGTTTAAAATACAATAATATTGAGGTAATACATGTAAAAACACAAACAGACACATTCTCACCTGTGAAAGCTTATCACATTTATTTGAGATCTTAAATATCTGCGTTTTTTACATCCAGAGGCTGTGCAATGTTGTGGAAATCTTGAGAAAACAAATTGATTTTTTTATACTGTGAGTGATGACATCATTTGAAATGTTGACCGTTGCAAGATGTGGACGTGTGTCAAGGTGTTAGAGTCTATGATCTTACTGACCCCAAACTTCTTAACAGTAGTGGATGTTTTGCATAAGTATCCCATAAAAATAATACTTGCTTTTAAAATAACTTGGGAATAAGGGTTGAATTTTACACAAATCAAGAGGGTACAGAGTTGCATGCAAAAGTTGGTGCTCGGCTGAATACATTTTGTGGAGTTCAGGCAAAAGAGGACAAACCAAATAAGACATGCTGTAATTCATAATCATTTTTCTATTCAGCTTTTCTTCACTCAAATTGTTATGCTGATAATATCTTTTGTAATGGGGATAAATGTATAAAATTGGAAAAATAGAAAGTAGAAGTTTCATTAGTTCTCATACTTTTGGACTCCAGTGTGTGTGCGTGTGTGTTCGTGTGATAAATCTTCACTTGATCTCAGGCTTCTTGGTGCGGCTGTGAGTTTACATTCCAGAATTTTGCTCCTACATCTCCAGAGCAAATGTCAGCTATCTCTCTTGAGGCCCTTTAAAGGGTTAGTTCGCCCAAAAATGAAAATTAGCCCATGATTTACTCACCCTCAAGTCATCCTAGGTGTATATGATATTCTTCTTTCAGACGTATAAAATCAGAGTTATATTAAAAATGTCCTGGCTAATCCAAGCATTATAATGGCAGTGAATTGCCTTGTTTAGGAACTCCATAAAAGTGTATCTGTCCATCAATCTCCAGGGGGTTAATAAAGGCCTTCTGAATTAGTTTTCTTGCGTAAGAAAACTATACCTATTTTAAACTTTAATGACTAAAATAACTCCGGCGGATTGCCGTATGCATCGATTTTCGTCTGAAATAAGATTGTCATATACACCTATGGCTTGAGGGTTAGTAAATCATGGGCTATTTTTCATTTTTGGATGAACTATCCCTTTAATTTTCTCCAAAGACCCTGCACTTACCTTTGTACACGCAAGTGAAGTGCATTGTGAAGGAGTGAAGATCCCCCTCTCTGATACTGTTCAGAGAGGCCTGCGCTGTCCTCAGACTGTTGACATGTTTTTTTCTGTTCGGAGAGGTTTTGTTTTTCAGTGTATATATGCATGCTTCCTCTGACACGCAGAAAGCACAGTCTCTGCAGAGACAGTGCCTTGATGTTGTTAGGTGCTGCTTGGAAAGCTTTGCTGCCGCTTGCATGCGAGCAGGAGTAGGAAACGCTATCAAAGACACAATGAAAATGTATCATATCTTCCTCCGAGGTGCGTCACGAGGGCTTAACCAGCTCCGAGAGTCAGTGTGTGTACATATATATCTGAGTGCTGGTGTGAAATAGTTTTTTTTTGGTGAGTGAGAATGAGAGCGAGGATTTGAGAGTGTGAGTTTGAGAAGACTTGAACGGAGGGAGCGAGTGCGAGCGAGGTTGATGGAGAGGTGTTGAGATGGAGGTTAAAGGGAGCAGCTCACTGGTAGAGCGTAGGATTAAACTCTCTGTCTCTCTCTCTGGTAGAGAATAGATTATCTCAGCAGCAGTTAACACAGTGGTGTCTTAATGAGCAGATCTGGGAGAACATATGGAGCGTGTTTGTAACACGCATCAATTTCCTCCTGTCATCGTTGTCGCCGTAATCCTTTCTCCTCTTCCTCGTGATGCTTACCGGCCTGTAGAGGGCACCCCTCACCATGGCGGAGGAGAAAGAGAGAGAGAGGAAAGCAATAAAACATTGCCTGGCAGCCACATATCTGATGGTGTGTGTGTGTGTGTGTGTGCGTATATTCAAATAACAGGCCCTGTCTTTTCTATGACACATGCTGTCCCTCACTCTCTTTTTCATTTGCTGTCTCTGAGGTTCCAACTGTGTTTGAGCTAAAGGGAGCCTTTGTAACTTTAGATCTGTACGATTTTGATTCAAGATCAGTACATTTTAAAGGATATGTTGTGAATCGGGTCCAGGGCCTGTGTCTGCCTGAGGCCTCAAGATAAATGCAAATGTTTAAGCTTGTTATTAATGTTTTTGTCACTGTTGCATTCATTTACAGTTTGTACAGTATAAAAATCATTATGACTATGGAATGTCCCCATGGAACATTCATGTGTGTGTGTTGTATGGTTAATGAGGACACAAATATGTATAATGACATGGGTATTACAATGTAAACATGGTTTACTTCCTTTGTCCTAGTAAACCAAATGGCATTTAAAAAAAAAAACCTTTAAAAAAAAAAAATCCAATTCAAAATATGCCAAAAGTTTTTGTGTTTGTGGGTGTTTGTGTGTGTGTGTAAGAGAGAGAGAGAGAGAGAGAGAGAGAGAGAGAGAGAGAGAGAGAGAGAGAGAGAGAGAGAGAGAGAGAGAGAGAGAGAGAGAGAGAGAGAGAGAGAGAGAGAGAATTCAGTAACACTTTAGTTTAGGGTCCAATTCTCACTATTAGCTTATTAGCATATTACTGGGATATTGGCTGTTTATTAGTACTAATAAAGCACATATTAATGCCTTATTCTGCATGACCATATTCTACATCCCTTAATCCTGCCCAATAGCTAAACTTAACAACTACCTTACTAACTATTAATAAGCAGTAATAGTGTTAATAGTGAGAATTGAACCCTAAAATAAAGTTTGACCATTAATTCTTCCTTCGTTTTTCTACTTTTTCTTATATTGAGAGATGTTTCATAACTTGGACTTTTCATAATTAATAAACTGCAGGCCTACATCAAATAATCAGTTGTTGACGAGTCATATTTGCTAAACATAACATTTAAACAGTGAGTTGTAATTAAGCTTTTTAAGTTACAATTATGAGATCTAAACATAAGTTAAATGTATTTTTATTTGATGTTGTAATCACATTGATTCCTTTAACAAGGAACAATATCATTTTTAAAGGATTTTCAAAAATCAGCTATTGTGCGTTGCATATGCATAATAGGGAGGTCAATTAGATTTTTTTTTTTCATTATACAAAAAAATACTTTTTTATTTATTTGTTTATTTATTTATTTATGCTGTGAACTATGCACTAGCATTTTATTCTGTAGCAGAACTGGAGTGTGTCGTTTTCTATTTTGATCAGAACTCGTGTTAGTAATTTACCTTGAACATATCGGAAATATGACACAAAAAACAAGCAAGTAATTGATTTTTCAGGTGGTATCAGTTGGTGAATGTTCTCAAAACCCAATTTTCTCAGCATATCAGTGAAATGTGGAGAAATAGTTCACCTTGAGAAAAGTCTTGTCTAGAAGATCACATAAATAATAATATTCAGAGACACCAGCCTGACTTTTTATTTTATGACAGCTGCAACACCATTAAAAACTATTCATAGTTGTGCTCCTTCTCCATTCATTAGTTTTGATTATATTTCCAGTATTTTGGCCTTGGTTATAGAGGGCTTGAGAGGATAGGAAAGGATCTAAACAGTAAATGAATGGCAGTTTATTGAGCTTACTGGAGGTTGAAAAGGCATTGCTTGGATGCAGAGACAGGTCAAAATTAAACTCTGTCTGGTCACACATATCTCCCGATGATGACACACAGTGAAGATGCCCTGTGCTTTACGCAACAGTAGAGACAGTACATCCATGTTACAGCAAATCTATACTTGTAGAAAGTGTTTGCTACTGCCAACAGTACTTTAAATTCAGCTGTTATAGGAAGTTTTCAAGCTTTTAAATGGTATATTACATCATATCATCTGAAGCCAGGCTTTCTCATGTTTTCAAGGCCTCAGAACTAAGTATATGAATAATTTAAAAGGATAAACACCAAATGAAATACCTTAAAAATATGTCTCTATGTTCGCGTTAAGTACAAATCCGATACGAGCAGTCACGTCTTTAGAAAAGTTTCTGGTCTTTGGTTCTTCTGCCTGAAGCTTCACACAGCTATAAATGTAGATGAAGTGCACAGAAAGAAAACATTGCTGAATACATATCTCTTTTTATTCTTTCCCAGCAATGTCCACTGACAACAGCCTGTCATTTCTGTCACACAGACTCCTGCACAAAGGAAGAAGCGGATCGGTATTCCTATTGTAAAGATATGATGTCAACGCTCTTCAGACAGGCTGTGTGCATTTTGTTTATTTGCTTTCTTTGAGAAGCACTCAGATAATGGCATAATAATTGCACGTAAGTGCATGATAGTAAAAGCAGTTAGCAAATAAGAAAGTCACAACATCATAAACAGGCAGCAACACATTGTCTTTTGGAAATGTACTCTAATTCACCTATAATCAAATAAGTCTGGGCTCAGACAGAGAGGAGACCGCCATATAGTCCTAATTACAGCTCATAGCATTAATTACAGAGAGTAGTTACCACTCCTTGACTGTAGTAAGACTTCTATTTGCATATCAATGATGATATTACCAAACCTTTGTTTTGCACCTATGTTTTGTCTTATTTGCTCAAATTTGTTGGTGTTGACTAAGCATTTCAGACCATATGAACCCTGTTTCAGCCTCAGAGTGAAAAATTACAAACTGTCAAATAAAGTTTAAAATAAGAAATATATACGATTTAAAGTAATATTGTGAGATATTGCACTTTTGTTTCTCAAAAATATGACATTATAGTTATGAAGTACTTTCAGTATACTTTAAAGTTGAAATTATAAGAAAGTTTAAAATAAGGGAGATAAGTCACAATGAGACATGAAGTCGCAACGACAAGAAATTAGGTTGCAGTTGTTCGTTCTTATATGTGACACTGGACCACAAAACCAATCATTAGGGACAATTCCTTTAAATTGAGATTTATACATCATCTGAAAGCTGAATAAATAAGCTTTCCATTTATGTTATGATAGGGCAGTATTTGGCGATTTGAAAATCTGGAATCTGAGGGTTCAAAAAATTCTAAATATTGAGAAAATCACCTTTAAAGTTGTCTAAATGAAGTCAGTAGCAATGCATATTTCCAATAATACATTTTTGATATATTTACGGTAGGAAATTTACAAAATATCTTCATGGAACATGATCTTTACTTAATATCCTAATGATTTTTGCCATAAAAGAAAAATTGATAATTTTGACCCATACAATGTATTGCCATAACACAGTTGTAATATTGCATATAACTTTACACAGAAAAGGTTAGTAAGCAATTTTTTTCACACTAAAAACAGTTCATACTGTTGAAAAGTGTTGAACGCGAGTTATAATTAGATTACTTTTTCAAGTAACTAGTAAAGTAATGCATTGCTTTTACATTTACAGTGGGGCAAAAAAGTATTTAGTCAGCCACCAATTGTGCAAGTTCTCCCACCTAAAAATAATTAATTTGCAAATTATGGTGGAAAATAAGTATTTGGTCACCTACAAAAAAGAAAGATTTCTGGCTCTCACAGACCTGTTACTTCTTCTTTTGGCTTGGAAGACTGAGTCTGCAATAGGTAAGCTGCTTGGTGTGAAGAAATCAACTGTTGGAGCAATCATTAGAAAATGGAAAACATACAAGACCACTGATAATCTCCCTCAATCTGGGGGTCAAAATTATCACAAGAACGGTGAGCAAAAATCACAGAACCACACAGGGGGACCTAGTGAATGACCTGCAGAGAGCTGGGACCAAAGCAACAAAGGCTACCATCAGTAACACACAATGCCACCAGGGGCTCAAATCCTGCAGTGCCAGATGTGTCCCCTTGCTTAAGCCAGTACATGTCTGGACCCATCTAAAGTTTGCTAGAGAGTATTTGGATGATCCAGAAGAGGATTGGGAGAATGTCATATGGTCAGATATAACCAAAATAGAACTTTTTGGTAAAAACTCAACTGATGCTGAGTTGCATCCAAAGAACACCATATCTACTATGAAGCATGGGGGTGGAAACATCATGCTTTGGGACTGTTTTTCTTCAAAGTGACCAGGACGACTGATCCGTGTAAAGGAAAGAATGATTGGGGCCATGTATTGTGAGATTTTGAGTAAAACCCTCCTTCCATCAGCATTGAAGATGAAATGTGGCCGGGTCTTTCAGCATGACGATGATTCCAAACACACCGCCTGGGCAACGAAGGAGTGGCTTCGTAAGAAGCATTTCAAGGTCCTGGAGTGGCCTAGCTAGCTAGTCTCCAGATCTCAACCCCATATAGAAAATCTTTGGAGGGAGTTAAAAATCTGCCCAGCGACAGCCCCTAAACATCACTGCTCTAGAGGAGATCTGCATGGAGGAATGGGCCAAACTACCAGCAACAGTGTGTAAAACTTTGTGGAGACTTACAGAAAACGTTGCCCACAAAGGGTATATAACAAAGTATTGAGATAAATTTTTGTTATTGACCAAATACTTTTTTCCCACCATAATTTGCAAATAAATTCTTTAAAAATCAGATAATGTGATTTTCTGGATATTTTTTTTATCTCATTCTGTCTCTCATAGTTGAAGTGTACCTATGATGAAAATTACAGCCCTTTCTGATCTTTTTAAGTAGGAGAACTTGCACAATTGGTGGCTGACTAAATACTTTTTTGCCCCACTGTACAACAAAGTTACTTTTTCAAAATAGTTACTTGGTTTTGCCATGTATTGACTGACACCTGTCCTGTACCCATGTTGAGAGAAATCGTGAGTAAATGCAGAGGCGTTATGTGCGACTTGTGTAAACATGATGCTTATTGTAGTTCTGGACTAAATGTGAGCATGCATTTACTCATCTCACTGGCACAAAAACAGATTCAGTATTCCTCAAAATGAATAAAACCAGTGAAATGCAAAGTCAGAAAATTGCGCAAACCTGCAATATAATGAAATGTTAAATTACACAAAAATACTTTTTTCCGCTAATTTCACACAAGCTATAGTCCCAGACTAAACTGTATGATTGAGCTGTTTTAAAGTCAGCTCACTGTAAAGTCAAAATTAAACATGTGTTCTGTGTTTCTCACACCACAGATAAATGTGTTATTAACCAACTAGCCAAATTTGAATCATAAAAAAATCCGCTAAGTACATAAAATATCTTATCGAAATCTTGAAAAAATAAGCAGCATTTTCTACTCTCAAACGCTGGGGGCGTGTCCGTTGATCTGCGCCGAAACCACACCCACTCGCAGGAAAGCGGCCGTAAACACACAAGACAACAACAACACTCAAGTACAGCTCACGAGTCACGACGGCACCAGATGTCGGCGGGACAAGAGGATGAAGGTCGGTTCGGCCCCATTCTGCAGCGGATTATCAGTGAATCCTAGTTGTTGCCGATGAAAGTTTGTAAAACTATCCGGTGTAAAGACACTGCAGAGGCAGGTGTTAGTGGTGATCGTCAGCACTCCATCAAGGTAGCTGTTCTCAAAATTAATCCACCTCTTCTTGAGATCGTCTTTTTTTTATTCTTGTAGGCTGTTTTGTAAGTTGTAGGCTGTAGTAACTAATGGTACTGACAGTAACTCACAATCTAGCAGGTGAACTGATGCGAAATTGTGAATGTACTCTAGTTACGGGGGAGGGGCCACATGCCAAGCGGCTCCAGTGCGTCATCGAGCCACCATTTTAACCCGCCCAAAAAATCCGGAACACAGCAATGGTGAAAAACTTCTTAACGGTCTAACTTCTGAATTCAGTACTACATAGTTCACAGTCTTTGTAATGTGTTTCAACAATACATTTCTAACATTTCTAATGTGTTGAGAAACAAATCTCAGAATTGCCTTTACAGGGACTTTAACTAAAACCTTGTTTTGTCTCAAGTTGCACACCAGTAATGTTTTTGTTTTCTAAGACAAGTTTACAAAAGCTATTTAAATGTCCTAATTGAACTAAAGCCTAATCCTGGCTTAATCTAAATCTAGACCCTGTCTGTGAAACCTTTATGTATTTAATCTCACTTTATTATGCACCTTCCTTCAATGATCCAATACTAATAGGCAAAAATGACATAAGAACCACATTCGTGTTTATTTTTTGTTTTGTTTTTGTTGCTCAAGTAAGTGTTGAACCTTCTTCTCCTATGTCCTATTCTTTTGCAATCCCAAATGGAAGCGTGGGAAGTTTGTTTGAGCTGCACTAGTTACTGTGCAGGTGTGAATTTGCATATCCCTCGACCTGAGGCTTATTAATTTCACTTTTGATGTAAAAGGGCCTTTACATTTGACAAAAATAGAACTTTTGTTTGGTTTTGTTTTTTGTTATTAAAAACAAACAAGCAAGCCTAGCCCAGGGTAGAAAAAGTAACTCAAAGGTAATCTAGTTACTTTTACAGGGAGTAATGCAATATTGTAATGCATTGCTTTTAAAAGTAGCTTTGCCCAACACTGCTGTTGAAACATTTTAATGAAGTCTTTTAATGTTTATGGATTGTGGACTCATTCACTTTCAGTTTAAGTGCCTTCCAGAAATGTTGATGATTTTAACTTGTACTGAACCCAAAAATATTAATTTGAGATGTCACCTTGTAGTTTGAAATAGTCTTTCTCTTAAACTTCTCATATCTCAGAATTTTTTCCGTTCTATATAAAGGCTTTCTGGTTGTTCAGCTTCAGGTGTTTGCCCGAGGCTTTTGCTAAATCTAAAACATACCGAGCTTCATACAAAGGCATTCAAAATATCTTTAATTAGGCCTCTGTAATAATCAGGCTCAAGCCTAATTAGAGAAGCGCTGGTATTCCATTACTTCAAGCTATATGCCTGAAGCATAGTCTACATATTAGCTCAAACAAAAGAGCATTCAGTGAGCACACGGTAATGAGTGGGATTGTTTGTATATATCTACAGCTGACAGTGTTGTCTCCTTTTACAATAGACATATGCACTGGAATGATAGTTTTGTGATAACTAATATCTCTGATTGCCCAAAAGCGAATTGTACTTCTCCTTCATTTGCATGCATAAATTTGTTAGTAAGAGACTGCGCTTGGATTATGGAAGCAAATCTATGATTTTTACTTAGCAAAATGGTACAAGGGCATATACACCTTTTAATTCTGTGTATAACCTTGAACAAAAGCTGGTGAATATTTGTTTAAAAAAAAATACTTCCTTTATTTTCCCTTCGAGGTTGTTCTGAATTGTCTTCAGCAAGATGAATCTTAGAAGCATAAATTTAATATTCCGTAACATCAAAGCAAAGCGGGACTGAAATATCAGGTGACGCAAGCGTTTTCAAATACTGTACTCTTTTTCTTAAAAGTTTTATATGAATATGGATTTCAAAAGGCTAAGACTGATTTTTAATTTGAATTATTGTTTGAACGTAAAGCTTATTGTTTTCATATTAGAAAGTGGCAACTTTAAAACAATAATGAAATATGTTCTAGTTTTTTTTTTTTGGGATTGAAAACAATGTTAAAAAATATTTACTCATTAGGAAGGTTTATTTTAAATGGTTTAGATCTCCATTAGAAGGTTCATGGTGCTCTGTTGTCCACAAATATGAGTGGTATGATCCTCACCTCCGCGTGTTTCATGACCCACTCAGTAATGCATTTGTTCATTTTGTTCCATCTCTCTGAGTGAGCAGCACTCTACATCAGTTTCCGGTGCGCAGTGAAAGCGTGTTTGATCTTTAGCTGATCATTAAGTGAAAGCTCTACATGATGTTTCCATCTGTGCTCAGCTGGATATAATGACCTTAAAAACCCCTTTCAGGTCCCGCCCCCACCCCCAACCGCCCCACACCCCCAGCCTCCAGCCTCCAGCATTCCAGTTTTCATTTCCAAGAAATGCCTAGTTGGGTTTTAATTAGGTCTTTTTATTAGAAACAACAGTCACACGTTATTGTAAGGTGATGTAGTTACATTGTACTTAAAAGTACTGAGTAATATAGAGGTAAGGCCTGTTCACACCAAGAACGATAACTATAAAGATAATATTAGCTAATATCCACACCAGCAGGCAATATTGTTCTGTTTATTCTGAATGTGTGCTTGTCTGCCGCTTTAAATGCTCAAGCTCTATACAGCAGGATGGATTCTGATTGGCTGTCAATGTTTTTGTCAATTTTTTTTAAAGTGATTACAACTATATTGTTTCTCTCTGCCGTTATCTTTATAGTTATTGGTGTTAACGGGCCTTTATGGTTATAGTTTGGTTTAGGGTTAGTTACTTGTAATTATGCATAATTTACTGTCATTACTATAAGTACATGCAGTAACGGGTAACTACCCGTCATCTTAAAAAATAAAGTGTCGCTGAAACAACTGATCCACACAAGACAAAATGCACTTTTATGCTAATAATGCTCAGCTAGTGTTTGGATACCAAGACTGTTTGTTGAATCTGACAAGCAGGAGTTCAGGAGAAAAGTCTGAAAAAGAAAAAAAGTCTTAGGTTGAAGGCTCAGATGTCTCAGGAGCATTGCGACAACATGCGGTTAAAGTCACTGTATGTTGCATGCTCTCCGTAGCATTTAATTCAAACAGACATACTGTACCGCTGCATCTCTTTATATTTTTCCTGCATAGCTTAGGTTGGAGGAAAAGTGTTTCGTGCCGTTAATCGCACACATTATCACGTAGCCAATTGTTGCATGATTTAATGTGTTTCTAGCATGTTTGGCACTTAATGGCATATTTAAATGCGATACTGGGAGTACATTACACTGTAAAGCATACCATTTCCTGTTGTCAGCAGGTGGCGCAATGACTAACTGAATATTGGCATGTAGATGTCTTCAGGCCTGGACTAAATAAAGAAGTTTTGGGGCAGATCCGACAATGTATGCCTGAGTTGCAACAACTTCCTTTTTCATGGTGAAGCATTGAAATTTGTCAGGTCGCAGCGGACACGCCCTTCAGCGAAAACTCAAGATCTTTCGCAATTTAGCCTTAAGATTACACATACCAAATTTTAATATGATTCGGTTAAAACTGTATGAGGCCAGGAAATAGCAAAATCGGCTAAACTTTTGCGGATAAAATATCTGATATTTTTATATATATATATATATATTTTGCACCTAAGGACTTTTTTGTAGGTATTGGGCTGTGACATGTGTCTACCGAATTTCATACTCGTACGTGAAACGTAGCATGAACGGCGCATAATTGAAATTTTGTAGGTGGCGCTATCGAGCCATTTTGCCGCACATAACTCTGAAACCCATGTCAGACGTACATTTTTGGCACTTCTGACAAATGTACAAAGTTTTGTGAGTTTTCGAGCATTTTAAGTCCCTCAAAAATGCGATTAATTTCGGAGAAGAAGAAGAATAGCCGGAGCAATTCTAATAGGGTCCTCACACACTCAGTGCTCAAGCCCTAAATAGATTCATCCACTTAGCCAGTAAATGAATCCTGTTAGAGAAGAGCAAATGTTTTAAATGAGAAGCCAATCTAAAAAAACGCAAATACATTTTGCATTGTCATGCCTGATGGTGTTTTTTGAACATAGATGAATGTAACAGAAAGGTATACTGTGGATGAGCAAACTCTTTCATTAACCAGTGAACCAGTATAAAAGAACAACATTCAATGTAATTGATTACTCAGTATAATTTTACGGTTTTTAAAGAAATCATTTCTCTGTGTGTCTCTCTCTGATTAAAGCAGGAGCTGTTGAGAGCTGGACACCAGTGATTTGCTGCCTCTCATTATAAATGCTGTGTATTGGACACATGGGTGGGGGAAATGAAGTGGGCGAGTGGGTGTACGTGCAAGCGCTGGCAACTGTGGGTGCAAACTGTCTATCTGAGCATTATTCCAGCATAATTACAGCTCGAGTCCTTTCATGTTTGCTGTACTGTATGTGTGATTATTATACAGATGCAGATGTTTCTCCTGACCCTGACGCACACAAACACACTTTTGAGGAAAATGGCCTTCATCCACCACAGCAGCCAAGCTGAAGTCAAAGGTCTGCGTTTTAATTAGCGATGGGTCATTCATGAACGATTCGTTCAATTCGTCTGTCACATGACAAATGAACGAAAAACGCAGGGGGTGAACTAATCATTTGTGTTTCCTCATCTGTTATCTCATATCTTGAGGCTGCATTATAATGAATCCCTACTTTAGAATTTGATCAAAACGACTTGAAAAAGATTTTTGCTGAACGAGATCAGAACAAAGAGTCAGTAAAAGTCTTCCCATCATGTTTTTATATAGATTCAGTCTCAGAACTTTTAACCAGACAGCTGATCAGATTCGTTGTGTGTGGTTAGTTGGACAAGTGACCATCTTGCTGGGAATGTTCATTATAACTCGCACTAATTACAGAATACTGAAATTCTTTATTAGTGGCTGTGAGATGGTGACACCATTGTGTATGTGTGTTTAAATGTGATCTGACTTAAAATGTCATCTCATACTTGTTATTTGAAGAGGTAGCAAGCAAAGCCATGTAGAGATTGCAGTATCATAAAGATTTTGGGATGCGCTCTTTTGACCTGGGCCAGTAGGAAACCACATAGCAACCTCCAGAACAGACTTGCAACTACTTAGCAATGTGCTTACAGCCACTCAGGACACTTTAAAAACCATAACCGCACAGAACAGAGGTTCGGCATGTGAGCACCGCTCACATTTTCTTCAGAAATGTAAAAATCTAGCTTTCATTTAAAGTGCATGAATTTTTAAATGAGTCATGCTTTGCAGTGTTGTTGGCCTCAGGTGTAATTATCTCTCCAAATATAGATAGTAAAATGTGCCTTTGCTGTAAACATCCAGAATAATCAGGACAAGAGACAGCAGAGTTACCCTGTGGATGATGACAGAGCTTTGACTGCTGGCAACTTTGATTCACTCCCTCTCTGTCTTTTGAGATAATACTAAATAAATGATTAAATATGCAATTTAGACATTATATATGTAAAGGAAGCCAGCTAGTAAAAACTGAGTAAACCTCACTCCCCTGCCCTCAGTAGGTGCACTGTTGACTGACACTATAGACTGCAATCTTTAGCATCCTTGTTTGTGCACACGCCTCCCATGCCGGAGACGTTGGTTCGAATCTCGCTCGGAGTGGGTTGAGTAGGACTGGTTACATTTGGTGCCGTGACCTAGATGGTTTTGGGGGGTGAGTGTAACAGCTAGTAAGAGCTGTGCAAGTAAACCTCACTCCCCTGGCCTCAGGAGACGCACTGCGGTCTTTAGTGCAACACTTTGAATAATGTATACGTGTAGCGACTGATGCTAGAGGCTGCTGTCTTTAGCCTCCTTGTTAGCGCGCCCGTCTCCCATGCCAGAGACCTAGACTGCATCCGAAATCGTGTACTATGTGAGTAGGTACTACATTTGAATTTAAACTAACTTTGCAATCGTTAAAAAAGTACGTTCTATATAGTATGAATGAATGTAGTATGAATGTAATCCGGATGTACTACATCCACCATGTTGTCGTTATCATGTGACCTACCAGCGTCGGTTGCGTCCCATCACCTCCATTCATAAATCGTCTCCCGTGGCCTCATGGGATAGTAAAGTGTCCATTGTATGCGCACTTCAGAATCTCGCGGGAAGTAGTAGGTAATCTGGGTACTTTTTCACCTACTGTTTTTCAGATACTATGAATTCGGACATACTACTCATTGGCGTACTGTTTTTCACATACTATATAGTAGAGAAGTATTCGATTTCGGACGCAGCTCTAGGTTCTAGGCCCACATAGAGCAGGGCGAGTAGGACCTGAGGGGATGCAGGACCTTGGTGCCAGATGGGAGAGAAGTTTAGGAGGCCAGCTAGTAAAAGCTGCTCAGGTAAAACCTCAATCCCCTGGCCTCAAGAGACGCACTAGCGACTAACACTAGAGGCCTTTAGCCTCCTCATTAGCGCGCTTGCCTCCCATGCCAGAGACCAGAGTTCGAGGTCTGCACAGAGTGGGGCGAGTAGGACCTGAGGGGTTACATTAGTGCCGTGACTCAGATGGGAGTGAGGTTTAGGGGGGTGAGTGTAACGGAGGCCAGCTAGTAAAAGCTGTGCAGGTAAAACCTCACTCCCCTGAATTGAATAGGCACTAACGACTAACGCTAGAGACTGCAGTCTTTAGCCTCCTTGTTAACGTGCCCGCCTTCCACCCCGGAAACTGAGGTTCGAGGCCCGCACGGAGTGGGGCAAGTAGGACATGAGGAGATGCAGGACCTTGGTGCCATGACCTGGATGGAAGTGAGGTTTAACGGAGACCAGCTAATAAGAGCTGTGTGTGTAAACCTCACTCCTCTGGCCTCAAGAGGCGCACTAACAACTGACCCTAGAGACTAGTGTTTAGCCTCCTTGAGGTGGCCTGCACAGAGCGGGGCAAGTAGAACCTGAGGTGTTACATTTGCGTAATTATATTATATTATTTCTTTAAAAAAAGAGCTACGTAAGACAATTGCTTTGCATGTCTTGAGTCAGATACTAGCAGGTCTTTTAAAAGGGCTCCACTGCCGTTTTTTTTTTTTGATGCCCTAAATGTTTTATGCTACATGTTATACTTTTTTGTTAAAGTTGAATTAAAAATTCACTAGGCTCAATAATCATTTTGAATGGGGAAGACGCTTCTGAGGATCAGGCGTATGTTGCTGAACTACAACGTGACGTTGTTACAGCGGCTGATATGAATCAGGCAACACACACACACACATGCAGTGTGTCTCTATGATCTGCGCTTTGTATTGCTACAGATCTGGATGGCGCTGATAAAAACTTAGCCCGTGATTCTCGTTAAAGCTGCAATCCCAGGCCTGCTAAGGAGCCGCAGGTATTCCGAGGGCACAAGCGCTCTGGGCCCGAAGGTGCTGTGAGTCTCAGCTGAAGATGCTGATCTGGGATCATCTTTTTCATGCGCATATAATCCTATTAAGCGGGAAATGAAAAGCACAAACCGATCTAAGACCAGTTATCCCACACAAGCCCAAAGCATCCAGTGTGCATGATTAACAGATGGGTAGCCTACTAATAATATCTAGGACTAATTAAGCAGATAAGGTTTATCAGAATGGCAATTGCAATGCAATCTCTATATGGTTCGTATTTTAAGGCAATTAGCAGAGCAAAGAAAATGGGTTCTAATTAGGAATTCTTAATATATTTTATTATATGTTAGACATAAGTGCTGCCAGTCGATATAAAATAGTAGAACTTTTTCTAAAACTTTGAGTATACACTACTTAATCTATTCAACTAATATGAACGTTTGGGTTTACAGTGTCATTTTACAACTTAAAGACAGTTTATTTTAAATATTTGTTTAATGGCATCATTTTTTGAATGAAGCCCAGTCCTATCACTGATACTAAAATGGGTACAGCTTCTGATCTCTCTCTACATATTTTTTAAAACATTAATGATAGACATTTAACATTACAGTATAATTGAAAGCTATCAAACTTTTAATTTATGTTAAAACAATCTTCACATAAACCCATGTGTCATAAATTTCATATTTACCTGTGCCCTTCTTAATCAGGCTATATAGAAATTGAATATTAAACACTACAATTTTAACTGCATAAATAATCTATTAAATATAGATTAATCCTTTTTGAAGCTATTACCTTTGTTCTTTGATTAACATTAATGACAGACGTCACAGCAACGGTTTTATTTGCTGTCACTTTAAGATCTGCCCTGAACATGAGGCGGATCTGACGTGTCACGTGCATCTTTTTAAGTTCATTTAAGACATTATGTAACTCATTTAAGACTGCTCTTATGAGAATACTCGACAAAACGGGCATTTTGGCAAAATTCTTTGTTTTATTGTTTGTTCAAGCATAAAAGAGCAACACGATCTCATGACAATGCGTATAAATAGTACGAGTGTGCAATCTCGTAGAATGTATACGCCAAAACTCATTTTGGCGTGCATATGGTACGCCGTTTTTGGCGTGCATATGGTACGCCGTTTTTGGCGTGCATATGATACGCACTTTATGGCGTGTATATGACACGCTTTGGGTAGGGTGAGGGTGGGGTGTGGGGGTTCGTACATATAATACGCCATAAAGTGCGTATCATATGCACGCCAAAAACGGCGTACCATATGCACACCAAAATACATTCTACGAGATTGCACACTCGTACTATTTATACGCATTTTCGTGAGATCGGGCTCAAAAGAGAACTTGATTCTGTGCGCGCGACATAGGCGCGCATCTTTCTGTGCTTTGTGTGAGTGCCAGGACCATAGATATAGCTACATAATAAAGGCTTTTATTTTGTATAATATCTATGGTCAGGACATTCACAGACAGCGCATTCTCATTTGTCTTGTTGCGCTTAAATAAGTTTAAAAGCATTTGCTTGACTAAGAGCGTGATCATATAATGTAACGCTATAGCTAAAGGATGATAGAAAAACTGCATTAATTAATTGTTATGGCCAAATGCAGTGACATGGCTATTGACCAATCAGTCTACATAATATAAAAATATAGTAATACATATATAATACAGTTTATTAGTATATAGTATATTAATAAATAAATAAATGCGTTTGTAGCCTAATACATAGGATATAAAACAAAAAAATACACTTTACAGTCATATAATACTCAAACTAATAATTTAATAATGTTAAATGTAATATTTATTTAGCCAATTTCACAATGAATATCTATTTTTCATACATTGATGCCTTGTAGCATTTAAAACTATTTAACTTTTTAGCATTTCATTTTAATGTATTTCAACAAAATAATGTACAATTTAATTATTTGGTTTTTATATGTCAAAGCATGAAAAACAACTATCAGTTTATTAGATAGGAATTTAATAGAATTGTATATTTCATAATTAATGACAGTTTAGGGCTCGTTCACACTGAAAAACGTGAGGTCTCGTTTTTAGAACGCTGCAACAAGCACGAGACGCGAGCGCAACGGTTATATATGTCCGTCTAGCACAGAAAAAACAATGGAAAAGTAGTAGGCTACATTGGAATGGCAAGAATTTCACAGAACAGTTCTAAAAAAATCCAGTCCAGGCTACCTAATGAAAAGACCCTCAGGAGAGCTATATCTTTTCTGAACCACCTAGGCTCCACATTTTTCATCACTCGTTCCTGCAATTCACTGCTAGAGGTAGCCATTTAATCAATTAAAAGTTTGAATTCTGTGCTAAGCAGCAACTGCGAGTCACGCTAGTAGCTGTGGAAAAAGGTGCTGTGGATTCTTGACACATCCAATGCTTGTGACAGACTTCAAAAATCTGACATTTTAATATCGCATATGATGAGTTTGACATAACAATAGTGAAGTTTTAATGCCGCAATTTGGTATCCAACTGAGGGGGGGCTCTTATTATACAAACTCAAAACTGACAGAAATAAAGAGAGAGAGTGACTGTGTGCGAGAGAAAGCATGGCGTAGCATATAAGAACAAACAAGGTAACAGTTTTATTATCAAAAAAGAACAATGAAGAAGTATAACTTAGTGTGGAATAATAAATCATGCATAGACCGATTTAGTGGCATATATAATTAGATTGAATGTGATGTGACAAATTTAATGCAATTTCTGCTTGTTGAAATGAACAAATAAACAACAGATGAAAATAAATACATTTTTAAAGTCACTGCGAAATCATCATTGACAATTTTTTTTAATGGAACATTGCAGTATTTATTATAAATTATCTATCCATGCACATTTTTGTCCATGTGCCCTCATACTCTTTAATCAACGTCCCCCTCCTGCAACAAAATCTCTTCTCTGATGATGTGTTTACTGGTGCGAGGGCGGGGCAATTTGCCACTCGCGTGACATCACAGCAATAGCAAACCACAACGATCCTATCAAATCCCGGTGGACAAAATCAAATCCCGCCTCTAAATTTTTTCTTGTTTGAAAAGCCATTTCATTCAGATATACACTCACCTAAAGGATTATTAGGAACACCTGTTCAATTTCTCATTAATGCAATTAACTAATCAACCAATCACATGGCAGTTGCTTCAATGCATTTAGGGGTGTGGTCCTGGTCAAGACAATCTCCTGAACTCCAAACTGAATGTCAGAATGGGAAAGAAAGGTGATTTAAGCAATTTTGAGCGTGGCATGGTTGTTGTTGTTGGTCTGAGTATTTCACAATCTGCTCAGTTACTGGGATTTTCACACACAACCATTTCTAGGGTTTACAAATAATGGTGTGAAAAGGGAAAAACATCCAGTATGCGGCAGTCCTGTGGGCGAAAATGCCTTGTTGATGCTAGAGGTCAGAGGAGAATGGGCCGACTGATTCAAGCTGATAGAAGAGAAATTTTGACTGAAATAACCATTCGAAATAACCACAACCGAGGTATGCAGCAAAGCATTTGTGAAGCCACAACACACACAACCTTGAGGCGGATGGGCTACAACAGCAGAAGACCCCACCGGGTACCACTCATCTCCACTACAAATAGGAAAAAGAGGCTACAATTTGCACAAGCTCACCAAAATTGGACAGTTGAAGACTGGAAAAATGTTGCCTGGTCTGATGAGTCTCGATTTCTGTTGTGACATTCAGATGGTAGAGTCAGAATTTGGCGTAAACAGAATGAGAACATGGATCCATCATGCCATGTTTCCACTGTGCAGGTTGGTGGTGGTGGTGTAATGGTGTGGGGAATGTTTTCTTTGCACACTTTAGGCCCTGTAGTGCCAATTGGGCATCGTTTAAATGCCACGGCCTACCTGAGCATTGTTTCTGACCATGTCCATCCCTTTATGACCACCATGTACCCATCCTCTGATGGCTACTTCCAGCAGGATAATGCACCATGTCACAGTATTTAGTTTCTTGAACATGACAATGAGTTCAGTACTAAAATGGCCCCCACAGTCACCAGATCTCAACCCAATAGAGCATCTTTGGGATGTGGTGGAAAGGGAGTTTCGTGCCCTGGATGTGCATCCCACAAATCTCCATCAACTGCAAGATGCTATCCTATCAATATGGGCCAACATTTCTAAAGAATGCTTTCAGCACCTTGTTAAATCAATGCCACATAGAATTAAGGCAGTTCTGAAAGCGAAAGGGGGTCAAACACAGTATTAGTATGGTGTTCCTAATAATCTTTTAGGTGAGTGTATGTCACAATAAGGAAGAAAGGAATATTGCATCTTCTGTTTCATGCCGACTTTAAGCTTTGGCTCTCTCTTCTTGAAGGCATAAACATGTTGGTTTGCTTCCCAAATGTTTTACAGTTCATTTCTCGCTGCGCACACCATTTAACTGGGTTATGAAACATCTCTTTCAAGGGATTAGCTAGTAAACATAAAGAAATGTAAATCTGCTGAGTGCTTTTCGTATGATATTTAAGGATAATGTGCTCAAAAATTACAATTCTTCATACTGACTCTCATGTCGTTCCAAACCGTATGGCTTTTTTTCTGACGTAGAACACAAAAGAAGTTTAGCAGAAAGTACAATCTGTTCTTTTCAACACGATTGAATGGTGACCGCTTTCATTCCATGGGAAAAAGAAGCTTAGCATTCTGCTTAATAGGTCCTTTAGAAAGAAAGTCGATTTGGAAAAATATGAAGGTGAATAAATGAAAGAATTAAAAAATTTTGGTGAGATGTGGACAGAAGAGACAATCATCCTGTCATTTTCAGTGTGCTCAACTACTATTCTCTCTCTCTCTCTCTCTCTCTTTCATTGTCTTTGAAGTCAGCCATGCCTCTGATTACTTCATCAATATCTTTCTTTTGGTTCATTCTTTGTTAATCATTATCATTCCTCTGCCTCTAATGACAGAATCCATGGAGCACAGAGATCCGAGTTTGAAAACGGCCATGTCTCGCTCTCACTTTCACTCTCTCTCCACATATAGACCTCACTGTGACCAAAAATGTATTCACCAAGGACTTTCTTTTGTGAAACACACATTTACTGCAGAATATCAGTATTTTAAATGATGTCCACAGATTTCCAGTCTGTCCCTCACATTATCATAAGCTTCCGTGTATGTTTAGAAGTCTTGGAATATAGCAAACACATTTATGCTGCTTTCACTGTGCTTGTTTGTGCCTTTTAGATCTTATATCTAGCATTGTATGGAAGAAAAAAGCATGAAGATTCTTCAAAACCTCTCCTTTTGTGCTCCAAAGTCAACTTGAGGATGAGTAAATTACAGAATTTTATGTGTGAACTATCCCTTTATAACAGTTAATGTTATTTATCTCCCCCCGTGTCTCCTTTGTCTGTTCTCTTTGTCTCTCTCCTCTCTCCCTCTTATCCTATCTGACAAGATGCCGCGGGAGCAGACGTACGCAGGCCTTCCGATAGTATGACAGGTTCATATTTCTCCCATGTTTGGCTTGGCAGGCAGCTGGTGAATCTGGCAGGGGAAGACAGTGGGGTGCTTGAGTGTGGGTCTCCTGACTCCTGGGTAGACGATACCTGCCTCTGCTTCTCTAAGTGGTGAGAACAGACAGCTCCTTAATGCTGCCTGTGATATACGCTGACACCACTTCAATAGACTTTTATCTGTGAACCTCATAGGTACAAGTAACACATGCAGCCATGTGACAAAGAGCTCAATCTTAATATAGACGCTATACTTAAAAAAGTTTACTTTCAACTTTCACAATGCAGTCGTTTTTTTGGGGGGACATTTTACCTAAAGATGCAATATGTAAGATTTTTGCAGTAAAATATCCAAAAACCACTTGGCAAGTGTTAAATATTTTGTTCTGTTGAGTACTTACAATATCCCAAATGTTTTCAACTATTTGTGAATCGTACTTGCGGGTAGTGTGGTAGAATGAAATGTCCTCATTTCTTTATATCCCCCAGGACTCGCGTGTGTGGCGCAGATATCTTTCTCTTATTAGTAATTGCACCCTGCTTCATACCTCAGTCATGTTAAAAAAAACATGAATGCATTCACCCATCCATAAACATCCATGACAAGTTCCATGATTCCATGCTCATTCAGTGCCTCATCAATCTACGCCTTTGTTGTTGTTGTTTTGAAGATGTTAGTGACCTCTAGAAGCGAAGAAATACATAGTGTAGCTTTAAGTTGGCATGAAATGTTAAAACACCTGTATAAGTACTGTATTTTGTAAATGCATGTTATTGATCTAATTGTCAATGTTTTTTACACTGTAAATAAGAGGTAATCAGTTACATCAAATATTTTAGTTAAGAAATTCTAAATTTAAGCAGATTTTTTTTCATAGATTTTAATTGCTCTTAACTTGAAATGTTTGAGTAAGCTAATTCATGGACTTAAAATGATCATGTACTCTCAACTTAAATATTTTTAGTATTTGAAACTTGGCTTTGACAAGGTAAATCAGTAAATGCTAACTTGATAATTGGCAACACAATGCTTTGATAGCATTAGCATAGCATAGCAATTGCTGAAAGAGTATGGCAATATAGAACAGCTCGTGCTCTTCTTGATGGTACCCCCCCCCCTCACAAAACACCACATAACAGAAACTCTACTTAATTGGCATAGCTAAACAATTCCAAACAACTCTACTAAATCTCCCACATAAGTTCATAAAACTCAAAACAATGAAACAATTCAGATTACTTAAAATGTGTCAGTTTTGAGAACTCAAAAGAAAGTTCTAAATACTCATAAAAGTTCATTTGATTTAACTAATTTGTTTAATTTAAGTTGGCTCTACTCAAACCAATTCATTATTTTGAGCTTTAGGGTTTACAGTGTACGTATTTTTTTATAAAAATGTCAACTTGATCTTCCTGTGAAACGACGACTTCTCTCTGGTGACATATGCCGGACTTCTCCGATTATTTAGTCAGCTTAAATCCTGCTCTTTTTTGCAATCGATTGAAAACTTGCATTCAGATCTGCCTCCATCCAAACAACAACTGACAGATACAACCAAGACCCAGTCCTACATTTTTCCTATAATCTGCTTCACTCAGATGTACGTCAAAACAAGGAAGAAAAGATCTGGTGCTATAACCTTTACATTGTAATTTTAAGAAAGCCTTTGCAAAACTCACTGATATTATACTACGACAGGAACTGACAAACTCTGTCCTAGAGGGCCACTGTCCTGTAGAGTTTATCTCCAACCCTGAAAAAACTCACCTGACTGTAGCCTTCTAGTAATCCTGAAGACATTGATTAGCTGGTTCAGGTGTTTGATGAGGGCTAGAGGCTGGAGCTAAACTCTACTGAACAGTAGCCCTCCAGGACCAAGTTTGCCCATCTCTGTACTGTGGTTGCTAGGGTGTTGCTAAGATGCTCAAGCCAAGTCTGAAGGATGCATCTTATTTTTTATATATGGATCAGTTCTCTCATTCATTGTAAATATATACGATCCCCACACTTGTTTGTACATCCACAAGGCAAATGTCGTTAATCTGAAAAATAATAGCACATCTCTTCTCAATAAGCCGCATGATTTAAGGTATCATTCATGTGCGTGCAGGTGTGACGTTCAAGTCCCTTAACCCTAAGTATGAGCAATAATAAGCGATGATTGCCTTTGCAAGAGCCACAAACTAATAATCATCATTCCCATCACAGCTCAGTGTTCTCAAGCGTGTAATACCAGTTTTCTCTTAGCCAGAGTATTATTCAAATGTTGCTCTACACCTAAATTTAATTAATACAGATTGACAGAAAGGAAAAAACTATCACCGTAAGTATAACAAGCCTCAGTTCTCCGAAAGAAGGTTCTAAAGGAAAAGTGTTGCGGTACGGTAGTTTTAAGTATCGCTATTTTAAGTGTGACTTTCATTTCCTTTTCAATGTCCCTCCTGTGGTTTAATTCAACAAAAAGTGTCTGCAATTCCAGACTGACCATTAGTGCTAGATTTAAAGGGGCTGTATTGCATTAGTATTCATATCTGTAATCCCATTTTCAGCCTTCACCCATGTTTAATCAAGTTACTAAAATGAAATCTTCAGGTTTTAAAACCGACTTTTTAAGACACTTTTTTAAATGATTTTTGTGGTTTATGATAGTTTTTTTGCTTCCATCTGAGATGCATTAAGATTTTTGGTTAAGGTCACGTTCATGGCTGATTTTAATTGATTCTTGGGGATAACTACTCTTAGAAGAAAAGAGGCCCTGCGTGGCATTTTTATCTTCATTATGCAAGAAAATCAAGGCCCACACAAACTAAAAATCATTGCTTGAGTCATAGAATGAGCACGTAAGAGTGCCTCATGCAGAGCTCTCCAGGGTGCTGAAATCAGGATGAAGGCTAAAATGTCAATGGTACCAATCTGAGCGCGGAGCAACTGAGCTGTCCGTGGTTCTGAAATGAGCAGGAGGCTTTGTGCTGTGCTGTGTGATGATGGCGCTGTCTGTGGTGTTGATGAGAATGGCTGATGTGGCACTGCATGAAATTTCCTCTAATTTGTCCCAGGTGTGGGTGGAAACTAATATGCATACTTTAAACACACACACAGACATTACACGAAAGTATCATGTATTTATATTGACGCTCTTATTAACAGTATATAGTAGTTTTTCAGAAGTGTAGGTGCAAGCTGAGATTCAGTGCTGAATCTATTTTGGTTACACCTTATTTCAATAGTCCACATTAGACATTCTACTAACTGTCAGTAACTTTGCAACTATACAAATGTACTTATAGTTAGTAGAATCTCTAAAGTGTACTATCAAAATAAAGTGTTACCCCTATTTTTGCTATTCATAGCATGCGGACAATATGGTGACATTATACTGGTTAACTATTAATCAACAAAATCTTTTGCCAAATTGGCTTTTATGAATCAAAATAAAGTAATAGAATGAATTCCTGGGCTTGATGCAAGTTACAGATGTAGTAAAATAAACAAACAGCACTTTCTATACAGTAATTCTAACTGAATCCAAATGATTTAAGAAGTTTATAGCTACAGTTTGGGGCTCTAGTTCTGTTCTTTGTTTCATGGTTGTGCACGATTGAGAATAACATTTAAATGAATTCGATTCACTTTGGAATGTAAGTATACTGTAATTTTTTTTTTTGTTTTTTGTTTTTTAATTAAGTGAACTAAACTTAATGTACTGTTTATTCAATTGATTTGTCTGATGTGAACATTTTGGAAGTAAAACTCAAAGCCCATGCAAAACAACAAAACAAAATGTAACGAGTTAAGATTTCTACAGTGTAGAATTCAAATACATTTACATTGAACTAGAAAGACAAACTTTTAAAGTTGGTTTGACAAAGCCTTGTGTGAAAGTTTGTATTGTGTTTAAAAAGCTTGGAATAGATAGACAGATTTTCATTACAGAACTGTAGCTCTGCTACGCAGCATAAATATCGTTAGGGTAAAATCTTCTGCAGTTGCACTTTTGCTTGGACATAATGTGCTGTTTGTGTGTGCACTGTAAAACAACCTTTAGTCCATGCATTACAACAGTACGTGTCGGTATATCCTCTTATTTAGTCTAAAAGCTGGCATAACCAGACACAGTTTGTTTGCATCCAGTAAGAGTAAACACAGACCTCTGCTCTTCTGTTTATCCGCTCTCAATGCCTTTCTGCTCATAGTTTATATTGTGAAAATGGAGACCACAAAGCGTCTGTCTATCAGAGCTTATATAATTACATTCTCACCTTGAGGCTATAGTTATTTCTCTTTCTTCTTTTCTCGCTCTCCCTCAGTCTCATATACACAGAGAAATAAGTCTGATAAACAACTCCTATTCGGTTTTTGTGGACTGACCTCATCAAGCAACACTTTCGTTGTGTTTTGAGTCTTGAGCGCATAGTCTGTGGGTGGAAGCAAAGTGCTGACAAACATTCCTCTGATTGACTGAATCATTAAAAACTGTGTGAGTGCTGCCTGTCTCTTTGGGTTGAAATAATGAACTCTACATTTTTTAAAGGGATAGTTCACCCAGAAATTTCTGTCTTCTGACACTGTTATTTGTTTGTATTATAGTGCACCAGTTGTGTTGACTAAGTTTATGGTACTTTTATAGTACTTTTCTTTTACACCTACTTCTTATGATACTAATCTTAATAGCTTGAATGCTCCAGTTCCAATTCATTGTAAATGCATAGAGGAAAAAACACAGTAAATTCTTCCAAATGTCTGTTTTTGTTTTCAACGGAAAAAAAGAGAAAAATACGGATTTGGAACGACATGAGGGTGAGTAAATAATGACAATGTTCATTTCTATGTTTTTGTTTTCCATTGTCCTTTCCTACAGAAACGTATCTAGTTTCGGTTGATGGTGGAAGATGACAGGATATTTCAACACTAAGAGTTCCTCAGATCAGTTTAGTTCAGAACAAAGATCAAGATGGAGACAAAGAAAAGGTATGGTGCACATCTGGCTAATTTAATATTTGGTCAGTTTGATATTTGGTGTCTGGTTAGCAGTGCTGGGAAAGTTACTTTGGAAATGTAATAGGTTGCAGATTACACCCTATTTAAAATGTAATGTAACTATTCTATTACTTTTTCAAAGGGTACATAACACACACAGTTTCTGCCTCATGTTATGTTGATCTTGAGTACATATAGAGTAGTTTTGCATCCTTCATATCTCCAAAGTGTCTTTAGTTTTATCAGATTTATAAAAGACAGATATACGCTGTACTGATTCTTTCCTCGTGGAGGCGTGCAATGGGGGGGAGCTGAAGAGTCATGAGCGTACACACATAAAAGATATCATCGCATTATCCCTGGATAACTTTTGATTCACTATTCGTTCGTGTTGTGTAGATTATATGCACTTACACCCCGATTGCCAAAAAAGCAGACATTTAGTGCAGTTTCATTCCCTCACAACCGAAAACACAATTCTTTAGTGACATTGTGGATTTCGTGGTCTAAAAACAAAACTGACAGCGCTGCCGATGGCTTCCGAATGAAGCCCGTTGATGGATGTGCTCTTGCTTTCACTGTGGTTGATGTGTGCACACGCTCATCTGGGAGAAGTGCACATACAAGCAATTCCGCCCTTTATGAAGTCAGACAGGGCCATACTCACAAAAAAAAACTTTCAGGAACTTGTTAGAAATATTCAGATGTAACCCCCTTGGTAATCATTAACTGTATTGTATTGTATGTGTAATTGTATTACAATTTTTTTCTCAGTAACTGTAACTGATTACAGTTACATTTATTTTGTAATTAAATGTAACTCCATTACATTTAACAAGTCACTACCCAACACTGCTCACCAAGTTGCAGTAGTTGGTTCAGATGTCCCGGGCCACTTGACAACTCTTGATTGAAATGTGGGTGTCCTGCAAACAATGTATCAATGTAATCCTAATATTAAAATGTATACATTTTGGAAGTGGTCACTTTGAGCTGTTGTTTTAAGAACCAAACAAGAATTTGTCACAAAAAAAGACAAGAAAAAAAAAGTGAGTTTAGAATGTTCGTGTTTGATGTTGACCAGACTATTACTTTACATAATGTTTTAAATTAATACACACGCCATGTACTATAATAGTACAAATTATGTTTTTATTCGCAATACAGTTCACTCTCTGACTTTACCTTGCTTGACCAGTTTTAATTTTAAAAGTATTACAGTGAAGAGCCGCCTTTTCTCTGTCTGTCGTTTTGCGTGATACATTCAGTGCTTGAAAGGAACTCCTTTAGTTCATTTGTCAAGGTAAATGGAGAACCAAGCATTTTTATTTCATTCCTTAATTCTCAAGGATGTGTCTTCTTTTATAGGATACATTTTAATCAAAGCTTATATGGATCATCTAATTAGTGGACCATTTGACAATTAAAAAAGAACATACAGCATTCACACTTTCTGGTCGCCATGGATTTTCATGGTTATTAATGAAAGAAGAACTGTGTTAGCTAATTAAATGTAAGATGTTTATTCTTTAAATAGTGTCTTGTTATAGGCACATTTGTTTTTGTTTTGTTTTTTGTTGTTGTTTTTTTTGCATTTTTTTGCACAACGCCACTACTTACTAACTCACATGATATTTAAATGACCACAAATCACTGCACATGACCTTAAGGTATGAATCAGTCTGGCTACATTTAAAAAAGTTGTGTAGTGAACCTCTTTTTCCACAGTGTCTTCATAGTAACAGGTGAAAGGCACATCAAGGTTTGTGAAGCACAGAGATTTAAAACTTTGGAATTGTGCTCAGGAATGATGCACTTTCTTTTACTGCCATCATGTGTAACAGTATTGCATTATGATTTCAGATGTTTCTATTGAATGTTCACAAGCAATTTACACATTTAAAGGGAGTTTGAGGGATGAAAATGTTTCAAAAATAGTTGCGTATGTGTGAGCATTATTTGGTGTTCTGTGTGTGTGTGTGTGTGTGTGTGTGTGTGCGTGTGTGTGTGTGTGTGTGGGGAAGTGCAGAGTGGGAGTTGTTCTCTCTGCCTGACCTGCTTTTTAAGAAGAGAGAGAGGGAAAATGAGAGGGCTATTTATCAGTGTATGGAAGCCGTACTTTACATATTAAACATATTACAAGCAAATCCTGACAGGTACACACAGACTAGATGATTGTTTCACAGCAAATATTTGTGTACTTGTAAGCTCACACCTAGATATTTCTGTCAAATTAAGCCACAGATACTGCTAGAACACTAAGTTCATGATACCCAGGGCAATGCAGTCACCTGGCATTACCCAGCCACTAATAAATCCAGTCATATTGCTGTAATACAAAACATTCCACTGTGCTTATTCATATAAATGAAACATAATTGGGGTCTCATTGGCAGCAGAATGACTTGATTGTAGTCACTCTCCTACTGCAAGTACTCAAAGACAAGAGTCAGATGGGGCTTATAGACTCCATGGAGACCGATTCCAGTGTCTGAAATGGGGGTAAAGAAGGGCACAGAAAGTTCAATTACTTCAGCCTGTAATATCTCTGTGTCTTTAATGTGGAGCAGTTAATCATGTAAAATCTAGCCATGTGGAAATTATGATGTACCCACTTGTTCTAGATTTGCAAAGTATGCAGCTTTTTTCAATTCATTTTGCACGTTTTATTTTTTTGCATTAAGTAACACAGGTCAAGTGACTGATTAAATGGCTCTTTTGAATATTTAAACCTAAAATGCATGAATGTTTTGCCAATCATTATTACATATTCGGGTCTTTAGCGACCCATATTGCACAAGGACAGATCAGTCGCGATAATATAAAACTCTACTGATATTAGCTATATATGATACATGATAGTAACAATTACAGAAGAATAAAATAAAGCATATTTTGTTACCTTTTGGTGCTTGGAAGGGTTCAGTTTAAGCAGATTTTATACCATCATCACTGTCCTCGTCAGAGCTCATTTCCCAGTACATTCAGCATCTGGCTCAAATCTCAAACATATTTTTTAAAACATTTTGATCGCTGACAGCTTCTTGACCAGATCCACCATCAAGTTACAGTGACACTAACATTTGCTTGTGTTCAGTACTTGCTCTGCAGTAAATCGCTGAGCCAATCTTTGCTAAATGATTTCTCCTTCTCTTTTGTTTTCTGCCTGTAACTATGAGTAAACCGTCACCTCGTCATTGTTTACCAGACATTGCCACCTTGTGGAATAAAGGTGAAGTGCACTCATTAATTTTCAGTCGCCAACAATGCGCCAGAACACACCTCGTTTTCAGACCAGCAAACCCATGGGCGAACAGATGGATGCAGGTGCATTTGCTATTTAAACAATGTGGCTGGATGTGTAAGTATAACTGCGTCGGGCTGAAACTAGCAAAAAAACACTTGCGTCCCATTACACCGGGTGCAGGCCTATGATATATGGCCCCTCGGGTCGTTAGCGACCCTATAGCCTACAATTTTTCCAAAACATGAATGGGAAAACATGGGAATTTTTTTTTTTGTCATATTGTTTATAATGAATTTATTGGGGAATAGTAAGAACGTTGATGTCTAACTTTAAATGAATGAGGAGGATATTGAATGACGTCCTGGGTCACTAAAGACCCGAGGTTTGCGTTTATTGGTCAACAGCAACGTTTAGCGGTCTGATAAGTAACGGATGTTACACTTTCTTGTTTCATAGAAACACAACTGGTGTCTCATTTACCGATTGTAGTGAATATCAGTATTAATGTATTTCAAATTCATTATTAGTATTACTGTAATACTCTTGCAGTGTCCATTTTGTTGTTAGGCTAACTGTTATGTACATTGTAACAGGCTATTTTCTCTTATCATTTACTTCACCCTCAAGTTATTCCAAACTTGTATTCATTTCTTTCTTCTGCTGAACAAAAGAAGATATTTTGAAGAATGTCGTTAACCTAACAGTTGATGGCCCTATTGATTTTCATGGTATTTTTTTCTATATTCAGTGGGGCCCCGGGTCTTGAAAATATCTTATTTTGTGGTCAGCAGACGAAAGACATTCATACAGGTTTCCAAACCTGAGGATAAGTAAATGGTAAAAGAATTCTCCTTTTTTTGATGAACTATCCAAAGTTCATATAAGACTATAAGTTATTATACAGATAATACAATCTTCAATTTAAGTCTATATTTAATGTACACATTTACAGTTATTTAATGTACAATCAGCCAGGATTTTACAAACTAAACAAAGTTGTCTGCACAAAATAAAGTAAGATGTCTGCAGGGTTTTATTTTGCTATATTGAGCGGTAATTACTGTACATTATTCCATACTGTATACATGTTTGGTATATTAAATATTCATTATATTTTGTGTAAGCTATTTGTGGATATAACAGTTTTCTTTTCACGCACATTAGTTTCATTATATTCTGGGTTAAAAAGGTTGCTGGACTACAGGTTTTGTAAACACTTTTAGCTGATAGACAACACGGTCTAAGAGATCATAAATGACAACTTACATAACCGCTCCTCATTAAACATCTTTTTCATGCTCAAGAAAAGATTTAAAAGATTCCAGTTTGTTTTTTAAGTCTTGGCCTGTAGGTTAATGACTCTTGTTTGGCTGTGGGGTTATCGCTTTTCTTCGCTGCTGACTGCATCTATATTGTTAAGCGTGAGCGGGAGAGAGAGCTGAAGACCTTAATTAACTCAGCTCTAATTGTAGTGATTATCAGGACCTCAGGAGGAAGAGAAGAAGAAAAAAAGGAAAGAAACAAAAGCTCTACATTTTAAAAGTGTAATCTGATATGAAAAGCGCCATGTTGATAAATTAGAGAGAACTTTTACACTAGCAGAAACATAGTCATTTGAATCACACATGAACATGTGCATTTTTAGGGTCATGATCAATAACGTGATAAATATGATTCAGGGATATAATATCACAAATCATTGAGAGTAAAACTACAGCAAAATATGATTTGCTGGAATCTGTATAAATACTACTATTATAAAGGGACTGTACTGTATCAGAAACCCTTGTTTTTAGTGACACTAGTGGCCGATAAATGAACTGCAGCCAGCAACTTATTGCTCGTGATCGCCCATTAATTTACAAGAGACTGAGGGCCCTGTTATACACCCAGCGGAATGCGCCGCCAGACTCGACGTCAGACAGACTCATTTTCACGTCCTGCGCCACGTTGTTTAAATAGCAAATGCATTTGCGCCTATTTGTGCAACCATGGGCATGCTGGTCTGGAAGCTATAGGTTCAGGTACATTGTTGACGCGTTGCTATTTTGAGGCAACTGTAATAGACTGCACCATTGACTTTAGACCAGGTTTCAGTTGGTTCGTTAGTAATATGCGTCTTTAGGTGGGTGCACAAAGTATATTAATTTATTTATTTAGTAGACAATTCTATCCAAACTATCAATAATATAATTATTTTTATTTTTTTATTTTTTTTATTTTATGATTGTTTCGGTAAATAAGTCCCTTAATTCTTGAAGGAATTTCTTACTAAAGTCATGCCCACATGACACTTCTCCTTACAATCTGAAGTCTACAAGGTTTGTCCATTATATCCACTACAGCGGCAGATTGATTCCATGACCTGATAAAAGCCCTCTCTTTTATTATGTCTGCTATGTCTTTAATGATTCTCATATGTCTATATCAGGTTTGCATTTCCCTGCAGGACATGTGTGATCCTCTGTCCACCCTTGTGTATGTGTATGTGTGTGTGTTTGTGTCTCACTGAACCCTGTTGATCTGTAGCTCAGAGTGGCCTGAGTAGTAGCCTGATCAATTTAGAGCATGCTGTGCATATCAGGTGAGAGAGAGAGAGAGAGAGAGAGAGAGAGAGAGAGAGAGAGAGAGAGAGAGAGAGAGAGAGAGAGAGAGAGAGAGAGAGAGAGAAATGATTTAAAAGCTGAAGAAAGAATGTCTGTAATTAATTAGAGCCTGTCATAGACACAGGAATGACAATGTAGGTGAAAACTACATTTAGCCTCAATTAAATCCACACTGTAAGAGAGTGAATAGTTTGGAAAAAATGTAATGTCAACATAAAACGGCATTCACAACCAATTTTTCTTTTTAATATCCAGATATATATATATATATATATATATATATATATATATATATATATATATATATAAACAGTGGGTACGGAAAGTATTCAGACCCCCTTACATTTTTCACTCTTTGTTATATTGCAGCCATTTGCTAAAATCATTTAAATTCATTTTTTTTCTCATTAATTTACACAGAGCACCTCGTATTGACAGAAAGACACAGAATTGTTGACATTTTTGCAGATTTATTAAAAAAGAAAAACTGAATTATCACATGGTCCTAAGTATTCAGACCCTTTGCTGTGACACTCATGTATTTAACTCAGGTGCTGTACATTTCTTCTGATCATCCTTGAGATGGTTCTACACCTTCATTTGAGTCCAGCTGATTTTGATCATACTGATTGGACTTGATTAGGAAAGCCACACACCCGTCTATATAAGACCGTCTATAAGACCTACTCACTGTGCATGTTAGAGCAAATGAGAATCATGAGGTCAAAGGAACTGCCTGAAGAGCTCAGAGACAGAATTGTGGCAAGGCACAGATCTGGCCAAGGTTACAAAAAATTTGAGAGCTAAGAGCACAGTGGCCTCCATAATCCTTAAACGGAAGATGTTTTGGACGACCAGAACCCTTCCTAGAACTGGCCATCCGTCCAAACTGAGCTATCAGGGGTGAAGAGCCTTAGTGAGAGAGGTAAAGAAGAACCCAAAGAACACTGTGTCTGAGCTCCAGAGATGTAGTCAGGCGATGGGAGAAATTTGTAGAAAGTCAACCATTACTGCAGCCCTCCACCAGTCCGGGCTTTATGGCAGAGTGACCTGACGGAAGCCTCTCCCGCATGGAGCTTGCTAAAAAACACCTGAAGGACTCCAAGATGGTGAGAAATAAGATTCTCTCTTCTGATAAGACTAAAATATACATTTTTGGCCTTAATTCTAATCGGTATGTGTGGAGAAAACCAGCCACTGCTCATCACCTTTCCAATACAGTTCCAACAGTGAAGCATGGTGGTGGCAGAATCATGCTGTGAGAGTGTTTTTTAGCTGCAGGGACAGGACGATTGGTTACAATCGAGGGAAAGATGAATGCGGCCAAGTACAGGGATATCCTGGACGAAAACCTTCTCCAGAGTGCTCAAGACCTCAGACTGGGCCGAAGGTTCACCTTCCAACAAGACAATGACCTTAAGCACACAGCTAAAATAACGAAGGATTGCCTTCACAACATCTCTGTGACTGTTCTTGAATGGCCCTGCCAGAGCCCTGACTTAAACCCAATTAAGCATATCTGCAGAGACCTGAAAATGGCTTTCCACCAACGTTTACCATCCAACCTGACAGAACTGGAGAGGATCTGCAAGGAGGAATGTCAGAGGATCCCAAAACCAGGTGTGAAAATCTTGTAGCATCTTTCTCAAAAAGACTCATGGCTGTGTTAGATCAAAAGGGTGCTTCTACTAAATACTGAGCAAAGGGTATGTCAATATGGGGTGCTGTGTGTACATTAAGGAGAAATAAACTTTAATGATTTTAGCAAATGGCTGCAATATAATAGAGTTAAAATTTTAAGGGGGTATAAACTGTTAGGGGTATAACAGCTTAGACCCAGAGACCAGTAGTGAAGAATGAAGACAAAGAGTCAGGAGTGCAATTAATTAAAGAAAATTTTTACTGAAAAATAGTTTGCAGTTTCATCAGCAGAAGCCAGCTTCAAATCTCACAAGGAGTTCGTATGCCGCACTTCCACTCTACTGGTCTCGTCGTACCGTACATACAATTATCCCAACAGTTATACTGTTTTCAAGGTCTAGCCACGTCATTACTTCAAGGAGAATGATTCTGATTGGCTCAGAGAAAATGCACAGTCATGGTAAATTTCCACACAAGGATAGATAGCAGAACATATCTCTAAACTAGGAAGACTAGTTGTCGCCCATGACTAGATTTAGATCATTGTTGACCTCAGAGGTTGCAGAAAGGCGTCTTCACGTCTGGTGTGCAAAAATTGTCCATCTTCAATATTGGGCCTGCACAGATCATGCAACGCACACACCCAAAAGCTCCCGAGCATCACAGCTCTCCCAAGGTTGGAGAGTCTTAATTACATATCAACAAAGCACTTCGCCAAAACATGCTGATAGCATGTGCTTTCTCTCAGTGAGAGGTACAGACAGTAGTACAGGCAATATTCATCTTGATTCTTTAGTGTTTCAGTAAAAGGAAATATAAAATGAATAAAATATAATAAAAATGAAAGACAAATTCATATTTAATCTCTGGAAGCTGGGCTAAGTGAGCAAACACTGTTACTGCACTCCCAGCATGTTAGGGGCTGTGTTACACATAGGCCAGACGCCACTCAAAGACCAAATACAAACTTTAGAAAACATAAAAGAAGAACAAACAATCAGTAGTTCTATTGAGTAAAATCAACTGGAATTAATCATTAGAAATAGGAGAATAAATATTAATTAAGGCTTTGGTTATGAGTCTGATTAAGATACTTACAGGTATATTGAAGCGGCAGGGGATTTCAGACTCCCCCCATATATATATATATACATATACACATATATATACATCAGGTGAATTGATATATTAAGCAGCAAGTGAACATTGTGTCCTTAAAGTTGATGTGTTAGAAGCAGGAACAATGACAAGAACCAAATTGTGTTGGCTAGACAACTGGGTCAGAGCATCTCCACAACTGCAGCTCTTGTGGGGTGTTCCCGGTCTGCAGTGGTCATTATCTATCAAAAGTGGTCCAAGGAAGGAACAGTAGTGAACCGGTGACAGGGTCATGGGTGGCCAAGGCTCATTGATGCACGTGTAAGTGAAGGCTGGCCTGTGGTCCGATCACACAGATGAGCTACTGTAGCTCAAATTGCTCAAGAAGTTAATGCTGGTTCTGATAGAAAGGTGTCAGAATACACAGCGCATCGCAGTTTGTTGCGTATGGGGCTGCAAAGCCGACCCACGGAGGCCCCACCTCACAACTATGTGGGAAAGCATTGCTATAATGTGACTATATTGTATTGCAATAGGTGGCACTTCAATGTCAATACCAAATCAAAACTAGTTAGCAAATAATTTGTAATTGAAAGAATTTAATGACAAAATCTGGTTGTAAAATAGTTACAAGATGTATGAGATAAAAACGTAAACCATTAATCATACCCAGCATGGATGTTACCTGAGGGATAGAAAGTGAGAGAGAGGGAGAGAGAGACTTTAGAAAAGAAAAGAGAGAAAGAGCCAGAGCAACGAAGCCCTATAGCGAAAGAGAGCAGGCCCCAAGAAGGGAAAGCCAGAGAATCAAGAGAGCCAGAGAATAAAAGAGACAGAGCATCTCTTTTCATCTCTTCCTTGACCATGTAACTGAAACCCTATTGTGAATCATTCAAACTGACCAATCAGACCAAACTTCCCCCACTGTACTACAGGTGTGACACATATTTGGCCTATAGAGGGCCTTCAGAATCTCTTTGTATTTAGGAATTCCAAATGGCCCTTCTGATAAGAAAGAGCGGAGCTGAAACAGTTCAGAGAGAGAGAGAGAGAGAGAGAGAGAGAGAGAGAGAGAGAGAGAGAGAGAGAAATGGGATTTGATCTATCACGAATTGACTTTTGAAGAGGCATTTTGATCTGAATGTGAAGACTGAAATTTAAGTTCACTCTTGAGAGCAAAGTAATTCTGTTTGGTGATGCTAGCGACATAAATGACACACTTCAGCTTTAAGTGATCTAGTCTAACTGGACATCTTTGTTATCAATCATTTTCACTGTGATAAACCATTCTCTCTCTCTCTCTCTCTCTCTCTCTCTCTCTCTCTCTCTCTCTCTCTCTCTCTCTCTCTCTCTCTCTCTCTCTCTCTCTCTCTCTCTCTCTCTCTTTCACTCACACACCCACATTTTATTTAGAGCATGACTGAGCATCCACTTGACCAGACTTAAACTCTGGAGATTTGCATTAATCTTCTCTCTCGTAATTTTTAATAACCCTTGCGATTACATTCTCTCTCTGCACATTAATGATCTAATATTTCTAAATGTTATGCTGCGAAATGTAAACTGTGGCTGGAAGACACGTTTTTATTGCACATAGATTTACTGTTGCTTCTGTTCTGTGGTCATTGCCCTTTGTTTGTTTATATGAAGAAAAGTGAGCCGTTCTGGTGTCTGTCTGTCTAGGGTTTCCATGGAAACACCATTTGAAAATGAAAAAGTTGTTTTTTTCAATTGAAGAATTTCATTAAATCACCTACAGATGTAAAATCACAAATTACAAGCTTGTCAGGTTCTAACATGTTGTTCCACATGTCAAATATCAAAACCAAATTGCAGAGAGGGATAAGAAATATGACACCACCATAAAAAGCTCTGGAGTGATAAGGGTAAAGTATACACATGGGAAACTGGTGAATGTGTGCGAATGTGTGTGCAAGTTAGTTGAAATGTCCACAGGGTCATCTGAGATGCATGTAGCACAGAAGTAGACAGACAGTTGTTTGCTTTTAGGCTTGTGTTACATCAAACGCTGCTCTCGCTGCTTTGAAGTGTCAGACTTTAACCAATGGCACCCTTCTGCCCTTAAACATTCAGACAGCAGCACTTTACAGTCTCTTCCTCCTCCCATTCTCTTCATCCTTTCGCTCCCTCTATCTACTGTTATGCGTTTCATAATTTCGTGTCACTCGCATAAATGTACCATCACTCTTTATAGATGTTTTATGTATGAGTAGGCTGATAACATCACAAGATGGTGCACTTTTACAGCCTCAACTCTATCAGACAGAACCGTTTACATTCATGCATATGAAAGAGGCTTTTATTCAAAGTGACTAACAGTGCTATATATCTAACACTTTATACAGTAAAGCTATGGATTCAGAAGATGTTGATTATAGTGCATAAAGTCATATTTTATGATACTTTTTCTGCTTTTTGTCCTTTTTGGAGCTTGAATGGTCACTATATACTTTCACTCAATAGAATTTTTCTTTGTGTTCCACTGAAGAAAGAAAATTATCTAGGTTTGTAGAAGGGTGAATAAATGATGATAGAATGTTAATTTTTGGTCTTAAATAAAGCTTGACCCCGCCCCTAACCCCTTCAGACTGAAGTGAATAGGACCTGCCTGCATGGAAATGGAATGACATGGTTCGATATCACCATCCCCACTACCCACCTTTTTAGAAGTGAATGGGCTACAAACAAATGGACTAAGCTGTGTAAGGGAAGTGCCCTCTTTTTGAAGATAACTACAATGACACTCTGTTCTCTGAATAGTCTATTTATTCCACCAGGCCATCCAGAAGAGGATGGGTCTCCCCTTTTGAATTTTTGTTATTTGCAAAGCTTTTCTTTGTACCCGAAGAGTATTTCCTTGCCACTGGAAATTATTTAGACAACCTGTTATGTTAAAATGTTGTATAGTCAAGTAAAGGGTAAATGAATAATGTTAATGCACATATTTTTCCTTCTGTTGACAACTGCTATCTCTTTCTTAAGTGGAATCCTGCCGTGAATCACCTCACTGACATTAACAGCTTCATGAATAGGCATTTGACTCTTTCTAAGGCCACATCCACACAAAGCGAGAGTTTTTCCTATCCAATATTTTTGTTCTTTGTCTCGAGAAATATCTGCGTACACACGAAACCACTGAAACGACTCATTTTTAGATTATATCCACTCTGGGACTGAGTGGATATAAAAAAAATAGCGGCTTCATGCTCCTTAAAATTCCAGATCCATGTGGATGAAACGGCGATATACGATACAACATTTTTACGTATACAGCTAAGTGCATCTCTGTGTGTACGGGGCCTTAGTCTCAACAAAAATTGTTATTTTTCAGGATGTTCAGACCACTTCTATTATTGATTGATAATATAGATAGTGTCAACCAGAATAACAAAACGTGTTTATTAAAAAAAAAATTGCCTACCCTACCTTTATCAAGCCAGAAGAATTGGGGTGCTCAGCGACACTTTTGCATGTCATTTTTATTTACTATAAAACGCGGCACAAGGTTGAGAACCTCTCTGTTTGTGTGTGTGTGTGTGTATATGTATATGTTCTGCTGTTCTTAGAAAGAAACTATAGATCCACCCATATCTCTGACCAGTGAATACTTAAGCTAATCTCGCTCAGCTTTCAGGGGTGGCCAACTGCAGACGCAGGATATACACAGCCTCATTAATTACTCTAACCAGCTGGGTAATTACCACAGCCATAAAGCCATCCGTCATTCCTAAACTGGACTTAAAGGCAGAGAACTACACATTCAGATCTACAGAATTGTTCAGTTCGCACATTATTAATAGTGTCCAAGAGGGGGTGAATTTAAGATGCCACTGAAGATTTTACACTTACGTTAAAGACAGTGAGATTAAATAGAAAGGTTCACCCATAATTTAATGCATAATTATGTATCAACCCTTATAAAATGGTCAAAATCAATCACATATTTGACATTCTGAGCATGTCACACTGCAGGGACCGGCCAGCAAAACCTGGCCTACCAAAATTGCTGACAAGTTCACAGCACAAACTTCTGTGTGAAGTTTTGGATGCACATTTGCAGTGGAGAGAAACGATCATATTAATGATGCTTGTAATTTATGAATCTGTTTACTGACAGAACCCCTTTAGGAGAGAGAGAGAGAGAGAGAGAGAGAGAGAGAGAGAGAGAGAGAGAACAGAGAGAGAGAGAGAGAGAGAGAGAGAGAGAGAGAGAGAGAGAGAGAGAGAGAGAGAGAGAGAGAGAGAGAGAGAGAGAGAGAGAGAGAGAGAGAGAGAGAGAGCGCTTATGTCAAAACACGGAACACGTTTGTTACAAATTAGCAGAAAACATCAAACATGCATCATCAGCAGAGTTGTCCCCAGCTTTAGGCCAAAACTTAAAGCTCGCTCAACCCATTGCACACGGATCATCATTTATTATGAAACTGCTACGTGTGGCATATTAATTGAACATAGAGAATGAATTACTGTATATTTTCAATAAGTGTAAGGAAAGACAGAGAAGAATTATAACTGAACACAGCCTTATTAATCATGGTACATTTTTCAATTTTTATACGTTTCTCATTTCAGTTCTTGTTTCACATGTCAGTCTGTCATTTGCCCTGGTTATTTTTCCAGAAAAGTTTTTAAAAAGTCTGAGACATCTAACATATAGTGATCAATAAAAATGTCAATCAGTTTGCCATGTGCTCTGGCATCTAATACACAAAATGAACCAGTTTTATTTATTTATGTTCCAAAAATAAATCCATCTATACTAACATTCTCAAATGTGAAGAAACTTTATCTGTTTTCAGAATATACAGCCACAGGGCTTTTTGTTTTTATTTTTCATAAGCATAGGAAGTTAAATCAACAAATAACTTTGTTTAATTAGTTAGATTGTAGTTCAGATGAAATAATGTAGCTAAACTACAAGGATCTTTCCCTTCACAGCAGAAGTATTTTGATATAGTGGCCTAATTTCAGTAACAGCCAGGGACATATCTTATAAAATATCAATGAAACAACAAAAATAGAAGTACATTGTCTAAAATTATCTCAACTCTTTGGAGAGATTTGGGTATTGTGCGTCATTGCTTGGTTTTAAAACTTTATTTAGACTACAAAAACTTTTTGGGACTTTACGATGCAGTATTAAACATGAACAATATTAATGCAGTGAAGGTCGCCAGACAGAATAATAACTTGTAAAACTTATTTGTATTGCTTATTTCTCTGGATTTAAACATTCTTGGAAACATTTGGGATAATTTAAGTCAACAAAATATATAACATTGTTCTGGTTTTTGGATATTTAAATCCAAAAATCGTACATATTATAAAATAAAGTGGTATTTCACGTTTCAGTATTGGACTGTTTGCGCAGAATGTGTTTGAAAATGGATTTTTCATTTGTGAACTGGTCTATGCCATTTTTTTTATGAGCTAAAAAGAACTAGCTCATAAGAGTCATTTGTTTGTGAGTCTTTTGATTAATTAAAAATCAAATAATTTAGTTATGAATCAGACTATGCTACGCAGTTTGTTTTTGATTCTCTAAAAAGAAACTGCCTATTTACTCGTGAATTGGACTACAATGTGTGTTTGCTGCGGCATGCGAGGACAACTCAACAGAGAGACGTTTCATTTAGCAAATGACTTTAATCCTTTCAGATTCAATTCACACTGAAAGTGTGTCTGATTAACAATGTGTATACGCGAGAACTTTAATTCGCATGATAATGAGAAGAAAGTAAATTTGGAAAATTGTACAGTGTCAGAAAAAATGTGGTTTTTAGCTTGATTAACCTAATACCACTAGTAGTTTCCAGGATTTTAGGTTTTTCACTTCAAACCCACTTTGCACTTTAGTCATTAATGCCAGAACTCCAATGTTTAAAACATTTCTTTCCCTTCTGGAAATGCCCCTCCAGGTATGTTAGTACTCTCACTATTTAAGTTTCAACAAGCTTTTGAACCCAAACATGCTGCCAAATTTAGATTTGTGAGCTGGAGGACTCTGACCTTGTGTTTCTAAATCAGGATTCCAAAAATCTGCAGTGCTCTGAGGCTCAACGCAGCCGTGGAAACAGGCCACAAAACACCTGCCAGACCTGTTCCTGTTCAAACACCTGCTGCAGGAATCACAGGCTTCTATCAGGGTAAGGGAACTGACTTCATTCTGTATGGCATTGCTTTATATGGACAATTGCAATCATAAAATAAAGTATTTATGTAATTGGACATTTGCTGCAGGAAACAGAAATATAAGTGGAACAATGTGTGTTTGAGCATGTATGAGCTGGAGTACATTTTTTAAGTGCTTAAGTGACAACATTTTTTTCTCATCTTGTGCATTTGCCACATAACGTAAAGCCTTCAAATATCTCGACACTAAATGGCATATATTAAGCTTTTTCGCTCTCAGGCATTTCAGCTGTTGTCCCTTACAAATGTAAATTCTCTCTGCTGAAATGAACTTAAATCTACAAAGGTTTAAAGGGATAGTTCACCCAAAAAATGAAAATTAGCCCATGATTTACTCACCCTCAAGTCATCCTAGGTGTATATGACATTCTTCTTTCAGACGAATAAAATCAGAGTTATATTAAAGAGGTCATGAATTGAGAAATCAACTTTCCCTTGAGCTTTTAATATATAAAGGTCAAGGTAATATATGAATATCCTGTAAGTTTCAGAGCTGAAAACTTCCTTGTTAGTCAAAGAAAAGCTTTTATTGACACCAGGCCCAGCAAACAATCAATCTCAGAATATGCCGACCTTTGACGTCATCGTATGCTGAAACGCCGCCTCAACTGCAGATGAGCAACGCCTGATTCTGTAGCCTCGTTGTTAACCTAGTTGCAATTGCGGGATAAGCAAGATAAAACCTGAAAGGGACCAACATTGATTACATATGCTGGTCATGCAGGCTGCATACATCTTTTTGTTCTAATGTATAATCAGGCTCCTCCAAATCTCACTTAAGCGCAGGGAGGTCAAAGGTCAGCTCCCCTGTAACTAGATATGGCATTTTGGAGTTAAATGACAGGTAAATAATTCATGCAACATGCCATGGTTCCTGGGTGTGCTCTGGGGGAACTTGTCTACTGTATAATTTAAGTTGTTAGGCCTTTTATCAAGAGAAATATCAAATATTCATCTTTGCTGGAGACCACACCACCCCAGAGTTTCTGATCAGAGCTGCAGCGCCACATAGATTCTGACAGCTTTTAGAACACCAACACGTATTAAAAGACACACCAGCCACTGGGTTATTGATGTTCAACAGGGAAGAAAGTAGCAGCCGTTTGGGAATTCAAATGGCAATTCCCCTTTTAAAGGCTGTGTTCCCTTTTGCTGAATGGATAAATAATGCTTCCACGGACCTTTTTAAAGATCACTTTAAAGTATCAGAATATATGATGACAAAGAGTGGCAGTTGCTGTGCAATTGTCTGACTTTGTGATCTGGTCTGATAATTGATCATTTGTATAATTTATTGTATAGACCTGATTTATTTATTCTTCATATATTCATATTTATCCATTGACCTTTACCTTCCGATGTGGTGGCGAGACTATGGTTACCTATTTGTTAGGGCTGTCAATTATTTAAAGCTAATACATATAAAAAAGGTTGAAGAATGCATTTTAATGACCCATATGCTGCTACTACTGTTTTTTTGTTTGTTTTTTTCATAATGTCTATTTAAAGGGATATTTCACCACTGGAAAGATGAATGTGAATTTAAATGAATGTGCATTTATGTAGTAGAAATGTGAAATTATTTTAGAAGTTGGTGCCTACTAGACTGAGAAAAGCCAGAAAATGTATTTTTGGCTCATGTGGATGAAAGACAACAACTCCCAGAATGCACTTGCTTCGCTGCATTACGAGGCCTATTAAGAATAATTGGCTAATGAACCCACAATTTAAGCAACCCGCCCCTGAACTGTGCTAATTCTAAATCGAAAATAAGGGTGCTTTCACAGTAGCACTTTTGATGCGCACCCGGGTTCGATTGACATCAGAGTTTGGTTTGGATGATGTGTACGCTGTCTTCCAAACTCCGGTGCGCACCTGCGTACCGTAACCGGGTCCGCTTAAAAAGGTGCTCTGGGGTTCGGTTCATGTTAACTCAGTTACGTTTCGCTGCTGATGTGAATGCAATCGTACTAAATCATGGGAGTGAACCGCTATTAATAACGTGTGATTTGATAAACATGTGTTTGTGTGTGTTTCACTCATTTTCCTGACACGCGTGACTGACATACTACAGGCAGAGAGCTGTAGATCTAATTTCTGCTAGTCATCAGCGTTCTTTAGAGCATTTACAGTACGTTGTTGGCAGATAGACGCAAGTGCCATTACGTACTGAAGCTTTGGTAACAAAACCAACGGTTCAAACATATAAAAGTAAGGTGAGCAACGTTATGCACTTTGCCACCCTGAAATGAGCTCGGCCGCATGGACCCGTATTCATTCACAGCCGCACAATGCGCACATTTACGGCCGCACTGTCATTCATTAACGGCTGCACAGTCATTCACAGTGCATGTCCAGTCGCGTGTGTTTTCAGTTCATGCCTATGGAACCTTAACATTAATAGGAATTCATTGAATATCAAAATAATGAATTTGGTTCCTTAATCTGCATTTATAATCGATTTAATTGTGAATTAACTGCAGTAAATTATTAATTAATTTGATTAATTATTGTTAAGTAATAACTGCAATACATAGAAGTAGGGCTGCACGCGATTACTAATGCAACATTCGATACGATAATGCTTGAAATGTGTGAAATAAATGTCAATGATATGATAATGATGATGAGAGATGCAAGCTAAACAGCTTTTTCCACACAGCTGGGTTTAGTACTCTTTCCATTGGGGACTCTGGACAGAGAAAGGTGTTTAGAAACAAATTCCCAAGAGATCTCACACTCCCGCAGGGTGCCCAATACAAAAGAACAAGCACAGGGCATAGGGAAGTGTTTTTTGCGCATGGGGATTGGGACAGACTTGGGTTAGTCAGGTATCATTTATGGTGTGTGGACTTTGGGGAGTTTTTGCCCAGGCAATTGTTCAGGAGTTTTCATTGCATTAGGGTGTTATAATGCGGTGGTTTCTTCGAATTGTTATTATTGGTGTTTTGTTGTGTGGTCATTGCAGTTGCCATCAGTGCCGGAAAGTAACAGCACATGGCTCCAATCTATCACTTTCCCACAGCGTGGCAAAACGTTTTGGTTTATTCAATTGTACAAAAAAATAATAATTTTTACAATGGTGTTCTGGTTTTAACCCATAACCCTTTTGAATATAAAGCAAAAGTGTTAAACCATAAAAAATAAAAATAAAACATTTTGCCCACAGTAAGTTGCTGATTCATGCATTTGTGCACTAACCTACAAAATCCAAGAACTGACTGAGGCAGATGTAAGGAAGCTTTTTTTTCCTTTTTTTTTTTTTTAGAAAAGATTGATTACTCCTTCAAATCTCAGGTTTATACTGAGAAGAAGCAACTCTGAGGTATATATATATATATATATATATATATATATATATATATATATAAATGCATACCTCAGGATTATTAGGAACACCATACTAATACTGTGTTTGACCCCCTTTCGCCTTCAGAACTGCCTTAATTCTATGTGGCATTGATTCAACAAGGTGCTGAAAGCATTCTTTAGAAATGTTGGCCCATATTGATAGGATAGCATCTTGCAGTTGATGGAGATTTGTGGAATGCACATTCAGGGCACGAAGCTCCCGTTCCACCACATCCCAAAGATGCTCTATTGGGTTGAGATCTGGTGACTGTGGGGGCCATTTTAGTACTGAACTCATTGTCATGTTCAAGAAACTAATTTGAAATGATTAGAGCCAAGATAACATCCCCCACACCATTACACCACCACCACCAACCTGCACAGAAAAAGAGACTCATCAGACCAGGCAACATTTTTCCAGTCTTCAGCAGTCCAATTTTGGTGAGCTCGTGCAAATTGTAGCCTCTTTTTCATATTTGTATTGGAGATGAGTGGTACCCAGTGGGGTCTTCTGCTGTTGTAGCTCATCCGCCTCAAGGTTGTGTGTGTTGTGGCTTCACAAATTAGATTTAAAAAAAATAATAATACTTTTATTCTAAGGACACACTAAATTGATAAAAAATGTAAGTAAAGACATTTATAATGTTAGAATAAATTCTTTTTTCAAATGAAGAGAACGTTCAAAAGAACAGCATTCATCAAAGAATCCCAGTTTCGACAAAAAAAGATTTTAGTTGAGCACCAAATCAGCACATTAGAGTGAACGATCATGTGACACTGAAGACTGGAGTAATGACGCTGAAAATTCAGCTTTGCCATTGCAAGACTTAAGTCCTCGAGACTAGATTACTGTAATGCTTTATTAGCTGGTTGTCCTGCATCCTCAATAAACAAGCTACAGTTAGTCCAAAACGCAGCTGCTAGAGTTCTTACTAGGTCAAGAAAATATGATCATATAACACCAATTTTATCATCTCTACACTGGTTACCTTAAGTTCCGTATCATTTACAAAGTATTGCTACTGACCTATAAAGCCCTAAATGGTTTAGCTCCAGTGTATTTAACAGATCTTCTATCGCCCTACAATCTATCGCGCTCTTTAAGATCACTAAACTCGAGGCTTCTGGTCGTTCCTAGGATATCTAAGTCCACTAAAGGAGGGAGGGCATTTTCACATTTAGCTCCTAAACTCTGGAATAGTCTTCCTGATATTGTCCGAGGTTCAGACTCGCTGTCCCAGTTTAAAACTAGATTAAAGACGCATCTCTTTAGCCAAGCATTCACATTATAATGACCTTTTATACTACAGTTAAATCGGATCAAAAGCATTAATATTCTGAACAGCAGCTATGCTAATTATTTCTCATGTGCTTTTCTGTTATTATCTTGGGACACTAGTCCCGAGGTAAATAGTTCGTCAAGCTCAGTTTGTATCCAGCCTCTCATGGAGACTTCAGATGCCCCAACACCTGTGAAGAGACGACTTTACGCCTGTGATGAGACGACTCAACGCCAGCTTTATGGCCTAAATTAATACATGATTGATTAACTTTTTCTAACATTTTTCTTTAACATTCTCTTTCTAACATTTTTCAATGTACATTTATGAAATGCACTTTCTGTAAAGCTGCTTTGAAACAATGTGTATTGTGAAAAGCGCTATACAAATATATTTGAATTGAAAATTCAATTACATTTTGAAACTTAATTACATTAACTAACTTAATTATTTTGATTTCACAATATTACTATTTTTATTTTAGCCTTAGTGAGTATGAGTCATCTTTTAAAAACATTTCTGTTTTGAACAGTAGAGTATTTTTGGACATTTCTAATCATAACATTATTGTTCAGTTTTGTCCTGGCTATGAGCGAATACTATACTACAGATCATTTTTATTTTTACTTAAATGTTAAACTAATTGTGCAAGACCTAAATAATATTCATGAGACATTTTGTGATGCCATAACCACATTACGTGATACAATTGCTCGTCACTGATGTCACGATCGACAGAGGGATGTAAATAATTGTTATAAGTTATATGTTCAGTGCTATAATGAAACTGTCGTATTAAGGGTGTTACCAGAATATGTTCAGAACTTTAGATATAGAAAGTAGATAAATTCTGTAAGATCTGACTTGTGGCATCTGTTAGTTGTGTAACCGGAATGTGAATGATACCGAACAGGCAAGCTGAGCACTTTCAAACCTCTACAAGTGCATGTTTGAAAGTGTTATGCACCCTCAACATATCTCTCCATAGCACCCAAAAATTAAAGCAGGGAACATGTCCGTGTTGGAATGGATCCTCCTTATTGATTTCAATGAGCATGGCAAATGACCCCTTAGGTATTTTTAGACACCGACCATATGACTGAGAAGGAAGCAGCCGCTGATTTCCATGAATGAAGAATGAGTGGCTTTTTAAAGCCTAAAGATGGATGTGTGCTTCAGGGTGGGTTGGTAATTACTTCTGCAAAGGGTCTGGACTGAAGGGCTCGGTGATTGAATTGTTTGCTGACGGAACGGCCTCTGCCATCTTTAACTTAAAGAGCAAAATGCCATAAATCATGTGCACACATCCCAGTCGCCTCCCACGACACTCCTAATTCCTTTCGCCCCGCTTTTATTTCCTTTAAAAATTTCTCACCGCATAAATTGACATGCAGCGTGAAGGAGATGAGAGGAACGGTAACGGTCTTTCCAGGCCTTTGCCAATACTTAGCTAAAGAATAATGCCAGTCAATCTTTGTGTTCTTGCCAATATGGAGCCTTCATCAAATATAATTCAAATAATCACGCTGTGACTAAATTGATAACATAAGCCATGCGCATAACTGATACATGTGGGCTGGTAGTAATGGACCCTCAGGCCTCACAGGGAAAGTTTGCCGTTGATGGAAAGCTCTAAGAAGATGGAAGCCATCTAATCCATTACTGTAGTTCCTAATTGAAACGGAAAGGCTTCGAGTAAATGTACTATGAGTGTTTCATATTTTATTCATTTTTCTCACAGATGTTACAACAACACAGAGAGTAGAATGTGCTGTAGTAGGAGTGGGTTGTCAACGAGAGCCCTTAGGGTCATGATCTCAACAGATGTGGCGTAACTACAGAGACCTCTTGATGGAATTCCTCTCACCAGGAACCATATAAAAAGTTAAAGACTAATGAAGTAGAATAACTTCCAGACACTTCCAAATTTTTTTTAGTCGGAAAAAGAGTTATTTACTACAGAAAATATATATTGGAGGAGACTATTCATGTCATTTAATGAGACACACAAACTATGAAAGAAAATATTTAGGATATAAACCATTATTGCATTAGTAAGGTCATTAATAATGTGATAAATTTGATACATTTAAAGATTTCAATGTTCAAATTAAACTGGTGGCACCATTAAAGGTCTGGAGGAGAATGGCACAAAGCAATGCATCTTAGTTCCTTTTTTTTGTGCCTATAAACAAAACCACAGAACTATGCAAATGTACACATTATCAGTACCTCTCGGTGACTTAAAACCGAATTCAGACATGGTATGTACATTTGTACGCAATGCAAACCTGTGCAGGCAGCGCTGCTGCTAGCATGTGAATGCTTTTAGCTTGCTATGTCACAGGCCTCTCTCCTATTTCTGCATAACTACAGTGACTAAAATAAACCCCAGTTCCCTCTGGCATGAACTGGGACAGAGCCAGCCTCTTCCTTTTTCACTGCACTGAACATTAATCTACACAGCCGTGTCAGGCGCTAGCTAACTTGCGCTCGTTTCAGTCACACGGGTTTGGTGGGGATGCCCACTTGTCTGGCCTCTTAAGGAGTTTAAAAGTTTACAAAGGAATACATGTTAATTATTTAGTCCTCGTTTGTCAGTAAAAATGGAAACAGATGTTAACCTTTTAACTTGAAAGCTGTTTCGTTTACAGCGTAAGTGTCTCTTTGTGGTGGGTAAACAAGTTTCAAAGGATGTTGGGTAGAGCAAGAGTGCTTTGTGATGTCATAAGTAAGGGATAATCCAAGGCTAGCTGTGCATTAAACAATTTTAATGCACTTTGTGGAGGCAACCACCCTCTGCTTCGCCTCGAGCGGTTCTTTGCCTCCACGGAGTGCATTCAAAATATTTAATGCACAGCTAGCTGTGGATTATCCTGCTTATACCATGACCATTTGCCAGCATTGACAACTTAAAGCTCTTATTGATGTTTGCAGCCTGATTATGATTATTTTAGTCAGTTACGGCTCATAGGATCTAGTATTCTGCCCGCTTTGAATCAGTGAATGAATTATAGGATTTATTTGAATTAATTATCAAGAGGAGGAGTGCGTGCGCTAGAGAAAGATGAGAGATGCGTGTATGAATGAGCGGTGTCTGTTCAGTGTCTCTCTCTATTAACAACAAAGCTGTGGGATTAATTACTTCAAAACCAGCCATTCATAAAAGTCGTGGAGCAGCGTTGATAAGTTTATGTCCTCCTGAATCTTTCTGTGTGTGCGCAGCGAGTGACGTGTGCATGTGAGTGCTTCAATAAAAACAGCGCATTAATATAGAACTGTGATTAAACTGACTTGGAAGTTGGAACTACCTGTGCATTAAACGATTTTATTGCACACCTTCAAGCTGTCAAAACGATTGAGGGCTTCCATTTATTTTTTTGGTCAATATAATGTAAGTCACTGGGGTTCAGTGTTGTTTTGCGCTCCTTTCCATTTCATTGTGTGGATAGAAAGTTTTTTCTAAATATTTTCTTTAGTGTTCTGCAGAAGAAGAAATTGATACAGGTTTGAAACAACATGAGAGTCAGTAAATGATGATAGAATTTCATTGTTTGTGTGTGTGTGTGTGTGTGTGTGTGTGTGTGTGTGTGTGTGTGTGTGTGTGTGTGTGTGTGTGTGTGTGTGTGTGTGTGTGTGTGTGTGTGTGTGTGTGTGTGTGTGTGTGTGTGTGTGTGTGTGTGTGTCTGTTAGGTTGCAATCGTTTCAGTCACCTGTGCCATTATTATAAAATGTACCTGCACTTTTAAAACTTTAATATCAGTTACTTTAATACTAGTATTTTTCTTATGAGTGACATTAACTTTTAGTCGAGTCAATTTCCATAATGGTATCTGTACTTTTACTTGAATATGATGATTAGATTCTTTATACAACACTGTATACATTCAAAAGTAACCATTTATCTTGACTAAATGTATTTGTCCAAACAACATATCAATTACAGAGAATTTCTTTTTTTTTACCAGTGATAGATTTTTTTGGTGCTCATAAAAGTATCTGCTGACTGATGATTGCCAAAATGAACATAATAATAGCATAATTAACTAATTCCAGCACCATTGCATGCATCCCAGTATGAAATGAAAACTCATGCCTAAGAATTTGAGTTCTTTGTATTGCATATATTCCAGTACAACACGATCTCATGACAATGCGTATAAATAGTACGAGTGTGCAATCTCGTAGAATGTATACGCCAAAATGAGTTTTGGCGTGCAAATGGTACGCCGTTTTTGGCGTGCATATGATACGCACTTTATGGCGTGTAAATGACACGCTTTTGGGTAGGGTGAGGGTGGGGGTGTGGGGTGTTCGTACATACAATACGCCATAAAGTGCGTATCATATGCACGCCAAAAACGGCGTACCATGTGCACGCCAAAATTAGTTTTGGCGTATACATTCTACGAGATTGCACACTCGTACTATTGATATGCATTTTGGTGAGATCGGGCTCTCCAGTCCCAAACTATTTCATGAAGTGATTGGGTCGTGGGACCAAATCTTCCATGGTTAAAAGTCTGTAAATGATGCCCGTGATTCACAGTTCAAATTAAAGAGAACGCTTGCACTTTCCTCTTCCGTTTGTCACTTTCATGCCAGTCAGCGTGTGAGAGGACTTGAGTGAGTCCACACTCTCAAAATGCTACGGATACTGATTCTTCAGCGCTCAGAGGCTGACAGCCCGTGGAGATGGAATATAGTGCTGTAAGCTCGAAGCTCAGTTGAGGGAAATGGAGACTCAGAGGTTGCATTACTGTGTGTCAGTGTTACGTAAGACTTGATTATCACATCTGCGTCTTTGCCTGCCAAGTTTCCCAATCACTGCAGTGCACACACAAGTCTCAACCATTTACTACGGTTACACAAGGGATGCCATGCCAGAAACTGTATCTCTTCAATAAAAACACTTTAATATTGTGTACAACACACACATATATCAGTGAGATAAATTAAATTGAAATGTTAGATGTCAAATACACAGTAAAGAGTGTTTATTGGGATGTTTGAAACTACATTGTGCTTTGGTTTCCTCTCTGCTGTCACAGTTTTCCAGCTTACACAATGTGTGTGAGCGTGGGTGAGAGCGTGCATGTGCGTATGTATCATCACATGCCTATGTGCGGGCACACAAGCACCAGAACGAAGCGATTTCCGCAGAGAGAGAGAGACTCAGAGGAACCAGTACGGGTCTGCAGCCACATATGGGCCTTCTTAAGGGATTTTCCTTTTCTCTCCCCTGACTGCGCAGGCTCTGCCTGTCTCTGTAAAGCCTGCTTAAAGTCTTTAATTATATTATATAAGCCAAAAGATCAAGGAAGCGTATTGAGAGTGTCCTCTGGAGCACATCACTTTGTGTGGGGGGATTTTAGAGCTCTCGTTCTCAGCCCTCCATCATGAGCGCAAACTCGCTTTATTCATTCTGCCTCTCCTGCCTTTATGTCTTCCACCTCCAGATGAGCATGTGTCTTTCTCACATCAAACCCAAGATATACAGTGCAGCTTACAAGAATCAATGATCTGGGAACCACTGAATCACTGTACTTCATGCTCAGTGTCATGTTGAATCAGATCTCCCACAATTCTGACAACTTGTCTCTAGCTCTATTTGCTCCTTGACATTTTATGCCTTGATCTGACAGCATCAGTATTTAGGGTCATGCTGCCCAAATAAATATTATAGGTTTGCTATAAGTAATTTCAGAATTAACACTTGTGTTCTGTTTGAGGTCTAAAAGAGCTCAAGCCAAGGTCATTCAAATAGCTTGAAAAATATCATTGTATAATTAAAATATCAGGTTGAGTTATAAATTAGTCTTATGATAACTCATAAACTTAATAAAACGCTTCAAATGTAAAATGGTACTGGATCTCAGAAACCATACGTATAAAATATGAATTAATGCTTTAGGTGTACACACATGAAGTGCTTTTATTCTATTTAATCAGGCTGAACCCGAACCAGTGTTGTTATTGTTTACTAAAACCATTAAAAATAGCTTTTTTATGAAATAAAGCTGAAATGAAATAAAATATTAGAAAACTAGAAAAATCTTAAGTGAAATACGTTTATATTTCAATACTACTACTACTACTACTAAAATAATTTAAATCTAAATAGAAATATTTAACAACGAATATAGAAAAACAGCCTCATAAAAATGACACCACACACCAAATGACTAAAATAAAAATAAGTAAATTATATCAAAATATTTATAAATACTACAATATTATATAAATACTAGCAAAATAACTGCCCCGAACAGAAACAAAGTACTTTCCCATAGGTTGAATACGTTTCTGAAGCCTTTAGTATAAACTCAAACATTATTGTGGCATTGAGTTTCCCATATGACTGATAGACACTATTAACTAATTAATAGTTCATGATCTTATAATAAGTGTTGCTTGCTATGCTGTATTGCTCATACTTAGGAAGCCTATGGATTACACTTTTACATGTAAATTGTCCAAGACCATGGTGCTCCTCACATCATCACATGTCTGTCTGCTTGTTTGGTCTTCCTGTTGTGTTTTGATTCTGTCACATGTTCCTTTGTCTTAGTTTCCCATCACTTGTCTGTTTTCTAGGTTGCCCTTGTTAGTTTAGTTCTGTTCAGCTGTGTTAAGTTAATGATCTCGTTTCTGTTTGCTATTTAAATTCCTCTTGTTTTCTCAGTCTTTTTCTAGTCACTGTTATGCAAGGTTGTGTTTCCGTTGCCTGTCTGCATGTTCCTGTGAAGTTGAGATTGAAGTTTGTTTGATTTGGATCTTCTGAGTCTTCAGCCTGTTCCTGGGTCACCAACTGTGACAATCATACTGCTTGTTGAGGAGAGTTTCTGCTATTTTCTAACTGACCAGACTTATGGTTTGGATGACATTTTATAGGGACCAGAGACTTTTGAATGTCTAAAAATGTGCTTAAAACATACCTTCACGTGGCAATATTTAAGCTAAATCTAAATGTTTTAAAAGCCAAAAAACCTTGCTCTGTCCTCCAGGCCCCAACACTATGCCTTAAACTCACTGGACTCAGAGAGTCAATGTTTAGAGAAAGTCGGGGACTGAAGTCTGGTAAACAAAGCTGTCTGGGTTGACGGTGCTTCTTTTATAGATGGCTAGCAGGAACTCAGGGAGAGCGAATCGAGCTTTGAACAGCATAAAACAGAATATTGATTACTTTAATTATTAACACAAACTAATTTGCATCACAAAAGCAAGGAAGGGGAAGTTAAAGTTCATCTGTGGTCGTCTGGCTACAAAGTCGGATGGCATAGTAAATGCGCCAATACTTCAAATACCACACAGTCTGTTCATTTGACATATTTAGATAAATTAAATTAAATTCTAAATTCATACTCTTTAGTAATTATAAATGTCATTCTTACACATCTCTATATGAATGGCTAAGGCAGTTGAATTGGTGAATTGTTATTTAGGAATAAGATCACAGGGGTGCATTTTTTTTTTTTTAACAATTAATGATGAATCTCTACCAGGGCTGGACTGGAACTAAAATTCAGCACTGGTTAAATCCAGCCCATCCGGCCCACAAGTTTACCAATGATTTGTTGGGGTTAAGGCTTTAAATTGGAGTAAATAAATGGATAAATGCAAAACAAATAACAAAAACTACTCATTGAATACACAGCAAATGCAGTTAACAAACTTAATATTACATTTGTGTCACATAGAAATGCACGTGACTGTAAAGCATTGATTTTAAGCTAGGATGCAGTAAAGTAAACTTAAAATTCTGTCATTATTTACTCCCCCTCATCTTGTTCAAAAACTGTATGACTTTCTTCTGTGAAATACAAAAGAAGATATTTTAAAGAATGTTGTAACCAAACTATTTTGTGCCCTTGATGTGTCCCACGGAAGAAAGAAATTCTTTACATGATGGTGTGTAAATGAGAATTTTCATTTTTGGAAGAACTGTCCCTTTAAGACCTATAACATTTGTAAATAGTTAACAGCTAATTTATATAAGACACTGATATGTATCTTTAATCAGGCCTTAACTGCATTAACAGTTTACTTCAATTAAAATTCAGTACAAACCAGACATGTTTAAAGAGAAGAAAGCTTTGACCTTTAATTAATGGGATCCAGGCTTTAAAGCTATTTTTTTAAATGATCCTTTAGTTGCCCTAATGAAATTTACTGTAGTTCTTGCATTTAATCCAAAGTTTAACTGTAGACGGTGTTCACAAGTAAAACCCTACTCCTCATAATAGTAGCCTAATAATAAACTATGGAATTTGTAAAAAAAATACCCTATACATGTAGAAACAAAAACAACCTTAATAAAAGTGTTTTATATTCCCCAGCATTTAATATAAGTAATAATAGTAACATTTATTATTAATACATTTCTGCTATGATACAAGTACCATATTTGTACAGTGTTATTAACTGCAAGTTTTTTTTTTTACTATGGTGCTGAATTGACAAGCTTGTAATTATGATCTATTTACCTCGTCATGCAGCTTACATGGTCGTGGCTGTTTTCAGCTAGCATCACTATGGAACCTTTACTGTTCTCCTATTACACAACTGTGTAATACAATTCTGTCAAATCTGAATGGACCAAGTGGCTTGCGCTGTTTAGTGTTTCATTTTACAGCGCCGCTTCCCTCATCATACTTTTGAAGTGTTTGCTTTTTGCAGTTTCTAATGCGCTGTATTTTAAAACAGCGCCTAATAAAAGGAGGTCTTCCTCGCTTCAGCAATCGGCCCATTACTTGACCGGCCCACCGGGAAAATCCTGGCGCTCCCGATGGCCAGTACATGCCTGATCTACTACATAGCATATTAAGGTTCAAGCTTCAGTTGACTAATAACAAGTCCAAATACTGTAGCGTTGCACTGACTTCTAGAAGACAAGCAAGTCTAAAGTAATCTATATCTAATCTGTTCTGGATGCCTGCAGATGTGATTATTGATAACAAAATTAGCCTGAATGCTTCAACTTCAAACTCCCTCACATGTGCTGGTCATTCTGAATTAAACACTGTCCAAAGACCGTGAACTCTAGAGCTCTCTGGGCAGTTAAAAATAAACATAGGGCATTGTCGGCCCGGGAGGGTTTTTTCCTCTAGCTGTGTAAGTCTTACAAGTCAGCTGAACAATAATTACATCTCTTGAGAATCTGGGATGAGAAAGTTTCTATATTGAAGAGTTTTGGAGCACATTAGATTCAGCGGGAGAGTTCTCCACAGTGAAAAAGGGAATAATTGCTTGTTACCAAAGAAGAAGAAAGATTCTATTTGTATTTGTCATATCCTGGGGCGAAAGCTTTTGTTGGAGTGAAAATTAATTGTTGAATAACCATCTTTGACCAAAACATTCAGACACATTTCATTTACAATTGCGAACTGAGACAAAACTGAGGCTCAGTTTACTCCTGGTTTAAAGATCTGTCTCGGGTGATCCAATCACAAGCAGTCAGCAGAGAGACACACTGCTGTTCACGCCTGGCAGAATCTTAAATGTGTGTCCTGTGACCATATGTCTTTTGCTATCATATCTATGTGCTTTTCCAAATGTTTAGATCAGATGGCTATTTTTAAATCCCTATAACCTGGCAAAGTTAAAAAAGCATGGGTTTAGCCAAATGGATGATTGTCAGTAGGTGAATAAAAGCCTAAATTGAATCTGTTTATCATATAAAGTGATTTTGTCTCTTCAGGAAATTTTTAATAAACCACTCAATTTATATGGATTAGTTTTACGATCTTTTTATGAGATCACTCTATGAAATAAATGTGTTTCTCCAAAACACGTTGGACACAATTATTGGCACCCATATAATTTTTAATGAGTAAAATATCTCTGAAGTATATTCCCATTCATTTTTAGCACCAGGGTGACTAGGAACATGAAATTGTCCAGCTAGGACTTCTTGTTCCACAGGATTATAAATGTGAGGAAACACAAAGGCCAATCCCCTTAATCATTCATCAGAATGAAAATCAAAGAATATAGCTCTGATGTGCAGCAAAAGATTGTTGAGCTTCACAAAATAGGAAGTGGCTATAAGAAAATAGCTAAAGCATTGAAAATCCCCTTCCATCAGGGCAATAATTATGAAGTTCCAATCAACTAAAGATGTTACAAATCTGACTGGAAGAGGACGTGTGTCTATATCGTCCTAATGCACATTGAGAGTTTGAGTGGCCAAAGACTCTCCAAGGATCACAGATGGAGAATTGCAGAGATTAGTTGAGTTTTTGGGTCAGAAAGATGATCAAAGAACTCCTACCTCACCACATGTTGTTCAGTAGGGTTTCAAGAAAAATCGCTCATCCAGAAACAAACTCCAGCATATTCAGTTGTCAGACACGACTGGAACTTCAAACGGGACCGGCTTCTATGGTCAGATGAAACTTAAAAAAGAGCTTTTTGGCAAAACCCATCAGATGGGTTAGGTGCTAACAGGGATAAAAAGTGCCCCATTCCCACGGTTAAATTTACTGCTGGATCTGTGAAATTGTTGGCCTATTTTTTATTTAATTTTTTTGCTGGAGGGCTTGGACATCTTGTTCAGATGCATTGCATCATGGATTGTAGGAAATACCAACAGATAAAAAATCTAAACCTGATGGCCTCTGCTCGAAATTATAATGAGCCATGGTTAGATCTTCCAACAGGCCAATATTCCAAAACATACATCAAAAACAACACAAAAATGTGTCACTGAGCACAACACTGAGCAAATTAGTAGTAGTTGTATTATATAAAAATATTAAACTAAATTTACTGTAAAGAAAATAGAGTATTTCAAAAAAATATATAATAATAATAATAATAATAATAATAATAATAATTAGCATCATAAACATTTTAATTTTGAATACAACAGCAAAGTTACAATGCTAATATTTATACTAATATTTAATAATGCTACTACTGTGCAGCCCTAGTTTATGTGAACAGAAAAGGTTTTGAACCCCCTTTACACCTGCATTTAGCACTGGCTTCTTGTGATTATATCACTCTGGTGTAAACAGGGTCTTATTGCTATTCAGCACGTTTTTCATCCAAATCAATTTGTGGTTCTAATTGCAACCTGGGGTTTGGAGCCTTGATTAAGGGCACCCTGGTGACAGAGCAGGTCTGTGATCCTAATATAACTTCACTTTCAGGGTCACCCCCATTTGAGTTCCTTAAAATCATGTTAATAATATTTGATTAAATAAGAATAAAATACAGTTGAAATGATAAAGCTAGTAATTGTAATTTCCATGGTTCTCGTAAGGGTCAGATTCTCATCTAGGTTTGTAGTGGCGTATCTGTCCGGTACATTCAGTCACGATTTAGGACTAAAGCAAAACAACTCTGTGGGGATCCCAGCGTGTGCTGTAACTGCTGCAGATCCACATTGTGACAGTATGTGTTGACACAGGAAGGTTCCTTGTACTAAATGATGGGGTATAGTGGAGTCCACAAAGCTTCTCGGCTTAGTCTCAAAGTCTTTGCACAGGGAACACAATGAAAGCGTCAGACGTTTTCAGTGCTGTGCATTCAGATCAAACTCTGGCAAGAGATCGAACAGCAAACGTATCCATAAAATATTAATGTCACAGACCGGAAAAGCTCCGCTGAGAGTGTCTGAATCTGCTTTCCTGCTGGATAAAGCCTCATTCCTCAAACCGTAGACAGGCACACCGAGCAGTACCCACTACAACCCAACAAACACTATTCACCTTTCTCCTCCTCTTCCTCTTCCCTGCCTTCTCTGACAATACCAACAATTATGAGCATACTGGTCAAATGTTGTTGTTATACAATATCATTCAAAAGTTTGGGTTCATCAAGTTTTTTTGTGAGGAGAGCATGTTTATTTTCTAAAATAGAAACACCTCAAAAAACACATTTTCACAAGTCTCAGTTAAGCTGAAGTACTCAAAAGGGGAGTAACTTAACCAGTATCCTTCAAAAATGTTATTTGAAATATATTTGAATAAAATAATGTTAAGTCAATTTTTTTAATTTGCTCAGGATGTGATGGTTTCAGCCACATCAGCGGCTGCAGCCATGTCCTCATCTCATTTATGGAACTAATAATGTGCTTGTGTTTGTGTAAAGAAGTTGATGTCGCTTCTTTTGTAGCAGAAATAAACTGCTGTAGATGAAGTCAGATGAAGTAATTGCATCGCTCATCACAAATGTATACGAGTAAATTGCACATACATTCTTCTTTAAAAAGTCCAGTAGAGAATAAAAGTTGCTAATATTTTTGACCACAAAGTCTCAAAAAAAATACTCATGTACAATAACTAATTACATTTACTCATGTACTTCACACCTATGCTTAAAGATTTCTAAAAAACTGCACAACAAATATTAAGCAGCACTACTGTTTGCCACATTGATACTAAATATTTATTGAGCTGCAAATCAGCATATTATAATTAATTTCTGAAGGGACGCTAAAGACTGGAGTAATGATACTGAAAATTCAGCTTTGCCATCACAAGAATAAATTACATTTTAAAATATTTCTGTGTTTACTAAAAAACATTAAAACCTCTTACCTCCTCAAACCTTTGAACGGTAATATATTTTTCTCAGATGGTAATCTACACTGGGAAAAGCCTGAACATTTGACAACACCTGGTATGTACAAGCTAACAATATTCAGACTCATTGTCATCATTTGCATTTTAATAGATGAGCATTAATAATGATGAAGGAGGAGAAGGAGGGGGTCTTGTGCTTCACACTGTTATCTGATTAGTACAAGCTTTCTGTAATGCATGAACTGATGGCATATTTATTTCGGAAACTAAGTGACCCGCTCTGAGAATCCTGACCTAGCTGGCTGAGGAGTCCCTGAGGATGCAAAGTGGACTACAGTGTTCTGAATAATAAAAACACTACAGTTCAGAAGACTTTATCAGTCACTAAATAACATTTCACTGTCACAGGGCATTATCGCACTCTATCGAAGCATTATTATCTACAGTGTTTCATCAACTAATATATACACAATACACTCAAGATCTTTCGAATTCATCTTGAGGAAGAAACGTCATTGACCAAGGTTATCATAATCATCTTATCTTACAAATAAGCACTGTGTGTGTACGTGCATCGCGAGAGCCATTTTGGTGAGACGACAACTTTACAGTCACTGGATGACAAATGGTGATGGGGAGAGAGCTGGCACGGCTGTAATGACAGTGTGGATCCATGCACTCTAAAACACTCTATTTACCATCTGTTCAGTTTACAAAGTGATTCATAACAAATGATTGCCTTGACTCATTAGAGTTCCCTAATTTAATTGGCTGGCATATCCTGTGGCATAAGACTGTTAAGGTAAGAACCAGGTAAAGTTCTCCATGCGGGCATCTGCTCAATCCTAATATTCATGACTGGAAGTCTTTGACCTGTACAGGTCTTAAATGTGAGTCTGGACCAGCAAAAGATGAATCTCCACATCTAATACTGAAAAGAATCAGAGGTCAGTCTGTATCAAATTACAATTTCATTCTGAAACCAGGCTGCTTTGTTTGGGAGCTTTCCAGCTATCTGGAAATGTTCTCAGAATTGTAGGCTTTTTTTTGAAGTACTGAAATAGAACATTCTCAAAATGTAAGCATAAAACTTTTATTTATTACTTCTTTTTAGTGAAGCATTGTTTAAATGTTACTATGGCAGTTTGACTGTTGCTGTTTTAAATGACCATAATTGTATAACTTTACATGCATGTTTTATAAATACACACAGTGCTGGGTAGATTACTTACAAATTGTAATCGGTTACTGATTCCAAATTACGACACAAATTGTAGTTAGCAACATAAATCATTACATTACATATTTAGGGTAATATAGTCTGACTACTTATGGAATACTTTTGGATTACTTTTGACCTAACTTGTTTATCACATTGATTTGAGCAGAATAATCTTGTACCATATTTTATTGTTATTCTTTGTTATCAATAACATGAATTGCATTAAACATTATGTCAGGGTTTCCCAGACTGGGTAGTGGGGGGAACTTCAAGTAAATATATCAGGTCAAAGAAATTTCAGATGACAAAAAAGTTGGGGAATCCCTGCATTGCATGTAAATATGAAATGACTTGAATTTGTTAATTTGAATGTGTTTGAAAGACAAAAACCTTCCAAAGACAGTAATACATGGTTAAATAACTCATTGGAACTGAGTGTGTTCATTCAAATAATTGTGTTAATTAGGAGTTGATTAGATATGCAATGTTGAGAAAACATTTGTTAAAAGTTAAATTATTACTGGAAAAACAGTGATCAAATGCTGTGTGGGTCTCACTTTTCAGTGATAGGCACATGAATAGTGGCTGGTCTGTGTGTGCAATTCCACAAACCTGGAAGAACTTCTGAACATATACACCAATCAGGCATAACATTATGACAGGTGAAGTGAATAACACTGATTATCTCTTCATCTAGGCATGTGTTAGTGGGTGGATTATATTAGGCAGCAAGTGAAAATTTTGTCCTTGAAGTTTATGTGTTAGAAGCAGGGAAAATGTGTAAGTGTAAGGATTTGATGGTCAGATTGTGATGGCTAGACGAATCTCCAAAACTGCAGCTCTTGTGGGGTGTTCCTGGTCTGCAGTGGTCAGTATCTATCAAAAGTGGTCCAAGGAAGGAACAGTGGTGAACCGGTGACAGGGTCATGGGCGGCCAAGGCTCATTGATGCACATGGTGAGTGAAGGCTGGCCCGTGTGGTCCGATCACACAGATGAGCTACTGTAGCTCAAATTGCTCAATAAGTTAAAGCTGGTTCTGATAGAAAGGTGTCAGAATACACAGTGCATCGCAGTTTGTTGCGTATGGGCCAGCATAATCGCAAAACAGTCAGGGTGCCAATGCTGATTGCTGACCCCTGATTGCTGAACAATGCTGATTGCTGACCCACATTTTCTTTTAAATCATGTGGATGGCCAAGTGCATTGCTTACATGGGGAACACATGGCACCAGGATGCACTATGAGAAGAAGGCAAGCTGGAGGCAGTGTGTTGCTTTGGGCATTGTTCTCCTGGGAAACCTTGGTTCCTGCCATCCATGTGGATGTTACTTTGACATGTACTACCTACCTAAGCATTGTTGCAGACCATGTATACCGTTTAATGGAAATGGCATCCCTGGTGGTTTTGGCCTCTTTCAGCAGGATAATGCGCCCTGCCACAAAGCAAAAATGTTTCAGGAATGGTTTGATGAGCACAACGAGTTTAAGGTGTGGACTTGGCCTCCAAGTACCCCAGATCTAAATCCATTTGAGCATCTGTGGGATGTGCTGAACAAACAAGTCTGATCCATGGAGGCCCCACCTTGCAATTTAGTACTTAAAGGATCTGCTGCTAACATCTTGGTGCCAGATACCACAGCACACCTGCAGGGGTCTAGTGGAGTCCATGCCTCGACGGGACAGGGCTTTTTTGGCAGCAAAAGGGGGACTAACACCATATTAGAAAGGTCATAATGTTATGCCTGATTGGTGTTTAAGCAACAGGCTTTTTCTGAAAAGAAAGGTAAAAAAAATACTTAATCCTTAATTTTTTGAATCCGATTACGTAATCCAGATTATATGTAATCTGTTACTACCCACCACTGTGTATGTATACACTTTATTGCCTAATGTATTGGGACACCCCTCCAAATCATTGAATTCATGTGTTCCAATCACTTGCATTGCCACAGGTGTATAAAATCAAGCACCTAGGCATGCAGATTGGTACTACAAACATTTGTGAAAGAATGGGTCGCTCTCAGGAGCGCAGTGAATTCAAGCGTGGTACACTGATCACATTATGAAATAAATGTTTTTCTCCAGAACACGTTGGGTACTATTTGCCCCCTTTAATTAAATACTTTTTGCAACCTCCATTTTCCAAGATAACAGCGATTCAACTATATACAGGTGCTGGTCATATAATTAGAATATCATCAAAAAGTTGATTTATTTCACTAATTCCATTCAAAAAGTGAAACTTGTATATTATATTCATTCATCACACACAGACTGATATATTTCAAATGTTTATTTCTTTTAATTTTGATGATGATAACTGACAACTAAGGAAAATCCCAAATTCAATATCTCAGAAAATTAGAATATTACTTAAGACCAATACAAAGAAAGGATTTTAGAAATCTTGGCCAACTGAAAAGTATAAACATGAAAAGTATGAGCATGTACAGCACTGTACAGGTATTTAGTTGGGGCTCCATTTGCCTGAATTACTGCATCAATGTGGTGTGTCTGATCAGTCTGTGGCACTGCTCAGGTGTAATGAGAGCCCAGGTTGCTCTGATAGTGGCCTTCAGCTCTTCTGCATTGTTGGGTCTGGCATATTGCATCTTCCTCTTCACAATACCCCATAGATTTTCTGGCCAATTAAAGAGCACCTATCATGGAATTTTGAAATGTACCTTTCATGTAGTGTGTAACATAGATCTAAGTGAACAAAAAAATCCTGCAAAGTTTGAAATATGACAGTGCACTGTATTTAAAGTTATTGTCTTTCAAAAGTAAGAGTTGACTCTGAGTCATTTTTATGAATCGTTAGAAGACCGAAGCTTTTTCTCTGACTAGATGAGGTCAACTTGTCAAGTTATTTGAATACGACACGCCCACTTATTGCGCACGCCAGTGAAAACTAGAAAACATCATGGCAACGAGACGCTGTGTTCTGAAGTGCGACTCAAAAGCAAACTTTTTTCATCAGAGCATTTGAAGACTAAGTGGCTACAATTCATATATACAACTGTACCACAGGAGTATAGTCCGAGCCTTGTGCTTTGTTCACGCCATTTTGAAGACGATTGCTTTACCAACTTAAATGCAATTAAACTTGGATTCGCGAGCCGGCTGATATTGAAGGAAGGTTCAGTTCCAAGTGTATTTGGTTAAGCCATTGGCCTTATTAAGGAAGTGACCATGTTCCTTAATAATTGTTTGTGTAAGCTTGTAGCTTACCATTGAAAATTATCCTGCATGATATGGGAATTGTTTGTTGTCGAGTAGTGTTTTTTATTTTTGCGATACGTGTTTGTTTATGCATCGAGTTAACGCTCCATCGCACTAACGTTACATTGATGCTTATTTAACTTACCATTGAACAGGCTCAATGCTAACGATTGAGTTTGTCATTCAGGCCCTTCATATTCAGGCGTTAGCGATAAAGGCGTAAAGGCGGGTTTTGAAAGTGAATCACTAAACGAATCATTTGAGAGTCGCTGTCAAAAAAGGTAAAAATAAATGCATATTATAAGAAAACTAAAGTCTTTTTTGTCATTGCATGCATGCAAAACTGTTGTTGGGGACTTCTAAAACAATATTTGGAACATTTTAAATGCCATAATAGGTGCTCTTTAAGAACAGGGATACCATGTTCCTTAAACCAAGTACTGGTAGCTTGTATTCCAGTTGGAAAATTAAATCTGCATCGCCATAAAGTTGGTCAGCAGCAGGAAGCATGAAGTGTTCTAAAATTTTCTGGTATACGGCTGTGTTGACCTTGGGCCTGAGCCTCAGAAAACACAGTGGACGAACACCAGCAGATGACCTGGCACCCCAAACCATCACTGACTGTGGAATCTTTACATTGGACCTTAAGCAACATGGATTGTGTGCCTCTCCTCACTTCCTCCAGATTTCCAAAGGAAATGCAAAATTTACTTTTATCAGAGAACATAACTTTGGAGTTAGCACTGACTTCAGCTGTAGTCCACTCTTTGTGAATCTCCCCCACATTTTTTAATGGGTTTTGTTTCACATTCCTCTCCAGGGTGCGGTTATCCCTATTGCTTGTACACTTTTTCCAACCACATCTTTTCCTTCCCTTTGCCTCTCTATTAATGTGCTTGGACACAGAGCTCTGTGAACAGCCAGCCTCTTTTGCAATGACCTTTTGTGTCTTGCCCTCTTTGTGCAAGGTGTCAATGGTCGTCTTTTGGACAACTGTCAAGTCAGCAGTCTTCCCCATGATTGTGTAGCCTATAGAACTAGAGAGACCATTTAAAGACCTTTGCAGGTGTTTTGAGTTAATTTGCTGATTAGAGTGTGGCACCTGGTGTTTCCAATATTGAACCTTTTCACAGTATTCTAATTTTCTGAGATACTGAATTTGGGATTTTCCTTAGTAGTCATTTATAATCATCAGAATTAAAAGAAATACACATTTATAATATATCAGTCTGTGTGTAATGAATGAATATAATAAAAAAATTCACTTTTTGCATTGAATTAGTGAAATAAATAAACTTTTTGATGATATTCTAATTATATGACCAGCACCTGTATGTATGTGTATATATATATATACACTCACCTAAAGTATTATTAGGAACACCTATTCAATTTCTCATTAATGCAATTATCTAATCAACCAATCACATGGCAGTTGCTTCAATGCATTTAGGGGTGTGGTCCTGGTCAAGACAATCTCCTAAACTCCAAACTGAATGTCAGAATGGGAAAGAAAGGTGATTTAAGCAATTTTTAGCGTGTCATGGTTGTTGGTGCCAGACGGGCCGGTCTGAGTATTTCACAATCTGCTCAGTTACTGGGATTTTCATGCACAACCATTTCTAGGGTTTACAAAGAATGGTGGGAAAAGGGAAAAACATCCAGTATGCGGCAGTCCTGTGGCCGAAAATGCCTTGTTGATGCTAGAGGTCAGAGGAGAATGGGCCGACTGATTCAAGCTGATAGAAGAGCAACTTTGACTGAAATAACCACTCGTTACAACCGAGGTATGCAGCAAAGCATTTGTGAAGCCACAACACACACAACCTTGAGGAGGATGGGCTACAACAGCAGAAGACCCCACCGGGTACGACTCATCTCCACCACAAATAGGAAAAAGAGGCTACAATTTGCACAAGCTCACCAAAATTGGACTGTTGAATACTGGAAAAATGTTGCCTGGTCTGATGAGTCTCGATTTCTGTTGAGACATTCAGATGGTAGAGTCAGAATTTGGCGTAAACAGAATGAGAACATGGATCCATCATGCCTTGTTACCACTGTGCAGGCTGGTGGTGGTGTAATGGTGTGGGGGATGTTTTCTTGGCACACTTTAGGCCCCTTAGTGCCTGTTGGGCATTGTTTAAATGCCTCAGGCCTACCTGAGCATTGTTTCTGACCTTGTCCATCCCTTTATTATCACCATGTACCTATCCTCTGATGGCTACTTCCATCAGGTTAATGCACCATGTCACAAAGCTCGAATCATTTAAAATTGGTTTCTTGAACATGAAAATGAGTTCACTGTACTAAAATGCCCCCCACAGTCACCAGATCTCAACCCAATAGAGCATCTTTGGGATGTGGTGGAACGGGAGCTTCGTGCCCTGGATGTGTATCCCATACAATCTCCATCAACTGCAAGATGCTATCCTATCAATATGGGTCATAATTTCTAAAGAATGGTTTCAGCACCTTGTTGAATCAATGCCACATAGAATTAAGGCAGTTCTGAAAGCGAAAGGGGGTCAAACACAGTATTAGTATGGTGTTCCTAATAATCCTTTAGGTGAGTGTGTGTGTGTGTGTGTGTGTGTGTGTGTGTTTTTGTGTGTATGTATGTATGTGTGTATATATATATATATATATATATATATATATATATATATATATATATATATATATAACATATATAGTTATATATAGTTATTAAAATGAAATTTAATTGCTATTCATGAAAATAAGCAGAAGTATGAAGCTGCGACATCAGCATAAAGTCATCGTTTATCACATCATATTATCAGGAGTTTATCACAAGCACAATTGAGCATGCTAACCTGTGAACCTGGTAGAGGAAATTAGTTTTGAAATCTTTTGAAATAATGCATAGCAATGCACTGAATATCCCGACTTTTTTTTTTTGGTAATTGAGTTCAAATCAGAGATGCTATATTAAAACATCTGTCCTAACACTTTCATAAGGAAGGGAATTGAATCTCTTCAATCAAGAATCTTGATTGAAATTGTTACATCTTGAATATTTACTTGTTACTGATTATGTTCACAATAACTAAACAAAGAGTCCTGCTAACATGCCAGAATATAATTTAAATGCAGCCAAACCATAACCCTGCTTCAACTGTTCTTTGATCTCAAGACTGATTCATTACATTTCACCTCTTTGCAAAAAAACAAAAACATTCACCTTCGTTTAAAAATGCAATTAGTTGCTAAACCTCTGTGAAGTTATCTCTTCATTTTTTGGTATGATTGGCCTCAGAGGGGCTGGCTTTCATTTAAAGAGAATTTGTTTACTACAGATCTAGATTACTGAGCAGAACTAAGCTAAACAAATCTTCATTTAAACTTTTCTCTCATTTCTTCCATTTTGCAATCATGCATGCCTTGCTTTGGATCATGCATATGAGGGCATCTTGCTTTGGAAAAGCAGCTGTGAACTCAGATTTTGAAAATCAGTTATTATATTGCAATTGTGAACTTGGTAGGTTTTGAAAATGAATGAATATAAAAATATAAGATTAAAATACTATAATGAATACTAAGATACAAGAATGAGGCTATATACACTAATACATTTGAAAAGGAATCTTTTTTGGTTTTGGTCTTCTGTCCACACTGAGACTGTGTTTTTGTCCTGTGAAAACCAAGCTTTTTGAAAACCCTTCCAAGAAGATAATTTTTTTAATAGTGTATATGAACATTTATTTACACTGACCTGACTAGACCTTCACTACATTCACTTTCACATTTCTAAACTTCAGTTTACATTCATTTCAATTTACTACACTTCACTTCACATTCACTTCACTTTACTACACTTCACTTCACATTTACTTCACTTTAATTCACTTCAGTTCACATGTATTTTACTTCAGTTCACATTTACTTCACTTTACATTTACTTCAGTTCACATTTACTTCAGTTCACATTTACTTCACTTTACCTTACTTCAGTTCACTTTACTTCAGTTTACATTTACTTCAGTTCACATTTACTTCACTTCAGTTCACCTTCACTTCAATTCACATTTACTTTAGTTCACATTTATTTCACTTCAGTTCATATTCATTTCACATTTACTTCACTTTACCTTACTTCAGTTCACATTCACATCACTTCATTTCATATTCACTTCAGTTCACATTTACTCCACATTTTCTTCACTTCAGTTCACATTTACTTTAGTTCAAATTCACTTCAGTTCACTTTACCTCACTTCGCTTCACTTCACTTCACATCACATCCTATTCCCCTTTACTTCACATTCCACATCGTATTCCCCTTTACTTCATTTCACATTTACTTCTTAACATTTCACATTGTGTATTTATATTTAAATACACACACTTCACTTTAAAGTTCATATTCAATTTCATTGCATAAAAGAGTGATTAAAAGCATGTACATGCATCCACAATGTCAGATATTCTTCTGTTGACAGAAAGGAAAATCTTTTCCCAATAGCAGTCCTCTAGTTCATTAAGCACATCTTTCTTTGGAATCGGTTGTTTGGCCATTTCCTCTTATCTCCCTATAATATTAATGTCATCAGGTATGCCGTTCACTGTAATGGAAAAGCACAGTCATTAATATCCAATTAGGCCCAGCTAATGATACAGCAACAGGAGCCACCAGACCGAGCAATCCGTCTCTTTCATGGCCTGTGTACCATTTTAAATAAAACAAGCAAGAACAGCACAATCCAAACACTGAATTTAGTTTCAGTATTATCATACAATTACTGCTCACTGTTCACAGAACTACTCAGGAGTGGAGGACAAGTGTTTAGGAGAGAGGGGTGTGCTGAAGATGCCATGATGCAGGACTGCTGGGGGTTTAGGTGAAGGGTTGTTGTGGAGTGTTTTGGGACAGCTTATTAAACCTGCCTGCCAGAACCGGCTTGTTTCCATTCTCCAAGATGGGCTTTGCAGGAACGCTCTGGCATTGCAGAAAATTCTTCAATAAATCTTTCCTTCTGGTATGTTTCTATAGCAACTGTTTTGAAAAATAGGGCAGGGAAAAAGCTTACAGATAAACATAAAACAGAATTAGGAACAAATAACAATGAATGAATAAATAAACATTAGGATGACTGACGGCGAGCTTGTTTTGAGCGTATAATTATTCAAACTAAAGAGGTCTCTTTTTTGCTCCGAGATGTTCCTGCGTTTGGGGAGGAAATGGCATCCAGAGCCATATGGATGAGAACCAAATGTCGTATGATTCTTGGGACATTAGAGGCAGTAGCTGATGATTCAAACAGGCATAAGGATAACCATCAAAGTCAGATCACACGCTCAAGTGAAGAATCTGTAGCTTTCTGATAGGCCTTTGAAGTTTCTCGCGCTGTCTGTGGAACACCTCCTCGTCACCTGTGTGATTCAGAGCTGATTCAATCGTGTGCAATCAAAGAAGAACAAATGATTCTTTCTGGTTTGAATAAGCACACGACAAAGTGATTCAATAGAGTGTCATTGTGCTGTCAGTCACAATAAATATGAAACTATAGAGAAAATCTATATGCAGCAGGATATGAGTTAGATTTGAGTCTAATCTTTATGCAGTCTTGGACATGTTGTTTCCTTTAATAACAAAATAAAATGTTTGTTAAAATGATACAGTACAGTAAAGTATATGGATATCCTAGAGCAGTGGTTCTCCAATTGTCAAACACAATATTCAAAGGCAGTTTTGCGTTCCCCTGAGAAACTTTGAGTTCACTTGCAAAACCTTTGCTTTCCTATACAAAACTCTACATTCCCCCAAGAAAATGTGTCCGCTTGCAAAAAACTCTCAGGGGAAACCAAAACATTTACGAGAGAACACCCATCTAATTTTTGTTCTATCACCATGTCCCTTTAGGGGCTTCGTATTAATTAAACAAATGTTTAAGTTTCATGATTTGTTTCCTTTTAGGTTAAATTTGTTTAATGAGAAGTAAAATACAGAGTCTGCATTCTTTTACCTCTCAGTCAGTGTTTTAAACACACTAGGGGAATTTAATACACAAATGATTTTGCAACATAATTGTGATGGATTTGAAACGCATATCTGGGGATGGAACCTTCTGCCTGTGCCTTACTTGCTTCGCTGTGGTGCCATTTCACATTATGTCTCTCCCACTTGATCAAAGGCCTGTATTTAGCATTGCTACTTTCCCTTCACTCTACATACTCCACATACGGTAAGTGTGTGAGAGAGGGCAATAGGTGTAGAAGGCTGTACGTAGAGAGACAGAGTATGAGGCAATGTTATAGTTTTTATTTGAACTTTGAGTGCACTGAACAAAAAAGAGAAGTCTAAAGTCTTTGTTCTGAGTACTTTAAGAATGGTTTAATTGTGAAGCATTATGCAATATGCTCTGCAAAACTAATAGCTATGTACTAATGTTAAAAACTATGGTATAGCCTTGGGCCCAGGAGAAAAAGGGGGCCATATATTAGCCTATATATTGAATTTTACAAAAGACAAATAGTGTAAAGACAACGTGTGTTGACTCCCGTGTGTAGTGTTGAGTGTGTACAATACAGATAGTAACTCAGTTTATTTATTTAATTTAAATTTTATAAAATAATTAAGCGTTAATACATTTGGACCGTCAATATACAAATATTTATTATTGAATATTATTTCATATGTTTTAATATTTAATCATGTTTTATAGAAATGTATGATCACTTTTTGCATTTACAATCTATGAATAATTTCTATTGATTTATTTTTAACTTTTGTATTTTATAGAATACCTACTGATAATTATTTTTGTAATTTTTAAGCAATTGCACACCCTTTACTAACCCTTTTATTAGTTGTCATTGAAAGTTCAGCATCACATGCATGACTCATGAGTTCTTTAGAACCCTGTAGCGGTCAATGCTTAATTTACCAGCATGTCATACTAAATTCTTTTCAACATTATGAAGGAAAAAAAAACTAAAATAAAAATAAATATACGCCCATGGCGTGAGGTAGGAAAAAAAGATAAGGAGAGAAGGGAGACGAACTGCTAAAAACATCTAACAAGATGTTCCTAACTTAATCTACTGGAAATTCTCCTTCTCAGCTTTTTTCTTTATATTCATTGTTTCATGTAGGTTAGGGTGAAAAAAATGTAATTGCATGGAATAGATGGATCAAAGTCGAAACATTTTCCCAATATAGAAAACCTTTAAGCCCTATTTACACCTACAGTAGTATTAAGATGTGTTTTGGTCAATCAGATCACAAGTGGACGACGCTAAATACAGGTGTAAATGGGGCCTATAACATTTTGAGCTTTTGACCACTTCCAGAGATATTCAAAAATGCATTAGACCGGAGTGCTTTTGTATTGTAGACGCTTATGTGGTCGAATGCGTTTGAACAGCCACAAAAGACCACCTACTGACCTAATGCGTAAACATTATGGGAAGTGTGCTAGCCAGGCGGGCTGGAACTTTACTGGCTGGAGACCCAAGTTGGGTATGAAGACACAAATCGTACTAAGCACAATGCTCTCTCACCATTCCTGAGTTCTAACACCCACTCACAGCATTTGGGATGGAAAGCTGATTCTCTCTATATGTTTTTCTGTTGTCTCCGGACACGTTCGTATGTTAATTGCGCAAGCTTCTTTTGTCTATCAGATCGAAAGATCTGAAAAAATCCTATATGTTTACCCGTCCATAGACCCTCTCTTCAATGAGGACAAAAGTGGTTGAAAGTGGACAAAAGACACCAGGTGTACACTATATGTCTCCCTCATCTGCTTGTGAGCCAATCGACCAAAACGCATCTTAATACCAGGTGGAAACAGGGCCTTTTGCATACAGTTTACTCCCTCTCTCCCTCTCTCCCTCTCTCCCTCTCTCCCTCTCTCCCTCTCTCCCTCTCACAACGAGGCAGGGGAATGGTTAGAAACATACATATTTTGTTTTGGTTAAAACAAAAAGCATTACTCTAAATCAAACTAAGGGTATGGTCACAAGTTTTCAGCTGAAAACGTAAAACTATTTCTGCGTTTTGGATGGTTGAAAAACAGGTTTCAAAGTGCAAGGTTTTAAAAAATGATGCCTTTACCATCTCCATGTAAACAATGAAAATGTGATTCTGTGAAAACGGTGAGGTCATGCGTATGTGTATTATATGTTAGCGGGGTGTTTCTTGACAAAGCAACATCTCAACCTATTGGCCTGGCATGCATAATACAGACTTTTAGTACTTTTTGCAGTTTTGTGTGAACGGGGATCGTTTTGACAACGTTGTCGTCTGTTTTTGTACATATTTGTCATGTAAACATACTCTAAAGCTTATTCAATCCAGGAATAATATCCAGTTTTCCAAAATCCATCTTTAAATTGTCAAAAATAGGCATATAAAAAAACACACATTTACCATTTACCCAAAATGTGTTTTGTTTTGCACAATGTCGGTTTCCTTGAAGTACATTTTGTAAAATATTTTGCTACCCGAATGTTTAAATGAAATAAAAATTCAATTTGAATTTAAGCTTTACTGTTTGCACCATATATATATTTTTTTCATATATTTCAAATATATGTGGGCAAGTTTTTTTAAATTCTGAAGTTGAAGGTGAAGATGATTACAGTGAGTTCAGTGACTTTAATATATCACAGTATACAGCCAATAATATTAAATACGGAATAATCAATTTGACCTTTTCTGGACAGTGTTATCAGCAAGGAGTAATAGTATATCCCAATTTGTTCATCAGTTTCCAACAAAATTGTATGAGTTCAGGTGTAGGTTTTTGTCCATGTCAGAATAATTAAGCATTGGTGAAGTTGTATAACGATAGGGTGTTTTCAGACCAGAGCTGGATTCATCCATCTCTTTGGTTCATTCTCTTGGGGTAAAGTCAGGCGGTCCTCCTTTGAGGGTATTGTTAAGAGGTTTAGCAATCTCAGAGAGCTCAGAAACATTTCAGCAATATAATTTAGGAAACCTATAATAGAGCTGAAACTTGTTTCAGAGGACGACTCTGGCTCGTCCATTGGCACCGATGTTTTGCCCAAAGGATGTGATTTAAGTCTAAACAACCTTGTCTTGTTTGGTCTTAATAGGACACATTTTTCTCAGTGCAGACAGAACCTCATAAAGGGTATGGGTGTAATATTGACTCTTATTTGAAGTGGCAGTAAAAATGTGAAGGAAGCATGAGAGCTGGGCTGAGTGAAAATCTAGAGGGCATCGGTTACAACACCATGGAAAACAGTGGGAGAATAACAATTACTCCATGACCGTTTGAATTGGTATTACTTGCAGTGACCATCAGAGATGCTCTGCCTATTTTCTAAACATTGACACCAGCTGGTTAAAAGATCTATCTAAAAAGTGAAGTTAGTTCTGAGACAAACCCTAGTATCATTTGTTTGCAGATGCTATTTTCGTTTGATATTGTGACGCATTTGAGATATTTTGTGTCCAAATACGTTTTATGGCAACTGTACCATATACTATTTAGTGTGGGGTCAGTAAGAAATTAATATATTAACAATGTTATAAACAATTTCTATTTCGAAATAATACTGTTCAAAATGCTGTTCTTTTTAACTTTCTTTTCATCGAAGAATGCTGGGGGAAAACTATCATGGTTTCCACAAAAATATCAAGTAGCACAACTGTTTTCAATAATTTAGATTAACAATAAATGTTTCTTAAGCACCAAATCAGCATATTAAGGTGATTTCCAAAGAATCGTGTTGCATAGACTGGAGAAATTCAAATTCAGTTTTGTCATCACACAAATAAATAACGTTTTAAAGGTGTCATGAAATGGCTTATATATATATACTGTTGTCTGAGGTCAACTAATGACGTTCGTGTGGTTTTTACATTCAAAACATCATAATAAATAAGTAATATTTTCTACACTGGTTTTGAGGCTTTCTCCTGAATGCTGGGTTTCGATGGGCGTGCCGCACTGAAGACTTGGAAGTAAACGCCCATGGCTAGGATTGGATAAGATTTGCATATTTAATGAGCTTCAGCTCCCCTGTCAGTTCAGTTCACATTAGGGAGGAATCGTTTTGAAAGCGACAACCGGAATGATTCTCTCGATCACAGGGCTCATAAATGTCTTTATCAAACAAACACAATGATTTATTTCTCATCCACCTGAGATTGATTAGAATATTATTTCTGAATTACATGGCCCGCCCGATCGGTCGATAAGCACAAACCGCACACACACACACACACACACACACACACACACGTGCGCGCCCAGATCAAGAAAGGAATATTATTTGAGATTCATCGGCCTGCCGATGGGCTTACGTTTTGGTAGCCCGTCTGGAAAACACATAGCCCCGGGACTACTATTACATATAAAAAAGACATTTACTCACATAAGTTTGTTGCACCATTCCTGTTGAATCCAATATAGAAGGCACAACACTGTGTCTGCAAATCCAGCACCTGAGACTTGTTTACAAACGATTCCGCAGTGAAATGAAGCAAACATACGTACATGTCTTCCCCACGTGAGCTGGAACTTCATTAAAAAATAAATGAAGTATCACACATTCCTAATATTAGTATCCGAAGGAAGCTTATGCAGCGACTGAGTTCTTCCACAATATCTTGCTGTCTTCTTCAACTTGTTTGCTGCTGGCTAGCTCAATCTGAACAGCTCCATGAGTCGATGGGCAGGGCTACTGAATTACACGTGCTTATTATTCTGTAGAGGCGGTGTTTCGTTGCGCAATGACGTCAGTATGAAGCACACGATCGTTTTCTAGGCCTGGTGTCTATAAAAGCTTTTCTTTGACTAACAAGAATGTTTTCAGCTCTGAAACTTACAGGATATTCTTATAATACCCTGACCTTTCATATATCAAAAGCTCAAGGGAAAGTTCTCAATTCATCACCCCTTTAATATATGTTTAAATAGAAAACCTTTGTTTTAAATTGTAAAAATATTTTGCAGTTTTACTGTTTTTACTGTAATTTTGAGCAAATAAATGCAGCCCTGGTGAGGATAAGAGACTTACTGGCCACAAACTATTACACAGTTGTGTGTATAAGCATTTATAGTTTTGATAGATACGACTGATCATCATAACATGTACAACCTATTCCACAAACTATAAGATCTGATCATCCTTTCTTTTTTCAAAACAAATGTTTTATGTTTTATAAACATTAGCAAGACTGAAAAATGATGTTACAGTATGTTTCAGTGAATCCTCTTAATGGTGAAGAAAAGTGACTACAAAGGAGAGAAAAAGATGAAACCGAACATGTCAACACATGTCTTTAGGATGTAAAACAGACATCATTCTTAATGAAAGAATGTAAATTCATGCTGACGGCTTCCTTTTGACAGCCCTGACAGTGGTGATAGATGGATAAGCAGTAATGCTTTTGTGCTGTAAATAAAAGTGATAGTTTCCATGATAAAACATTTAATTAATGCTTTTTTTGCCTTATAATGAAAGTCAATGATATTTTGGACCCCATTAACTTTCATTGTATAGACAAAAACAGTTGAAACATTCAAGTTTAGAATGATGAGTTAATGATTAGAATATATATTGTAGTTTGCATTCTTTCTATATAGACCAAAAACTTTAAGTCTATCTTGTCGCTTGCCACAGAGGTGATGTTGAGTTCACCGCTTGTTAAACCTAAGACGGCTTCTTATAGATTATATTTATTCCAGCCATTGATATCGAAGCCATTAAGCCTCATAGACCCTTTTATTTGCGTTAATGGAACTGCTTGCTAATTGCAGCCGAGCGGCGAGGTGCTGCAGCCATGTGAGAGATCGCTGTGGACCTCTAGATAAGTCTTAGCTAAAGGAGTGATGTTACAAAGATGGGGTCTAGTGGTGGAGGGGTGTTGTTGTTTTAGACTGAAAGAGCTTACATTTTTGTGACACATCTGAATTTCCTCAGGGAGAAGGAGGAGTGGGGACAGGACAGGTTAGAGCCCTTATTTCCTCAGGATGTGCTGCCACTATCTATCGAGTTAGCTGAATGTGGCTTCCAGGGCACAATTTAATTGCCAAGACCTCAATTAAACCGCACAGACCTGAGAGAATGGAGGGAGAGAGAGCGAGTGAGAGGAAGGGAGAGCGTGCTGTTAAGAGTGCACTGAAGTGCCATAACAGGGTTGGGGAGAGGATCCATTAGAATTCTTATATCCATGTAGTTCAGCTCTCATGGCAGCCACACTGTAAACTGCACACCATTGTTCTTGTGTTGTATCTTATCTCTAATTGAATGTGATTTTCACCTCTATTTCCACCTGAGGTTTGTTTCCTTGGTGGTAGGAATTTGATGAGAAGAGAAAATAAGAAAGTCAAGCATGAGATGCCCACTGTCACTGCGTAGTTGGATACAGTGTATCAGATTTTGTTGAAATCCCTACTAATGCTGTATACTAATTTGTATACTAAAATTTAAAATAATGTTATAATAACTTTTTTGTGACACAATTATTATGTTTATAATCTGATTTAAACCATATATAAAAGTATAAACCTTTAAACAGTGGCTATCATCACTTCTTTTGGTCACACTTTATATATGAAAAAAAAAAAACGTAAAAAAAAAAATTAAGTACAATGTACCTTCTGTGTTCATATTGTATTGCAAAACACTTTTGCTGCTGTTAAAGGGATCGTTCACCCAAAAATGAAAATTACCTCATGATTTACTCTCCCTCAAGCCATCCGTGTGTATGACATTCTTATTTGAGACTAATACAATCTGAGTTATATTAAAATACTGTATGTCCTGGCCCTTCCAAGAATTATAATGGCAGTGAATGGCAGTAAATAGAAGAAAATTGATCCATAATTAACACGTTATAACGTAAAAAATATCAAACTTCTGGTGGACCGCCTTCCATATTTAACTTAAGGGAAAAACGTAACTGACACAGGCAGCAATGACGTAGCGTAAGCATTTTTAATGGCAAGAGACACTACACTTTCACCGTAAGTTGAATATGAAAGGTGGTCCATCAGAAGCTAGATTTTTACTTTATAACATGTTAATTATGGATATTTCTTACAAAAGCCCATCGATTTGCTTTAGAAGGCCTTTATTAACCGTGTGGATTACTTTTATAATTGATGGATGCACTTTTTTGGTCTTTAAATTTTGGGTTGCCATTCACTGCTATTATAATGCTTGGATTAGCCAGGACATTTTTTTTTATATAACTCTGATTGAATTCGTCTGAAAGAAGAATGTCATATACACCTAGGATGACTTGAGGGTGAGTAAATCATGGGCTAATTTTCATTTGTTAAACTATCCCTGGGAGACAGGTAAGGTTAGGGACAGGTCTGGTGGTATGGTTAGGTTTAAGGGTGGGTTAAATGGGAAGGGAAGGGTCAACAGTGTAATTATAGATGTAATTACAGAAATTAATTAGCTGTAATTACATGCAGGTATTTTTTTTTTTGTATAATTACATTATAAAATCACAAGTACATTGTATTAAAAGATTAATTTTTTAAATGTTAGTACAAAGTAGTTACAGACACATAATATAAAGTGGGAACCTTTGTTTTCATGAGGGATTTACTCAAAGAACAGGTTAGCTGGTCATTGAATGGCTTAACTGAGGTAAATTTAACATTACGTGAGATTGTTAGACTTTTTTAATGAAGTCTTTCTGCAGCTGAAACTGAGCGATTACATGAGGCTTGATATGGATTTCGATAAGTTGTACTGTATCTTTCAACATACTGTCTGATGTTCATTCATGTTTATTTTGTCCTGCAACTAATAAAGAGCAAGAGGATAAGCTCACATGCACTCCACGCTACTGCTTCACTTGAATGAAGGTGCTACAGCGATCTGTCCTGTCACAACTCCTGAAAATCAACTGAAAAAAAAAGCTTAGTCTTAAAGATTGATTCTTAGGATTTAAGAATCAATATCGGTTCATAAAAATGAGAACTGATTATATAGAGAAATGTATTATTTCCACCCATCCCTAGTAGTGAAATGCATATGTAGGTCAGTGGAATGAAACCCGCAATGAAGAGAGGGAAGTCGGCATCTGTGCCAAACCCTGTGTATTTAATATGCACCGTAGACTGAAAAGGAAGTCCATAGAGAGTGCAGGGGGACTTCTGGCTGGTCCGACAGCTCAGTCATTCTCAGCTGGCTCAAATGAAAGTGAAGAAAAGCAGTGACATTCAAGCCTGGAGATGTAGAGCAGATGGTCCAGGGAGAAGCCAAGATGAGGAACTCATGTCCAGGATGTGGAATGATGATGTTATCTCATTATATAAGTCTAGTGAACAGGGAAGTGTGTCCAAACCCTGAATTTGACCTTACAGGAGCTGTTGTTCATTCTTTACTTGACGTATCAGCACCATTCGGCTAATACATCACTACTTGAGGGGCTTTGCAGGCTGACTCACGGTCCGGTAGAATCTCTGTCCCAGGCCAGATCCATTTACTCTCTCCTCTCCTCGCAGATCTGTTTAACACAGCAGCACACGCTGGGCACTGACGGATACTAATGACCGCAGTATTCATAGACATTTCAACCTAAATGCCCTAAAATATATCTAATACAGGTAGACAGCTTTTAAAATTAATCCACCACTGGGAGGAGACCTAGAGCACCATCTGTAGTCTTGAATACAGATCACAGCAGACAAAGTTTGGATGTGAAATGACCAATTCTAGAAGTTAGACCCAATAAAATAATCACAATCGATTTGGTAAACTAGCATTAAGAAAACTGTATGGACAGCTTACGAGAAATGTGGTGATGCATTGTGGGTCATTTGCATTTGATTGGAGCAGCAAGTTATTTGAATCATCGGTCACTTAACGTGGGACCAGAAATGAATCGTTTTGCTCTGTCTGTCTCTGATGTTAATGCGTGTTACTGTTTTCTTTTTTTCTTCTTCTCTGGGATCCTGGTGTCAACTTCCTTTCTCACAGCATGAAAAAGATGAAAGACTTATTATGTAAATTAGCACAATTCTGAAACAAAGAGAACATAAACAGTCGTTCGCCCTATATGCATAATGTTCAGAAACATACTTTACATGTGAAGCGAGTGCTATTTCATTTCCAGCGATTAAGCTTTAATTATATACCATGATTGATAGAAACTAAAGTAAATGAAAATAAATATTTAATAATTTACAGCGCTTTAAATAAATTAAGTTAAGAATCTTTGCATAAGACATAAGCAAAATAAGTGACATATCTGTTTACTTGTAACTGATAGACAGGTGATTTAACCGATCCAAAGACGCATACAGTACAACCTTAATCATGGATTATGATAAAAAATAAAAATAAATTTCCAGTCCATAGCAACATATGAATTTTCTCTTGTGAATCAAGATCTGTGATGAAGCTGTATGGAAGAATACATTGTTAGTTAGTCATAATTGTGGGCAGAAAAAAAAAAAAAAAAACAGAAGTCACATTGGTGCCTGAAATGCTTGTTCTGTATTTAAAGGGTTACTTCAGTGATTTAGCATTAAGCGTTGTATTTAAACTGGGTCATTAATGTACTAGAAATGTGAAATTAATTTTGAGTTTGGTGCCTTCTAGACATCCCTCTAGAATGTATTTTTTCTCATGGGGATGAAAGACAACTCCCAGAATGCACTTGTTTCGCTGCCCTACGAGGATTACTGGACCACTTGCCCACTGCGTTCATTTTCATAAAATCCATTCAGTTAGAGAACAGAAACTTCAATTAAAAACTGAACGTGTCTGTAGTCTGTTCAATATAATGTGAGTGAGCCGATTCAAACGAGAGTCACGGCACAAACGCAGCAAGAGTCAGATTACATTCATCACTAGAGCTGAGGTAAGCACAGGCACGACATACATTCACACCGCGTGTTCAGTCTGCCGCGGTTTCAGTTCATGCCTTTGGAAGCTTAACTTTCATAGGAATTAATTTGAAAGGTTGAAACACTCACTTTGCTCCGCACTGCTCCGTTTACATGAATCTCTGCAGCTCCTGAGCCGAGTGCTGCTAGTGCGATCCCACTCCCCATGGACGGGTTGAAAACATGCGGAAATAGCACCTTCTACTGGCTGTAGTCTTTAGCCTCTGGCCAAATATCTGCATCATCTGAGGAGTTTTTCCAGAAATAAAATGCATAAATCGCTCGTCTCAGGGTCATATGAGGGGGAAGCACGATCATTCGAATATACTCCCAGGTTTCTACTGATACAAAGCCATATGCTAAATCGCTGAAGTAACCCTTTAATAATGCCGCTCTGCTTTTTAATTTTGAAGAGTGTTTCAACTCTGATATAACATTTAGAGAACGGGAGAAGTACTTCCTGAATCAGAAACGTGCTCACAGCATTGCAGTGAGGGAATGCAAATGTTTCCAAAAGCATGACCCACCACCCTCCCTGCTAGTTTTTACGTAATCATCCTGACACCCCTGTTCTTCATCCACCTTTCATTTATATAATCTCATAAAAATATATATTTAAACTCATATACCCCTCCCTTCAGCTCTCCTGGAATGCACTGTTGCCTTGGAAACTAAATTCCCCACAAGTATATGACTAGAGCCAGAGTTGTTATGACTTATTTTTTATTTTTTATTTAAAAGGACTTTATTTATGTATTATTTATTTCATGCTATAGTGTTTTCGTTTTCTTGATTTTAAAATGACAGACCTCTTTTTACAAGATTAGACCAAAGTTTGACTTTGCTCTTAACAGCATCTAGGAAACTTCAAAAGCTTTAGGCTCTGAAATGAGATAATTTCTCTATTCACCTATACTGTGACTTTCCAATACATCTATATCTAGATAAATGCGTTAATGGTAATACAATAAAGAATTTTGTAAATAGAAAACGAGCTATTATTCTTTTGTTGTGAGGCTTTCAATACCATGATATAGATGAAGGATGTCGATTTGCAGTATGAAGGAGAGGCCTTTACTCTCATCATGCTTTGGGCACCGGGGGCAGACTGGCATAAGATCAGCCTCAGGCACAGGGGCAGGCTGGCATGAGGTGATTTCGGGAGTGTGGTTTAATGAGGTCGCACTGAGATATAGTAAAGTAATATACCCCTTGACAGAGCTAAGACTTAACTCAAATCTCGAAACATTTAGGGCAGCATATTGGCTGTTTAACTTCCAGTTTTTGTAAGCACAAGGGTGTCCAAAAAAAAAAAAGAAGCATCAAAACCATTTTGATAATAATAAGAAATGGTACTTGAGCAGAAAATCAGCATATTAGAATGAATTTTGAAGGATCATGTGACACTGACGACTAGAGATACTGAAAATTCAGCCTTGCCATCACAGGAATAAATTACATTTTAAAACATATTCAAATAGAAAACAGTAATTTTAAACTGTAGTAATCTCTCTCTCTCTCTCTCTCTCTCTCTCTCTCTCACAAAAAAATCATAATAAAAAATTAGACTTTTTACAGTATATATATATATATATATATATATATATATATATATATATATATATATATATATATATATATATATATATATATAAATCCTTTTACTTAAGTGTCCACTAGAATTGCGGTTGCTGTATACATAGCAACTAAAATGCAAGCATTCATACAAGCATTTTTTTTTTTGTTGAAAATATTGAAAACATGATTTAAAAAATGTATATATATGAAGAGATCAGATGCAAAAGCTGCTTAACCCCACCTCCATCAAAAATGAGATAATCATATTGAACAAATGCTCTCCACACATAGTATACGTTCCGTATAAGCCGGTGTTGTGCTGAATTCCAACCCCCAGGAAAATTATTACCCCCTTAGTATTGGTAGGTTTGTGTACTCACATCATGCGATCTGAACCGTGCCTGGGAGCGTTTGACCCCCAAAGTCTGGTTTGGTTGAATAATGTGAGTGTTCTGTACTGTGCCCGGGCGTGGTTTGTTAGCATGGTTTGGTTGGGCTTGGGTGCGGTATGCATGCAGTGCTAACCGCGCCAGAGCACAGAACAGCTGTGCGCTACTGTCATCATTACGACAGCGAACACCAAACTATTACTATTTGGATACATTTTTTTATTAATTCAAGTATATCGCACAATTAATTCGGACAATCGCACTCGGGCACGGTACAAGGCAACCGTGCCTAGTGTGAGTACAGTATTAGTTATGGGGGAGGGGTTAGGGTTAGGGGTGGGGTTAGGATTAGGCAAATCAGGCAGTGATTTCAATAAGGGGGGTAATCATTTGTCATGGGGTCGAAATTCGGCACAACAGTTGCAATGACAGGATTTCGCGGGTAGCGTGTAACACCACTGTATTCCTTGTGCTTCTGTAAGACAGAAACAAATGTGACGTGCTCTTGCATCACAGCTCCCCTATATGCAACGATTCCAGTCGCATCTTTAGTGATTCTTGTTGTCCAAAGAGGTGGATTTAGAGGTTTTTGCAAAAAAGCAAAAAGCTGGTTTTGCAGCAAAAGATTTTTTAACTTTATTTATTTTTTAATTTTTTTAATTATTTATTTATTAAGATGCAGTGTTTTAAATGCTGTCAATACTGTACATCCATCCATACTGTACATTTCAGTGGATATCCCAAAATGTACGAACGCTAGATCAGACTGAGAGTTCATATAGTATATTTATAGTTTTCATATGGGAATTGTAGTGTATCTATAATCATAACACATCTGATGTAATTTATAATATGCAGTCTGTTTCATGAATTTCATTATGCCAAGCGCTTTAAGCTATTGGATCCATGACATCCTGAGGAGTGAGCAAAAGTAATGGACTCTCATTTGTGAAAGTATTCACCGTGGAAAAAACGGAACCTGACCTGCTCTATCATCTGCCTGTTTGTTGCCTAACAATTTGCATCTGCCGCAAGTGGTTTGTCATTACAATGCAAACGTTTTTTTTTTTAAACCTACACAGAGGTTGTTGACATTTCCATCAGAGACTATGAGACCTGGAGAAAACAAACTTGTTTGTAATTGAGATGGTTGTGATTTTTGCAGTGGAAGAAGTGCACGCGAGAACACTCCATCTTGAACTGACTGCATCTCCGTTTGACAAAATCATCATAGAATTGTTTCGTGTCTCTGTGAGTCCATAAAATGAATTTACGCTAATAATTTGTTTCCATCTCCGTCGCTCCACACCTTTTTGCTTATTACAGCTCTCTCTCTTCTATTTGTGCTCATGCCCTTCCTCATACAATTTAATATTTTCTGAAATGCATTAAGGAAACAACAGCGAAGTTTAATCTAAATAAATTGCTCCCAGTTGGAACGCAGTCATAATGGCAGGCAATAATCTTGCCGTTTGTAGAGAGAAAATGAAGAATGTAAATACCCTCTCTGCTCCATGTTCTTCTTTTTTTTTTGTCTTCACAAAACAATGTGCTTGGCTCAAGCTCCTCTACAACCGAACCTGCTGAGAGTTTGCAAACCATATTACTTTCATGAAGGGGCAATGCACCCTGTCCGGGAACACTTAGAAATGCACCAGTATTACTGCCGCCAGCTTCCAGATGAGCTTACTAACACGACAACCCCACAGAATGCCATATTGTTGTTACTTAACAGGCTCCAATCCTATAATATCCTCTGTTATTCAGGGTACAGCATCCAAGTTCTGCGTCTCTGAAGTCTGCCCTGGATTCAGAAGGCTATGGTTAAATTCATGTATTGGTGCAATTATGCAGAGGATTTGCACGGTTTAAAAATACACTCGATTTGTACTTGTTTTTTTTTTTCTTCCCCTACAGAGACTTTTAATTGCACTCATGAATATGCTCACTTACAAAGCATTTGGCTGTTTTAAGCGAAAATATGTTTAGTTTTTTTTTGTTTGTTTTAGCTGAAGCAAGCAAAAGAGGTCACAGGAAACTGATCTCTCTGCAGAAATGCTTTGTTAGCCTAGAAATCTAGACGCACACTAGCAGCAGAATTTATTTTGCCGCGAGTGTAGTCTAGCAACTCTCGGTAGACCTGAGATCTGGAAAAACCAAACTCTGGTCAGGCTAATCACAGCGTGTGTAGAGTAGGTGGGCGGGCTTAACATAATGACGGTACGTCACGGCAGAGTTGCAGAGGTTCTGCGTGCTACTAGTAAACAAAGAAGCTGACGAACAGCGGTCTTTTGAATCGGCTTTGGCCGCGACTTTGGAGGACTTGGAGTTAAGCTTTTCTTTGAGAAAAGAACAAAGAATGGCACTGAAGTCTTTATTAAGAAAAGAAGATGTGTTCGGAGTTTTGACAACCGGATACGGCGAAAATCTATCAACTAACGTTAGCTCGGCTTCACCTTCTTCTTTGCTCTGGTTGGTTGTGACGCTCATGGCACTATCCAATTGCATGTAGAGGGAATTTGAAAGACAACCTTTTATCCCACCCCTCGGATTGAGCCCTGTCAATGGTGAGTTTCCAGACCCAACATTATTTTGATGTGGGTCTGGCTTGTCAGGCTAATACTTTGTAATAATGATGTATAGATGTGATTATATATACACATCACTTTAAGACACTTGTCAGGTCAAAGCTTTATGTATTAAGAATAAGATGTCTGTTTTTGTTTTCAGTGTTTTGTTTGCCCAGTGGCTGCAGTTACAGTTTAGTGCATCTCAAAAGTAAGAGTTGTTTTTTATTACCTAAAACCTGTTTAAAAGTTTCCCACTATGTTCAAGTCAGGTTTTCGGAACTGAGCCGGCACAAGTTTGTTTTGACACTTTCCACCAAACCTTCAAAACACTGATAAGTTCGGCCTTGTTAGTTTGATCCTGACAGTGCTACAAATTAGGGTTGAAAAGGCTTCGATTCATCTATTTTTGGAAATGACACATCACTTCCTACTTTTTGCAGTTTATCTTTTTATGTGTGTGCTTATTTACCATTTCTGATTTGTTTTGGCTTTGCAGCACGTTTTTTTTCTTTGCACACACAGCGTGCATATAATCTGTGGACAGGTTGCGTGTTGCTCTAGCTGTCTTACCATCTCCCGACCTGCTGAGTTTCCTGCAGGGCAGACTACAGTGTTTCAAACCAGGTATAAACACACAGATGTCAAACTGTTAAGCTTTCCCTTCTCAAACTGCAATTGACTTACACTTAATGAGACTCATGCTGAGTCTTATGCAAGATCCGCAAACAGTCAAAATGCCAAACCAGGTAAAGACTATTGTATGTTTATTATTGTTAGGCACTTGTTGCTAAGCAACAGCAATAGCTGCATTGTACCGTGTTTCTGTTGAAGTGTGTGTTCAGATAGTGGGTTGAAGTTCCCAACCTTTTGTCCTGCATCATAAGGTGCCTGCGTCCAGAACTAATGGCCTCAGTTTGTTCTTAACACCTGGCAAAAAACACACCACTCTTCCCCTACAATTTCAAACAGAGGGCTGCAACCACAGATCAGCTAAATAGTTTATCCTGAGCGGGAAAGAGCACACATTTTGAGCAGATACTGAGAGTGCAAGGTTTTAGAGTTGGCTGCTCTGATCCTTAGTTGACCACAGAGCTCACTGCTACTTATATGCTCAATTTGTCCTCCATTATGGCTTTTCTGGGTCTCGCCAGAGCTGCCGCAGATCTCTTGGCTGCCCTTTGGGCCAGGTCAGATTCAGCTCCCACTCTCAGTCTTCAGCAGTCTTTATAAACCATTTTTCTTATACAACAGTGCAACACAAAACAAACTAATGTCCAGTAAGGTGTTTATGTAATTCAGACTTAAAGTTCTCAGAAAAAGTTCTTCAAGCATAGGTCTAAAGGAATATTCTGGGTTTAGCAAAGTTTAGTTAAGCTCGTTCATCTGTATTTGTGGCATAAAGTTGAGAATACCTTTAATGTACAGGCACTTACAATGGAAGTAAATGGGGCCAATTTGTAGAGGATTTAAAGATGGAAAAAATTTAATACCAAAATGTAATCATGTTGAACATTCATTTAATTGCTCTCTATAATAGATAAAGATGGAAAAGTGAGAAGTTAAGTTCATGCAATATTGAAGCATTTTTTTCTGTTGTACTATCAATGTCCACATTGCTTTTATGGATAGTTCCAATGTAGAAATACTTGGAGGCATGCAAAATTTTGACATTTTCTGTATTCTTTGTAGTTCTGTTGCTTGGGTAATTGTGCAGATGATTTTGAGGCTTCAATTTTGTGAAATTGTTATATTGTCATCAGTTGGTGATGTGCCGGTCACACAGAATCGTAGGGATACAATAACAGCTATTACCTCAATAAATATGTGTCACTGCTGAAATACTTTCACTGTCTTTTGTTCAGTTCTGTGAGAATATTAAAGCCCTGACACTCTCCGTTTATTTAGAAATGGCACATTTGAAAAACAAACAAACAGTTATAATAAACTTAATTTGCAGCTGAGAGGGGAATAAATATGCTTTTTACAAAACTAACCTCTCCATGATCCAGCACTGATGCACTGTGTCTAAAATCATGAGGCCACAGGAGAGGATGCAATTGGTAGGTCACATCACGTGACAGTAACAACATGGCGTATGCATTTCATTCTACCCATAATCATACTATATAGAGCATACTTTTTTTTTTTTTTTTACAGTCGTGAAGTCAATTCTAATTCAAATGTAGTACCTACTCAGACATTTTGGACACAGCTATGCTGTTTGGTGGCGCTGGGAGGAATTTGCTCATCTGCTTTCTGTTTGTGCCATTACTCAACAACTCTGGAGTCAAATGTCTGGAAATTCAGTGCATCAGTGTGTGGATCTCTGAATGCTGCTGGCTGTTGTGTGAATGATGTCGAGCCATTTGTAGAATTACCATTTTGGGTCAGATAAACATGACGGTTGTAAGCAAGTCAACGCCTCTGGCAATACTTGCAGATTAAAAGTTTGAAACCTATTTGCAGTCTCAGTAGGAACATTAGTTTCATAGGTATAACAATCTACAACTGATGTTAGTATCTTTATGTGTAAAGTCTCCTCGGTTCATACATTCCAACAGCTTTAAGATGAGTATTTCTGGTTGTCTCGTTGAGGACAATCATAAGGGAAAGAACAGGTTTTCTGAGTTGTCATTTAGCCAAAGGGAATGTATACCATGCAATTCAAATGCAGAAAAGATTAAGCAAAGACAAAAATATCAGAATAGCTTAATGACTCAGAAGATATAAGAACAAATCATGACATGCTGACAGATTCTAACTTAACTAATCAGTTTAAGATCTCTTTTAGAGTTTTCCAAAGGAAAATCTAGAGAAAGAAGATTTAGCTGACGGGCTTTTACAATTAGGGCTCTCATACAAATAAAAAAAAATGCAGCCATTGAACATCAAACATTGTGAAGTGATAATTCTGAGCTACTGGAGGATTTTGAGAGCAGATTGTGCATATTCAAGCGCTCAGTTTTGAACTTCTTCTTGTGACTCAGCCCTCTCTGAGTCAATGTCACTCCCCCGCCCCGTTCTTTAAGTGTCTCTGGCTGTGATTTTCTAAGATCACAAGTAAAAGGTACTTATTTGCTTGTGCAATCTGAGAATTTGCATGTACCTATATTGATTTGACTGTGTTAATAATAATTGTAAAAACGTCTCGGTTACGTATGTAGACGTACATCGGAACTGACCGACGAATTGGGATCTGCTTTCAGAGACCAATCTGCTTCGAGTGTTTCTAAACGAGCCAATTGGCATTGGCATGCGGTCCACGCTCTGCCCGCATACTCTTTTTCTGCTGAGAAGCCAAACTAGTGGCGGGTCCTTCAGCGGAAGCACAGCACCTGGGGACGGGACGTACGTCTTCATTCCCTCCTTTAGGGAACGAGGGTTACATACGTAACCGAGACGTTCCCTTTCAGTCGGTCACGTTCGACGTACGTCGGAACTGACCGACGAATTGGGAATCCTACAAACTCGCCAGGGATGCTGGCCCTTCCAGCGCCCTGCCTGAGCTCGCTGGACCACTCCTTTGTTGGAGTGGGAGTCAGGGCTCCTGGCAGGAAAGGACAGTCACTGCTGTTCTCTCCGGGGAAGAGCACCTCCAGGAACGACAGAGGGAGCTCTGTCGAGGGAAAGACATGGGGCTAGCCAATTAGGGTAGCTGGTACCGTGGAGAATACACATATGTGGTCGCTGTTAGGGAACCGTTACATTATGGATACCCAGCCTACACCCATGTTCCACAATCCTATGGGATAGCCATTTCTGGGGAACACAACTGGAGATTATAGACACACGTATCCGACCCCTGGGGCGAGAGTGGCATTGCAAGCCGACACTAGAATGGGCACTTTGCGCTACTTGCCACTGAGGGCGAGTACACGGGGAGATACTGGCTTCCCACGGTTCAGGTTCACCACCTGGTCCCGAAAGGGAGTAGTGGGAACCTTGGGCACATATCCGGGCCGGGGTCTCAGGACGACGTGAGAATTACCCAGACCGAACTCTAGGCACGACTCGTTGACCGAAAGTGCGTGCAGGTCCTCTACCCTCTTGATAGAGGCCAAAGCAACCAGGAGTACTGTCTTTATGGACAGGATCTTTATCTCTACAGACTGCAAAGGCTCAAAGGGAGGACTCTGAAGTGCTCTCAGCACCAGAGCTAAGACCCAAGAGGGTACCGAGTTTGGGCGAGATTCAGCCTCCTCGCACCTCTGAGCAACCTGACAATTAGGTTGTGCTTCCCCAAAGACTTATTATTCACTGCATCGGGATACGCCGCTATTGCAGCGATGTACACTTTCAAGGACCAGACATGGAGTTTCCAGAGGTATGGACGCGGGTGCCATAGGGTGCCCCGTCCCTGAGAAAGAAGGTCCCTCCTCAGGGGAATCGGCCAAGGAGGGGCTGTCGCGAGGAGTGTTAGTTCGGCGAACCAGGTCTGGTTGGGTCAGTAAGGCGCAATTAACTAGACCTGCTCCTCGTCCTCCCTGACCTTGCACAGTGTCTGTGCGAGAAGGCTCACTGGGGGGAACACATATTTGCGTAGGTTCCGCGGCCAGCTGTGTGTCAGCGCATCCATGCCGAGGGTGCCCCCGGTCAGGGAATAATACAACTGGCAATGGATCGACTCTGGAGAGGCAAACAGGTCTACCTGCTTGGCTCCGAAGAGGCCCCATATCAGCTGGACTGGTGAAGCCAGTGCTGAAGCGGTCTCATATGTAGCAATCCGAGCGGCGTTACCGCGGCTGCAGATGCCATATGCCCCAGGAGCCTCTGAAAAAAATTCAGTGGGGCCGCCGTCCTGCCCTTGAACGTATTCAAGCAGTTCAGCACCGCCTGGACTCGCTCCTCTGTGAGGCGCGTAGTCCGGTTGACCGAATCCAGCTCCATACCGAGATAAGAGATCCTCTTTGTGGGACAGAGTTTGCTCTTCTCTCAGTTGACCCGAAGGCCCAACAGGCTGAGGTGACGGAGCACCAGGTCCCTGTGTTCGCACAACTGCTCCTGAGACTGGGCCAGTATCAGCCAGTCGTCGAGGTAGTTGAGAATCTGAACGCTGCGTTCTCTGACCAGAACAACGGTTGCCTCCGCGACCTTTGTGAAAACGCGGGGCGACAGGGACAGCCGGAAGGGCAGGACTTTGTACTGATATGCCCTCCCCTCAAACGCAAAACATAGGAACGGTCTGTGTCTCGGGAAAATGGAAACATAAAAGTATGCGTCCTTCAGGTCGATCGCTGCGAACCAATCTTGGGGACGGATGCACTCGAAGATGCACTTCTGCATCAACATCCTGAACGGGAGCTTGTGTAGGGCCCGATTCAGAACACGCAGGTCCAAGATTGGTCTCAACACACCGCCTTTCTCGGGCACAATGAAGTAAGGGCTGTAAAACCCTGACTTCATATCGGCTGGAGGAACCAGCTCGACCGCGTCCTTTGCCAGTAGGACTTCGATCTCTGACCGCAAGACATGGGCATCGCTGCCCCTGAACTTGGGACGCCGGCGAGCGAACTGAATCGCGTAGCCGAGTCTGATGGTATGGATGAGCCATTGAGACGGCCTGGGGAGACCTAGCCAGGTCCCCAGGGACCGTACAAGCGGGACCAATGGCACCACAGACGTACCCGGGGTGGGGCAGCAAGGCGGAGTGCTCCGGCCCATCTCGGGAAGCCCGAGAGTGGCCCGGAGTGTTGCCTGAGCACTCCTGGTTTGGATAGAGGGTGGGTGGGAAGGCCTGGTGGCGTCCACAGTACCCACTCTGCTGCCTACTGCCCGGAGGCAGAGAGATTATATTCAGCCCTGACTCGGGAGGCCCGGGGGCCGCCCGGAGTGTTGACCGAATATTCCAGGGTGGGGCAGACCGTGGGTGAGAAGGCCTGTTGGCATCCTTGGTGCCCACGGTGCTGCCCCCTGGCGAAAAGAGGGGAGGAAAGGAGTGGCAAGGCCCGGGGGCGTCGCACACTGCCAACCTGGCCCTCTTGGAGCCCAGGGAGGGAGGAAACTGCTCTTTTATTGAGAATGTGGGTACCGCTGGACTCCGGAGAGCCAGAGGCAGGGTGGTCTTTGGTGTATTCTCCCCCCGGTCCTCCTCCGGGGGAGGAGGGGGGAGGACACCATCTACCCCAGAGCAGCTTCTCTTCTCCCTGGATTGCCCGTCTCAGGGTCACTTGCCCTTGTGCTTTCCAGCGGACTTAGCGGGACCCTGAGCGGGTTGGGTGCTGGTCCTGCGCCTGGCCGCCTGCTGCCCGGGTGGAGGCTGCTGCTTGGGCTTCACAGGGGCAGAAGCGGACGCAGGAGGGCGCCCTCGGCGACTTCTGGGACATCGAGAACTGCTGGGCGAAGCTCTCGATGGTGTCACCGAAAAGGCCGGCCTGGCAGACAGGGGCGTTGAGGAACCGCACCTTGTCGGTCTCGCGCATATCTGCCAGGTTCAGCCACAGGTGGCGTTCCTGGACCACCATAGTGGACATCGTCAAGGGTGGCGAGGACAGAGGTGCCACTTCCACTTCCCGCAGTGGGAACATGAGTCATTCACGAAACACACGTGAATGGCATCCTCTGTGCCCACGGTGCTGCCCCCTGGCGAAAAGAGGGAAGGAAAGGAGTGGCAAGGCCCGGGGGCGTCGCATACTGCCAACCTGGCCCTCTTGGAGCCCAGGGAGGGAGGAAACTGCTCTTTTATTGAGAATGTGGGTACCGCTGGACTCCGGAGAGCCAGCAGCAGGGTGGTCTTTGGTGTATTCTCCCCCCGGTCCTCCTCCAGGGCTGCATCCAGAAACACACGGTTTGAATGACATCTTGACAAAGACACAGGGTCAAACCGTGTAGCTCTTTTAAGATAAAGGAAACGCTCTTTTCGTGCCGAGGCACACAGGGGAGATGGCCGGTGCCCACAGTGGTTTAAAGGGTGCAAGCCCACTGCGAGCACACAGCGCCCAGTGAGCTGTCAGAACAGCTGTCTTGTCTTCTTACACAGACTCGCGACCGCAGCTGTGATGTGCCGTAACTCCAGCCGGAAAGAGCTCCTTCTTTAGACTCGTAGGTTTATAACACTCTTCGCAGGAACACTGGAAAAACTCAATGTTTGGCTCCGAAGTAGAAAGCGAGTATGCGGTGTTTCACTTCAGATTTATACCGCGCTATGGCGGAGTGTGGACCGCATGCCAATGCCAATTGGCTCATTTAGAAACACTCGAAGCAGATTGGTCTCTGAAAGCAGATCCCAATTCGTCGGTCAGTTTCGACGTACATCAAACGTGACCGACTGAAAGGGAACCGGCATACATGCAAATATGTTGGACATATTTTCCATTTTTTAGGCTTTTGTTTATGGTACTTGCGTTGTTAGCCAGCAATAAATAATAAGATTAAAGTTATAATAAAATCTGAATATGAGCAGGCCTAAATTTAAATACAATACACACTTAATATAATATACATATATACCCAAAATATTGTATTCATTAAGAAAAACTTGGTGTTGTGTTCCTTTTCTTGTAAACAATCAACAGACATTAGTAGATCAGATTGCACATTTTTGTCTTTTTTTATGCACACAAACTTTTGAGTAAACCAGTGCCTCTGTTTTTCCTATCTCTATTTCATACATGGCAACTAGGCTGCACCGTACATGAACGGTGTGATCTTTGAAAGCCCTGAGTCATTGATATTCTCGTCTCTGAGGGCGAATTCAGTTTGATTGGCAGGCTAGAGCTGTCTTTTGCAGCATGGGAGCAGAAAGAGCTGAGCTGAGTCAGGGCTGTCTTCTCACAGGACTTCATGGGGTTGACTGACAGTGGTAACCTCTGCAGCAGAATCTTAATACCACTCACTGTGCTCAACTACAGACTGCATGTGTTTTTTATTTAGTAGAAAGAACTTTTTTATTTTTTCTGTTTTACTAATGACACACTAAAAGACCCTTTGCTGCTTCTGCAAAATATTATCTGTAGGACTTGCTGTGCATTTTTTAAAGAAATGTTTCATTCAGTAATCTGGTGCTTGCTTGTATGTTTTTGTTGGTTTGCAGGAATATGTTTGCGGGTGTGTAATTTGCTGGTTCGTGCTCAGTATTATTAAAGCCTAATTTGGCTTTTTGCTAATGTTCCCTTTTTTCTTGCCACTCATAACTGCTTCCAATAAAGTCATGGCACATAAAAAGGTCCCCATTTTATGCAGTTGATGTACAAAGCAATTTATACAACAACTATGAGATGTTGTGAAAGGCTTCGAGGAGTTTACTTTAATGAACCCTGAGATATCTCTGATTATATGCATTTTAGTCAAACAGACATATGACTACTTTTTGTAATTGTAAAATATATATTTTAAGACTGATGAGTTAGTCCAGATCTTTTTTTATAATTATTATTGTTTAAAAGGATAGTTTTTCAAAAATGAAAATTCAGTTTCAGTAAATGATGACAGAATGTAAATGTTTTGGGTGAGCTAAATACATTTGAATTCTCTTTAAAATGAAGGTAAAAATGGGCTCCTGTTTTGTTAAATACATACTTTTTTAAATCTTATTAGCGCAACCTAAATCCCTGCCTTGTTGGTTGATATATGCAACCTTCATGCTGTTGTCTTTCAGGAATGCTCTGAATCAACAGGCGAATTCGGGGGTCAGCAGCACTGCCACAACTCTAGGCAATTGATATGCCACCACAGTCGAGGTCCTGTCGAGGAGCCAGAGGCTGCGTGCCTGTTGTCACAACAACGTGCATGGACAAAATCAGGGAGACAGGGACAGCCCAGATGGGAGGACCTTGTGTTCCTGCGTTATAATTTTGTACAGGAGCTTGTTGAAAGGCATTGTTCAGAACTCACAGATCCAAGATCAGCTGTAACCCATCACTTTTTTTGGGCAACATCAAGTAAGGTCTGTAAAACCCTGTCTTCATCTCGGCTGGAGGGACAGGCTCTGTTGCATCCTTTGCCAGCAGGACTGCAATCCCTGTGCAGAGGACAGGAGCGTCTTTGCCTGACAAACTGAATCGCATAGCCAAGTCTGATTGTCCGCAAGAGCCAACGGAATGGGCTTGGAAGTGTTAGACAGGCTCCCAGGCTCTGTGCGAGCAGCACCAAGGGGACAACCGATGTACCCATGGAAGTGAAGTGAGGTGGAGCGCTAGGACCCAACATGCTTTTAAAGGGTTAGTTCACCCAAAAATTAAAATTCTGTCATTAATGACTCACCCTAATGTTGTTCCAAACCCGTAAGACCTCCGTTCATCTCAGGAACACAGTTTGAGATATTTTAGATTTAGTCCGAGAGCTTTCTTTCCTTCCATTGAAACTGTATGCACACTCTACAGTCCGTGTCCAGAAAGGCAGGAAGAAAGGTATGAAAAACATCATCAGAGTAGTCCATGTGACATCAGTTGGTTAGTTAGACTGTTTTGAAGCATCGACAATACATTTTGGTCCAAAAATAACAAAAACTACAACACAAAGATTCGAACGGTTATGCATCAGTGTATTGATTCATGATTTGGATCGCCTGTCAAACTGCTGAAATCACGTGACATGGGCGATCCGAATCATGAATCAATACGCTGATTCCTAACCGTTCAAATCTTTGTTCGCGGATTGAAAACAAACAATGTTTGAAGACGACAATGCTGAATAAAGTAGTAGTTTTTGTTATTTTTGGACCAAAATGTATTGTCACTGCTTCAAAAGAGTCTAACTAACCCACTGATGTCACATGGACTACTTTGCTGATGTTTTTCATACCTTTCTTCCTGCCTTTCTGGACACGGACTGTAGAGTGTGCATACACTATCAATGGAAGGACAGAAGGCTCTCGGACTAAATCTAAAATATCTTAAACTGTGCTCCGGAGAGGAACGGAGGTCTTACGGCTGTGGAACGACATTAGGAGTCATTAATGACATAAATTTCATTTTTGGGTGAATTAACCCTTTAAGTATGTCTCAGTACATCAAAATGTTGTTGGGAAACCTCAAACATGTATCATTGTTATTATTTGTCAGTTAATATTGCCTGACAATTAATGTGAAAAATGCTTAAGAATTGTCTTGCAAAGTAATTTTTTTTAATTGAATACATAGATCACATCTCAGAGTGAGTGAAAACTGAAGCATTGTTTTTAGGCTCAGTGGCTTTCCTTTCTACAGCTCTCAGTTGCCCAGGACCTCTCTTTGCATCCCAATCACTTAATCACGCACCAAGTTCAGCACAAGAAGGTTGTGTGGGTTTCATGTGGCAGGCGAAACTGTAATTAGAGTGCAGGTATCCCACAAGACCTTGGGTCAGGTATGCAGTGCAAAACCAAATTAGTATTCGTTCGTCACTAGGGACACAGGTCACACGTCTGCCTGCCCAACGTACTCTGATAACAGAAAAGTGCACACAAAGCTATAGATTAGTGGCTTTAATTTTATGATGGTGAAAGTTTCACCTTAGCTCTGTCACATGTGCTGCCAGCTGCAAGCGCTTTTATTCAAAATATAAAAGGTCAGATTTTTTTTCAGCGTATATTAAATTCAAACCCGGAGCCTTAACGAAGGCATGTAGCTTGAAGAGGTCATAGGCTAAAGAAACCTTAATTAGAAATCTGTTTACAACATTATCTCAAAAAAGTGTCATATATTATATGAGTATACATCCTTGTTTTTCATATTTTTTGGAATATCTATCTATTTTATATGCGTCTATACAGATTCACAGTTTTGTGCTATATAATATTTGAATTGCAGATTTGTGATTTGTAATGGATGAATGTCACTGAACCAGTATGTAGATTTACTAACTGTGTGTCTTGTAAATAATATAAACTTTAAAAATAATAATAATAGTTTCCATGCAGAAAAAAAAAAGAATTCTTCACCCAAAAATAAAAAAATATTTCTTTCAATTTTATTTCAATTATATTTTTATTCAATTAACAAATACCTTGAAATAAATACATAGTCCAGGAGTAATTTTCTTATATACATAACAAAAAGGTTAGATACCCCAAAAAAATAAATAAATAAATAAATAAAAACATCCCCGGCCTATTGAATACAATCAGGTGACATTAATACACAACAATTCAATTAACTTAAAATCCCTATTAAGGTAACAAATTAAATGGTCCCAATATTGCTCTTCAGAAGGTATCTAGTTTGTTCCAAGAGTAGAAATCAATCCCTCAAGCCACAGTTTAACAGGTGAAGGGTCAACATTTCCTTGGCTGTTATCAAACAATATGAGAAATTTATGTTGAGCACTGTTTAACAAATACTTGTTAATTTATTTTCCTTCAGTTTATTCCAAACCAGACTTTTTCTTCAGTGGAGCTCAAAAGAAGATTTTTGTTTGTCTAAACAATATCAGATGGACAAAAATCTTTTGTGTTCTCTAGAAGAACGTCTCACAGGTTTTGGAATAACATGAGGGAGTGAATGAATCAGTTTTTATTTTGGGGTGAACTAATCCTTTAAGGACCCACACTTCAGATATAAACACAATTAGGGTGAATAAAGCCATTAGAAATTTTGTTTGGCACCATATTATAAAACTAATGGCAAATTATAGGATGTTTTCACTTTAAATGTAAAAAAAAATCAATTTAATAAAAAACAATCCAGACACTGAATTTTGATAGGTTTAGCACATTGGAAGCTGTGACTGAATGTTTGAAATTTGTACTGGCTACTGTATATGGGCCACCACGGCACCATACAGACTTTATCAAAGAATTAGCATTAGATTTGATTTTCTATCAGAATTAGTACTGGCTGCAGACAAAATCTTTTTAATGTACATGTAGAAAATGAAAAAGATGCATTGGGATTGGCGTTTACAGACATTCTAAACTCTATTGGAGTTAGACAACATGTGTCAGGACCCACTCATTGTCATAATAATACTTTATATCTAATACTGTCCCATGGAATCGCTGTTGACGCTTTTGAAATTCTGCAGCAGAGCTATGACATCTCAGACCATTATCTAGTATTGTGTGTAATCCATTTAGCCAAAGCTACAAAACAAACCTCCTGTTTCAAATATGGTAGAACTATCACTTCTACCACTAAAGATTGCTTTATAAATCTTCCTGGGCTGGATTTCCCGAAACCTTCTTAACACTACTTCGTTCTTAAGTTATACCTTAAGGTGTACCTTAACATTAATACGTGTTTCCCGAAACAATCTTAGTTAAGAATACCTTCTGTAAAGCCGCGTTTCCACCGCAGGAACTTTCCCCAGGAACTAGGAACTTTGAGGTGGTACTCTGTGTGTTTCGACCGCAGGAACCAGGATCTAAATGAAGTTCCGGGTAAATGTTTCCCCCTCCGATAGTCCCAGCTCGCGAGCTAGTACTTTTTCAAAGTTCAGGAACTTTCGGGGGGTGGAACTTGGGCGCTGAACATGCTGATTGGTTGAGTTCACGCAGCATTTTATTTCAACCGGCATTTTTAAAAGTATCTTGTATTGCTCTTTCTGTCCGGTGGCGCGCGTTCGTCTCGCCATCTCACGGTCAATGTCCATAATAGCTGATAATAACATACGTTGTCTTATTTTAAATCTAGCTTTACACGCTTAAAGCAGAATACGCTTTAGTATCAGTGCTCTCTTTTCCCGCCGTTTTGTTAACTAGGCTATACCTCTTTAGTAAACCAGTACATAACCAGCAAAAGCAGCGCTGCTTGAATCTCCTCCATACTTGTTATTGTTGCATACAAACGGTGAATGGGAGGAGCAGTCCCGCGCAGTCCTACATCACCAGACTGATAATTTGCCTAATCTTGACGGTACTTTAGACCGCGGTGGAAACGCAGACAGTAGCAGGTCTGAGGGGAAAAAGTTCCGGGTAATTTCGGTGGAAACGGGGCTTAAGTCATACTTTCGTAAGATTGGTCCGGACCACACTTAGCTGTACCTTATCACTGTTGAGAGTTCATTCCACTGGTGGCCACCACTGTGCAAAAAGCTTCTTTATGTCAGTCTATACGAATATAATTCTGAAGTTGTAATATAGCCTACACTCAATTAGACTTATTTAATTGTTGTTGTTTTTTTGTTCGTTTTTTATGCAACGATTAAAATTGCCATTACACTAATGGTTGTTAGCTTTTTAATTATATTATCCAAAGGTACATCAGCTGGCAAACCATTAGAAAGCAAAATCTTAGGAGCCTATTTAAAGGGAATGATTGTGGAGGGGAGTTTGGTAGCAAACTATGGCAGGGATACAGCAAATAGTTGTGCTAAATCAAAGACGCACTGTCCGCGGATCCATTTAGTGTAAGTGCACTATTTAATCCGTGAAAACTTAAGTGCCATGGCTACGATGTCAGAAGCTGCAATTCAAAATAAATTTAGCCTACCACGGCAGCAAATTCAGCAGCTTTAGATCTTGTTGGTCCAAATTTGTCAATACAAACCCTACGGAGCTTAGCCCCGAAATTCAGCGAAATTCACTCTTCTCCTTCTCTTTTCTCTGCTTTAGTAGCTGTTGATTATGTTTCGCGTGTTGCGTCTTTATTGAGTAGGTCATCCAATAACAGAAATTAGTGATTTACACCAATAATGTGATGTGGGCAATTAACCCTACTTATGGAGTAAATTAAGGCTGTGGTAAAATATATTATGATAATATAAATGGCATATACATGCCAGTTAGTGTAGTGGGTTGAGTCATGATACGTTTGGGCATGAGAGGTTGCGGGTTCACACAATCATTCAGAGTTGGATTTAGTTTGCCATTTGGATTATATTTATAAGATCTCACGAGTCCTGATAAATGCAATTTGAACTATTTCAATTATAAAAAACACCACTTTCTCACATAACGCAGTTAAACAGCCCCTGCATAGAGTGAATAAACGATTTTTGAGCCATTGATAAACCAAATCAGCACCATCACCACGGACAGCACCTGCTAACGTCGCACTTAAGAAGGTATACGCAACCTCCTAAGATATCGTTCGGGGAACACACCTAGAAATGGTATACCTTTAGTTAAGTTATACCTTTAGAGTCATCATAGCACACTAAGAGACAACGTTATCGGGAAATGCAGCCCTGATCAGTTTCTACTCCTGATTAGAGGTCAACCGATATATCGGGCCGATATTTGTCATGTTTTAATATGTCGGCAACGGCCGATATCCATGTTTAGTAGCACCGATTTAAAGTCAGGCACGTCCGCGGGCAGCCCTGTGTTATTGGTTCGGTGGGACCATCTGGAACTGGCATAATGCTACAATGCTTGCAGTTAAACTTAGGGAATGTCATCAAAAACTATCAGCAGCTTGCTTGCTAACATATTAGCCCCAATGTTATAAAAAAAAAAAATTCTGTATCGTAGTCGGAGAATTTCACTTCACTTCACTTCACTTCAATGATATATTTCACGAGGGGTGGAGAAAGCAGCAGCTCTCACAAACACTGCAGTGTGACTGAGGGCGAGGGCTACGTTACTCCGCTCCGCTCACAGACAGCACCGTGCTCGGAGACACAGAGCTGTCCTCACTCCTGGAGCAGCCCAGAACAGTGTATTACAGGATGCCTTGTTTATACTCGGCGCATCCGCATGAGCTAGGGTGCGCGCGGCAAAAATGATGTCAATGCGCATGGGCGGTCATTAGTAGTGGGAAGTTCGGATCATGTTACATTTGCTGTTCTTGTTACATGTTACATGTTACATTTTTCAACATATTTAATACTTTTGGAATGAAAAAATAAACTATAAGCTAATGCAGTCATGGCCAAATTTTAATAAAGAAATGATGAATTACTTGCTTAGCTTGCTTCAGGCTATGTATGCAGTCTGTTAGATCACCTCTCCTCCCGATCCAAATCGTTCTTTCTTTAGTCACTTCAAATTTAATCACATCTGTTCCCTAGAAAGATTAGTTCACCTCTCGTGACTTCTGGTTTGAATAGTCATCATGTCTGATGTGGGCCGTGACAGCCTCATATGCAATACATCTGTCCGGAGACAGAAAAGATTAGTTCATCTCTCGAGTCTTGGGTTCGAGTCATTTGTTCATCAAGTCCCAGCCCCATAGGCAAGGCTATGCAGTCACCGGAAACAGAAAAGATTGGTTAATCTCTCGAGTCTTCTCGTTCGAGTCGTCCGTTCAAGTCCCCATAGGCTATAGAAAAACCCATATCGGTTGATTGCTACTTGTGATACCAGATAGATTAAAAGAACTGAATGTTGCAACATAAACTATTGACTCTCTTTTCCAGCACTTTAGACACGGTTGCTCCTTGGGCCCTCAAGAGAGCAGCCTGAAAAATGGAGCACAGCTGTAAGAAAATGTGTTTCATATTTAGTGGAAGGGAGGTTTTATTGCATACAGAAAGGAATTAATAACAGCTAGATCTGCTTGCTTTTAGACTCTCTTAGAAGGGAACAAACACAATACTATGTCTTGACTTGTTGCCTGACTTGTTGCCTCGCTGCTGTCAAGGCAGCTTGTGCACGAAGGTACCTTGCAAAAGACAGACTTCTGAGGCAGCGTAACAGTTTAATGATCTACAGTAAAACAGAGCAACCTTTGGTGATAACTAAGCAAATTTATTTACTGCAATAGTAATTTCTCACTAGAAATGACATCAGAAGTGGAAAACAATCAAAAATGTACATTTACGCACAATTTTCCACCAACTTTCAGACGCCATCTTAATTTTTTTAGCTCAACTGTCACGAATTGAAAAGCACAGGATTGTGGAAAATTACAGGGAGCAAAGGATACATATGCTACCATCAAAATTGATCAGATGAAGGTATCTGTCACAAGTGGACGCAGTACTAAAGCGCACAATGAAGGCGATATCTTAAGGAGACTTTTATAATCCAAACAATCCAAACAATAAACAGGAGAATCAACGAGGAGAAACAGACAACAGTGTACATGAGAAAAACCTTTATTTAATGGGAAAACTGCAGACGGCCTAACTATATATCATTAGAAAGGAACATTTCAGTACTCTTTACTGGAGAAAAAAACATGGATTCTTAAAATACCTTTTTACAATAAGGTTTCATTAGTTACCATTAACATTATTAAAATCAAAAGTTGTATTTGTGAACATTAGTTAATGCATTGTGAACTACAATGAACAACTGTATTTTTATAAATTAACATTAACAAAGCATTTAATAAAACCGTTCAAGCCACTCTGATCAAAAATCTGCGAATCTTTTGTTTATATTTTGTTTAATCTTGCAACCCTTCTTGAAACTGTGTGTTGACGGGTGAGAGAGTTGTAGGCCCTCCGCTCTTGGCATTCACTCTGAGAGATGCAACTATGTGCACAGTACTCAATATCAATCCCCTTTCAAATCTCCTCAATATTTTGCCGCACAAAACAGAATGACTTCTCTCCCAACTCGTCTCTCTCCTTGATTTGCTCTTATCGGTTCTGTGGAATCCTGAAAGGCAGCCGATGGAAAAGAGGAGAGAGAGTACGGGGAGATAAAACACTTTTATTCGTCCTTAAATCCTCCGAGAAATGAGAGAGGGTGAGATGTCACAGTGGGATTGTAATGAAGAGCGAGCACTAGAACATGCTCCATTGGATGAGTGTATCCCTTCTTTATTGAGTGTATCTCCTTGGGGGGAAATGGAGTGAGTGAGGGGGTTGAGACCTTGGAGAGTGGCACCAACTGGGACACACACACACAGACACCACTTCAGTTCCACAAAGCATATAGGTATCAGAAATGCGAGTGAGTGTAGGGCAAAAGGCACCTTAATGTTGGATGTACAGTTAAAGCTGCAGTGAAGTCCAGTCGCTGAACTGCTGAATTGAGGCTTTGTTGGCTTTTTCATTACTCTGTCCCTGGAATTTCAAGGGTCTCTGTTCTGAGGAAGAAATTGTGTTTTCAGGTTACTGTGGTCTAAATGGGCGGATCATGTTTATAGCATTCGGAAGAATGTATTTATTTATGTGCTTTTTAGCATCAAAGCTATATCACAATGCTTTGCACTGTTCAAGGTTTTAAATTGTGTCTTTTTTAGGGTGAATAAATATACCATCAACACTGTCTTAACCTACTTAACCTATAAAATCCATTGCACATTGTATGATTGGCCATGAGTTTGCTGTGGTCATATTTTAAGAATCGCAAAAAAATGTAATTTAATTGGTTGACAGTGGACTGTATACACTATCATTAAAAAAATTACAGATTCATTCAGCAAGGCTACAGTTGATCAAAAGTGACTGTGAAGACATTTGTTTATTAACATTAGTAGTTTAGTCTTTTGTCACTTTCAGTATTTTCATAGTGAATTCCACTGTTCATAAATCATTTGAGTAAATTAATCAGATTTTACAGAGTACCGGTTCTTTGCCTAATAGTGTGCAGTTAGGCATTAACATGAAAACGAAATGTGTTCCTTATTCACAGGAAAAAGGGCTTCAGCACAGGAGGAGCTGTCACACAGATTGTCAAAACAAAGCCGCTCTAGGCATGAAAATTGTCCCACATTCATGCAGTCTGTCCTCTGCCACACCACTGCATGCGCTTGGCAATCAGGAGGGAGCAGAGAAACCCCTCTCGACCCTGCTAGGTGTTTGGGGAGCATAAAGAAAGAAAAGCTAGAGAAAGACCTAGAAAAAAAGGCAAGACTGTATGGAAGGTGGATGAAAAGGTGGTTTTTGGCTGTCACAGGTCTGGCTGATAGAAAGCCTCAGGCCTGCCTGTCCTCTCTCCCCAGATGCATAGCGACTGACAGCCTTCTTTAGTGACACAGGATGCTGTTCTCCGTCTACAACTTGGAACATATTGACACCCACTCCAGTCATCTGCCAGCGTGCCACAGGCTACATGTAGGATCAGTTTTCTTCAATCCATTGCTGATTTGTGAGTCTCTCTCTCTCTCTCTCTCTCTCTCTCTCTCTCTCTCTCTCTCTCTCTCTCTCTCTCTCTCTCTCTCTCTCTCTCTCTCTCTCTCTCTCTCTCTCTCTCTCTCTCTCTCTCTCTCCCCTTCTCTCTTTCTCAGCTTGTCCTCTCTCTCATTCTCTTTAATAATATGTATATGCATTTAGATAAAATTACTGTTTACAAACAAATGCTCAAAGGCAACACTTCAGAGTTCTTGAGGCAGCTGGAAAATAGTTGTTTTAGATTAGCATTTCATCCAAATCCTACTAAAAATCACTAACGTGTTAAAACACCACATTTATAAAAGATGACGGGGTTAGGGCTTCTTTAGTGGATTTAGTTAGCTCTAACATCTCATGTTACGGATGTGCGTGTATATATACACACGGATGTATATATATATATATATATATATATATATATATATATATATATATATATATATATATATACAGTAATTAGAATATCATCAAAAGTTGATTTATTTCACTAATTCCATTCAAAAAGTGAAACTTGTATATTATATAATAATAAATAATAATACATTTTATTTATATTATTATTATTATTATTATTAATGTAGCTACATTGAGTTGATCTCATTAACTGATTCAAATATTCATATATTCATTCATTACACACAGACTGATATATTTCAAATGTTTATTTCTTTTAATTTTGATGATAATTGACAACTAAGGAAAATCCCAAATTCAATATCTCAGAAAATTAGAATATTACTTAAGACCAATACAAAGAAAGGGTTTTTAGAAATCTTGGCCAACTGAAAAGTATGAACATGAAAAGTATGAGCATGTACCTGAATTACACCTTTTGCCTGAATTACTGCAGCAATGCGGCGTGGCATAGAGTCGATCAGTCTGTGGCACTGGTCAGGTGTTATGAGAGCCCAGGTTGCTCTGATAGTCGGCTCTTCTTCATTGTTGGGTCAGGCATATCGCATCTTCCTCTTCACAATACCCCATAGATTTTCTATGGGGTTAAGGTCAGGTGAGTTTGCTGGCCAATTAAGAACAGGGATAACCAGGTACTGGTTGCTTTGGCACTGTTTGCAGGTACCAAGTCCTGTTTGAAAATTAAATCTGCATCACCATAAAGTTGGTCAGCAGCAGGAAGCATGAAGTACTCTAAAACTTACTGGTATATTGACCTTGGACCTCAGAAAACACAGTGGGCATACACCAACAGATGACATGGCACCCTAAACCATCACTGACTGTGGAAATTTTACACTGGACCTCAAGCAACATGGATTTTGTGCCTCTCCTCTCTTCCTCCTGGGATTCTGGGACCCTGATTTTCAAAGGAAATGCAAAATTTACTTTCATCTGAGAACATAAGTTTGGACCACTCAGCAGCAGTCCAGTCCTTTTTGTCTTTAGCCCACTTCTGACGCTGTCTGTTGTTCAAGAGTGGCTTGACACAAGGAATGCGACAGCTGAAACCCATGTCTTGCATATGTCTGTGTGTAGTGGTTCTTGAAGCACTGACTCCAGCTGCAGTCCATTCTTTGTCAATCTATTCCACATTTTCAAATGGGTTTTGTTTCACAATCCTCTCCAGGGTGCGGTTATCCCTATTGCTTGTACACTTTGTACATGTTTTCCTTCCCCTCACCTGTCTATTAATGTGCTTGGATACAGCTCTATGAACAGCCAGCCTCTTTTGTAATGACCTTTTGTGTCTTGCCCTCCTTGTGCAAGGTATCAATGGTCGTCTTTTGGACAACTGTCAAGTCAGCAGTCTTCCCCATGATTGTGTAGCCTACAGAACTAGACTGAGAGACCATTAAAAAGCCTTTGCAGGTGTTTTGAGTTAATTTGCTGATTAGAGTGTGGCACCAGGTATCTTCAATATTGAACATTTTCACAATATTCTAATTTTCTGAGATACTGAATTTGGGATTTCCCTTAGTTGACATGTATAATCATCTAAATAAAAAGAAAAAACCTTTGAAATATATCAGTCTGTGTGTAATGAATGAATGTAATATACAAGTTTCAGTTTTTGAATGGAATTAGTGAAATAAATAAACTTTTTTATGATATTCTAATTATATGACCAAAACCTGTATAGGCAGGCCAAACAGTCGTGTGCAACTTCCTCAACTTCGTTAGAGTTAAAATAACTGCAAGTTCATCATATCTTCTTCAGTAAACAGAGAAAAAAATGATTGCAACTTCAAACCAATCGGACCGAACTATCAAGACTTTCTCCTGTGATTTTACATCGGACGCCTTCAACAGCTCAGGCTAAATGCAAGTAGCGTACGATATACAAATCACTGTGTAGGTTCTCCCAGGTATTTTCATAGTTTCATTCCTTTGTTCCGATCCAGTTCTTCATTCTCTCACTTACCCATGTATGTGTGATTTGTATGCATGAGTTTATTTTATTAGTGTTCGTGATTTAGTTAATAAAATTTGTGCACAATACATATTTGGTTCTGTCTCCCTGCTTGGAAACAAATAGTCACTTAAATGATCGATCTCGTTATCCGCTCTAAGTGCTGTAAACTCAAAGGAAGAATTATTTTTCTGTGGCCATGAAAAATACCCTTTCCTTAGAAATAAATAATAATAAATACTGAGTGTTCACAGAATGAACTGATTGGTTGATTGATTGATTGATTGATTGATTGATTGATTGTTAATCAACATCTCTCCTTAAACTAAATATTCCAGAACTGATTACTATCAATTACTTTGTTACCCCATCTCTTCAAGTGAGCAATCTTGGAGTTATTTTTGACACTGAACTAAGTTCGACGCTCATATTGAAAAAGTCTCAAAAAATGCATTTTTTCATCTTAGAAATATCGCTAGATTACGACAATTTCTATCGCGACCAGATGCAGAAAGGCTTATTCATGCCTTCATTACATCTAGGCTTGATTGCATTCCATAGACGTGGTGCTGAGACAGAGAATGCTCGACCACCCTTGGAATTTAGATTATGTTGGGGCTGCTGGAGGATGCATGACCTGGAAGAGCGCAAAGACCGTGCAGGAGTATGAACGATGATCAAACTACAGAGATAAGCAGGGGCAGTTCCATGAATGGCTTTATATGTTAAAACCAAGGTTTTGAATTCGATACGCGCTTGTACCGGGAGCCAATGCAAATCAAGGCGTACCGGATAAATTTGTCGACGAGTATTTGTGTGTGTCAATAATCGGGCGGCTGAATTTTGTATATATTGTCATTTTTTGATGGACCGATTTGGAAGATCTGAGTAGAGCGCATTGCAGCTCTACCACCGGAAATTAGAGACTCTCCAACATTAGACTGTTTTAAGAAGTCATTAAAGACACACCTTTTTAGAGCTGCTTATTGTTACTAAATGTGACTATTTTATTGTATTTTTAATGTTATTCTTTATTGTATGACCTTAGCGATTTGAGTTTTAAAAAAAAGCGCGTTAGAAATAAAATGTATTATTATTATTATTATTAATGTAGCTACATTGAGTTGATCTCATTAACTGATTCAAATATTCATAATTAATCATAATTAATAATCATAATGAGTTATTAATAATTATTAATATTTCCCCTTTGAGCTAATTTGTTACATGTGGCAGGGCACATTATCCTGCTGAAAGAGGCCACAGCAAACAAAGAATGCCATTTCCATGAAAGGGTGTACATGGTCTGCACAGGGGTCAGCATGGGCAACCTGACTGGGCTGCGGCTATGCAGCCCCATAGGCAACAAACTGCGATGCACTGTGTATTCTGACACCTTTCTATCAGAACCAGCATTAACTTCTTGAGCAATTTTATCTACATTAGCTCATCTGTTTGATTGGACCACACAGGCCAGCCTTTGCTCTCCACATGCATTAGTGACCCTGTCATGGGTTCACCACTGTTTCTTCCTTGGACCACTTTTGATAGATACTGACCACTGCAGATGGGGAACACCTCACAGGAGCTGCAGTTTTGTAGATGCTCTGACCCAGTCATATACTCATCACAATTTGGCCCTTGTCAAACTCGCTCATATCCTTACGCTTGCCCATTTTTTCTGCTTCTAACACATCAACTTTTAGGACAAAATGTTCACTTGCTGCCTAATATATCCCACTCACTAACAGGTGCCGTGATAAAGAGATAATAACAATCCTAATTAATTGTAAGCACTATAAATGTAAGCAAGGATATAACTAAATGAATTATTAGTTGAATATTTGACAAAAGTATATATACAGAGCGAAATAGAGACGAAATAAAGACTTAATGAATGATGTTCACTGTTCTTGCCTCTTGAAACGAGCCAAACTTAAAATCACCCTCAAATAAGCTATATAAATGCACAGGTGGTTTTACAAAAGAATCCATCAGAACCTTCCTTTTTCAGCAACAGAGCTTAATGCACAATCATTAATCAAAATAATGACAAAAAAGAGAGAGTTTTTACATTTTCTGAGGCGTTGTGCTCACCCATACAAAACTGCTACTGTATGTGGTTGCTAGGTGTTCTTGGGGGTTGCGGGGTGCTGGAACTTATTATGGCCAAAAGAGCCAAATCGTCTCAACAAATTTTCACTCCTAAGATTTTGTGGCAAATAAAATAGAGGCAGGATGATCGTCAGGTAGAAATCTTGAAAAATAAAATAAAATACACAAAACAGGTTATGCAACACTGCTTTTATTAAAGTTTTGTCTATTCAATCACCTGTGCGCGATATGCTGGTATGTGGTCTGATTTTAAAACAATATCCCACAGATCCATAAATGCAATTTCCTGGTGATGGAGCGATTTGAGGCAAATGCGTAAACTGGAGAACTTTGCTCCAGGCCAATTGAGTACGATGGAGGTGGGAGGCGAGGTTGGTATACATAAGTATTTGCTATTTCGTTTTATGAGTCCCAAAGGAGGGATATCAAAGAGGGGAGAAGAACAGAGGAAAGCAAGGCAAATAAAAGAAGGATGCAGAGATATTGTATTGACTCTGCTGGGGCACATTATGGAAATGAATAAACTTAATTCTTGTTATGAAAACAAAAACCTACTATAAAGAGACAGACGAATCAAAAGAAAGGAAAGCTTTTAAAGATGTTAAAAGATAGATAGAAGGGCGGAGTAATGCTACTAGGTGATGTAATAGGCATCTTTAAATCAGTTCTTGTGTGTGAACATTCTGGCTGAAGCTGAGACTATTAGGCTATCTACTCCAAACTAATCTCAATTTCTAAATGGTATTTTTCATGATAAGTGACAGTCATAAAAAAATAAATACATACTTCAATTCTCCTTTCCTCTTTTTTTTTTTTGTATTTTTTTTCAACTGCTTTCTCCTCTCAGGGACAGACTGTTTCTAAGCACAATAACATGAACCTGTATAGTACGATGGTCAACTGTAAAATGCTCTCTTTCTCCGTCAGATTCGAGACCAGATGGAATCAACTCTGTATACGTCTGAGACTTACTCTTTCCTTTGTTTGTAAGACATTTACACAAAAGTCCAAAATAACACATTGAAAGTTCAGATTCAGTAAACTTTGATTAATGTATTTTTATGGTTTCTGGAGGAATTTCATCCAAATAAGTATTTTCACATTAATTAAGTAAGAAACAATCATCATTGTCAGGTTTTAGTCAAATTTGTTGCTGAAAGGCTGCTGTCATTAAAGCAAAAGAAGGACATACCAAATGCTGGAGAATAAAATAAATAAAATAATATATGTATATATATATTAACTCACACAGAGTAGCAGTAATCACCCATTTAGTGCTAGCCTTTCATGTCATGCATGGTCTGTGACTTTATTCTTCTGCTGGCATCAGTACTATTTTCCCTCTCACAGTCACGGTATCCAATCAATTAAAGCTCCTTTATCACACACACACACACACACACACACACACACACACACACACACACACACACACACACACACACACACACACACACACACACACACACACACACACACACACAACTACACACACACACACACACACACACACACACACACACACACGTTGTGTTTCCATGTTTTATGGGGACATTCCATATGTAATGCATTTTATACTGTACAAACCATATTTTCTATCCCCTACACTGCCCCTGCCCCTAAACCTACCCATCACAGGAGACATGCTGCATTTTTACATTTTCAAAAAACATCACTTAGTGTGAATCATAAGATGTTTTCCTCATGGGGACCAAAAATGTCCCCACAAGGACAAGGATTTTGGATATTGCCATCTTTGTGGGGAAAAAATCCCATACCCATACCGTAGGGGATTACCAGTCCACACACACACACACACACACACACACACACACACACACAGTCACATTTAAAGAGGGCCAAGAGTCTCAACTGCTCAAGACCAGATTATATTTTCATGAAAGCCATCAATCATATTCTGGAATTAAAATATTCCCTCCTCAATTTCACATTGCGAATTTGTTCCCAATCCCGTGTTCTCATAACGACATATGTAGGCAGCAATAACCCCAATCTACTTCCAGTGGAAGTCACATCACTGTTTCGATAGGCTGATGTTGGCATAGCAACAGCGGAACTGAAGATATTCCGCTTCAATTGTTTTATTACCCAGCCTTCCCTTGGCAGACTCTTTGCAGGCATGACAGTGACAATAATGAACCAGCAAGAGAAGTTTGAACTTCAGTTTGATTTTAATGTTTTACTCCATTTCTTTAATCAGAAATATTTCAACATGACGTGTACGCTGTGACGTCTTTCATCTTTTAAATTGGTTTAGAGAAATATTATGATCCCATTGTAACATGACTAAAATAGCAAACAAGTTCAGGTTAGATTTTCACAATGTAATAATTATGGTGAAATTAGGTAACAAACAAAAATGTTTCTGCAGTGCTGATGTAAATATTTCCTCAGTAGACTGGATCAAATTGTATCTAATCTGTTAAGAAATGGCCCCTTGTCTGGAGATAAGTTGTCACAGTAACACTCCTCTAAGTGCTGTTGGCTCTTTAAGTGTGACAGACTTGCGGTTTTAAGCAATAAATTGATTTTAAATGGTTTTAAGTTCTGAGTGCTAATTAAAGAACTGACTGCACAGCCACTCAAAATAAACTTTTAAGAGTCCAGATACTTTCACTGTGCTTGAAGTACATGCATGTGTGACTGTCTGAATGCTTTTCATGTATAGAGTGAATAGTGTTTAATTTTTTTCTCATCTTTTTTGGGTGTTAGTTATATGAAAGAAAGAGAGGAAACAATGTTAATGTACAGCACATATATTAACCACTTTAATTTACAATAAATTAGAGCTATATGTAATAATTTGTCTTGATTTATGCAAAACAAAATTCCAAAATACTTATTACTATTTCCAGTTCAATGGAGTTTATACAACGATCAGGCATAAGATTATGACCACTGACAGGTGAAGTAAATAACACTGATTATCTTCTCATCACGGAACTTGTTAGTGAGTGGGATATATTAGGCAGCAAGTGAACATTTTGTCCTCAAAGTTGATGTTTTAGCGAATTTGGCAATGGCCAATTGTGATGGCTAGACAACTGGGTCAGAGCCACTCCAAAACTGCAGCACTTGTAGGGTGTTCCCGGTCTACAGTGGTCAGTATCTATCAAAAGTGGTCCAAGGACGGAACCTGATGACAGGGTCATGGGCGGCCAAGGCTCATTGATGCACGTGGGGAGAGAAGGCTGGCCCGTGTGGTCTGATCAAACAGACAAGCTACTGTAACATAAATTGATCAAGAAGTTAATGCTGGTTCTGATAGAAAGGTGTCAGAATACACAGTGCATCGCAGTTTGTTGCGTATGGGGCTACATAGCCGCAGTGAGATGCTTTGGCCAATGTTCTGCTGGGAAACCTTGGCATCAGGATGTTACTTTGACACGTACCACCTACCTAAGCACTTCTAAACCCACTGTTTGTAATTCATAATGTAATGTATTTAAATTGACTTTATTTTGGTTTCAAATATTAATAACATCCGATTAATTTTATTAATATTTTCATATTTGGCATATCATTTCATTTATTAAAGGGCACCTATTATGCCCCTTTTTACAAGATGTAACATAAGTCTCAGGTGTCTCCAGAGTGTGCCTGTGAAGTTTCAGATCAAAATTCCTAACAGATCATTTAATATACCATTTTGAAAATGGCAATTTTGGGGTTGAAGAAAAATGAGCTGTTCTGTGTGTTCACAGCTCATTCACAGCAGTGAACATGCTAATGAAACCTGAAACATGATATCTGTTTGTTTTAATGATCATCTCTATCGCAGACACGTTCATGTGACATTGCAGTTCTTCATCATCATGAAATATTATCATCTGCATGCGTTTTAAAGCCTTTTCGCTCTCAACTTAAACACACACATGCTCCTGTCGCATGCGCACAGAGCTGGATGAATATCAGCACATCCGTGAGTAGTCTATTTAACTAGACTAGTTCTCTATCAAACAACAGAAGATAAACCGAAATTCACTCACTGCTCTTGACTTAGCTTTAATAAGAACACATTTCTTGAATGCTGCTGTTAATGCTCTGGAGGAGATAAACATGGCGGACTGTGTGAACAGCTCAGCTACAGCTCTCTGAGGGAGGGGTCTGTGCTAGTATGTCAGTGTCCATCAACATGTGTGGGCGGGTCCTCTGCAGTGCGACGTCACACAGAAGGAATCTGCTTGTTCTGAGACACTGCTTATGATTTATGGGGATTTTTTTTAAAAAAGGAGTGGGTGGAATTTTACCATTATAGGGTGGTTGTGTACACACACTGCCAACACACGTTTATGTTAAAAAAAGTGAATTTTGCATAATAGGTGCCCTTTAAAGCTTAAATTTAAATTTGATAGCCCTTTTAGTCATATTTTAGGAGCTGGTTTACATATTGGTTTTCTAGTACATACAAACCCTCAATTCACAGTCTGGGGTTCGTATGATAGTGTGGAAGAACTGATCAATTCACTCTGCAAGGCAACATTAGGCCTGCCTTAGATTTGATTTCAGACCTGCACTACTCCCTCTCTGTCCTGTTCCCCAACCCTTTGTTCCTTTCTCAACCTTACTCTCTGGAAATGTCTTGGAAGGAAATGAGGTGAAAAGTTGGCTTTAATGGAATAAATGTCTGCAGTGAGCTCATACCGGTTCTGTGCCATGTGCGCACGGGGGGTCACAGCGTATTAACCCGCTCTGGTATTCACGTTGACTAAAGGTTGAGAAAAAAAAAATCTGCAGTGGTCCTCACGGATCATCGCTGCTGCTGAGCTCACCTCAACCATGTTGTTGGCAAAGGAGCTGAAGTTGCTATTTCTTCTAGCTTTTTGCTGTTTCTCTTGCCTCACAGGTTCCTGCAGTGTGGATCGGTTGAAAGAATAAATGGACTCAAAGGCGAGCACGTCTTCTCAAGAACTCAGATGTGGTTTTTGTAGCCTGTGTGCTTTGATGTGTCTCTTTGTGTGTACATTTGCCCTCCTTTGATTGTTCCTCTCTACTTTCCTGGATGTACACCAGCTGATGTGTCACATTAGTTTCGAACAAAAACAAGTGAAAACCTTTTGGCTGGTGAAATGGCTGGTGGCTCATCATACAGGACCTGGAAGATCAGGATGTAAAGACTTCTATGATGTCTCCTGGAAGTCTTCACATCCTTATCTTCAATTGCTGTATGGCAGTTTTGATGCCTCATGTAAATACACACTGGACAATTATTGTTTTCCAGCATCACAGGTTCCCTTGTTCAAGAGCATTTTTGGGGTCTGTTTGTAAAAAGGATTTGGACACCGACTCAAGATTTTTTCCATATTGGGCATCAGCTCCAGCACCAGCTTCAGTGGAAAAGCAGTGTTTTTCAAGATACTTTTCTTATGTAAATGTCTCTCTGATCATAGGCATTGCCAGGCTATCTTTCATCTCAGCCCCACTAAAATTCAGCATTTTAAAATTATATACACCATGTTGCCAAAAGTTTGGGTCACCTGCCTTTACATGCACATGAACTTTAATGGCATCCCATTCTTAATCCATATGGTTTAATATGGAGTTGGCCCTCCCTTTGCAGCTATAAGAAGCACAATTTGTGAGGTCAGGCACTGATGTTGGACAAAACGACCCGGCTCTCAGTTTTAGCTCTAATTTATCCCAAAGGTGTTCTATCGGGTTGAAGTCAGGACTCTGTGCAGGCCAGTCAAGTTCCTCCACACCAAACTCACTCATCCATCTCTTTATGGCCCATGCTTTGTGCACTGGTGCGCAGTCATGTTGGAAAAGGAAGGGGGCATTCCCAAACTGATACCATAGAGTTGGGAGCATGAAAACTATTGACTCTGCAGAAAGTTGGCAACTTCTGCACACTGTGCGCCTCAGCATGTGCTGACCCCGCTCTGTGATTTTACGTGGCCTACCACTTCGTGGTTGAGTTGCTGTTGTTCCCAATTGCTTGCACTTTGTTATAATAACACTAACAGAAATTTCACAAATGGACTTATTGCACAGGTGGCAATGGTACAATGCTTGATATCACAAGCTCCTGAGAGCGACCTATTCTTTCACAAATATTTCTAGAAGCAATTTTATACACATGTGGCCATGGAAGTGATTGGAACTGAATTCAATGATTTGAAGGGGTGTTCCAATACTTTTGGCAATATAGTGTATATAATAAAAGAAAGTTTGAACTGGTTGTGATCCAAATTTGCAACCAATCATGTTTAAAGGGAATTTGGTAGAATGGCAGTACATAGTTACTCCTTTTAACAGTTAATAAAGTACCCAACAGTGTCAGCACAAAAGTACATGGTTCGCTGATCATTTCTAATTCGCTGACTGGTTTTACTGAGAAACAACCTGATATTTAAGAATTATACAGTAAAATGGAGGCTGCAATTGCTCTCCTGTGCGCTGTCCTGCAATTTTCTTTTTGATGACACACTTGAGTATTTTATTAAGCGTTAAAGTGAGTCACAATATATACTGCCATTGTATTAAATTCACCCAATCAGATATTCATTAAATTATATCCTTTTGTTCTGCAGAAAAAAGAAAATCATACAAGTTTGGAGAGACAGTGTATATTTTAGTCTGTGTTAGTTCTAAAACTTACATACATGTATATAGTGTCCTCATAAATATTAAATAAAATAGCTTTTTTTGCCTCTTCCTATAACAAACCAAAAACATTGATGACTCAAATATTGTTACACTGAATATATTTTTGGCCTAATAGGATACATGTCCCTCCCCTAACATTTGCAACCAATTAGCAAGTAGCAAACCATGGTTCATTGGTGTGACATTTACTAATGTTCAAAAGTTTAGTCAGTAAGGTTTCCTTTATTCTTACCAAGGCTGCATTTATTTGATCACAAATAAAGTAAAAAAAATGACATATGACATAATTTGATACGTTTTTTATTTTAATATATTTTAAATTGTCATTTAATTTTTATAATGGCAAAGCTGAATTTTCGGCAACATTACTCCAGTCTTCAGTGTCACAGGATCTTTCATAAATCCTTCTAAAATATGCTCATTTGGTGCTCAAGAAAGAGTTCTAATTGTCATCAATGTTGAAAACAGTTTTTGAGGAATAGAAAGCTCAAAAGAATAGCATTTATTTGAAATCTGTTTTTATTTAAAAATTTATTTTGATCTTGTTACATTATACTATTACAGTATACTATACTATTATACTTTTGACAGAAAATTATAAATTTAGTGTGTCTTTGCTGAATACAATTAATAATTATCTGACTATAAAAAAGGGCTAGTCCTTCGATTTTAGCGCACTCTCTCTCTCCTTCTCTTCATTGAATTCCCACTCAGGATCGACTCCACTAGATGAGATCTCATCTCAGCTTACTCTTCTCTCACACATCACAATCATTTACTAAAACACACACACACACACCAATCACACCTAAAACCACCTCTCTCATTCTTTTTGCCAGAGCATTCAGCCAAACTCCAGCAGGCTCTCTGATAAAGCACACCATCAGGATTGTTATCCAGAAAATGGTGATATATTAGACCACAACACTGCAAAGAACAATGTCAGTCTCTAATAAAATAAATATTATGCTTGATTACTCTTCAGAATGTTGCTAGTCACCAACAAGTCGCCCATATGTCCTATATATTTTCTCCCATTCATCATACAGATTGTGGTCATTCATCATCAGCACCAGCTTTGTTTTTAGTAGAGTGTTAGTGCCGTTCACACAGAAGCACAGTTCGGGTGGCCATATTGTGATTCCCTAACCAGGAGAGGGCATCACTGACTGACGGACCGTGGCTGCGAAATCACATACTCTCCAGTAGGTACTTATTTTGAATAATTTCTTTAAATCACAACTGCTAAAAAAGTATATAGTTCTATATATTATGAGTGTGTGTGTGTAGTATGAATGTTATCCAGACATACTACATTGGCAATATTTTCATTATCATGTGACCTACCAGCGTCAGTAACATCGCTTCACTGCCATTCACAAATCCTCTCCTGTGGATAGTAAAGTGTCCATCGTATGCACACTTCAGAATCTCGCTTTAAGTAGTAGGTCACCTGGGTATTTTTTGTGTAATCTTTTATGAGTACTGTGAATTCGGACATACTTCTTTTGTCACATTGTTTTTTGCCTACTATATAGTTGGGATGTATGCAATTTCAGATGCAGCTGATACCTTGACCTAAATTGACCTGGTGTGCAGTATATTAATTGATTGTAATTGATATGTATTAATTGACACTGCAAATGTCTGTCATTTTTATGGTCAATGTCTCTGGATAACTGATATAGAAAATTAAGGTTATGCCAACTGGACACTGCTGACACAAGTAACTTAACACAAAACATATTTTGGCAGGAAAGATAGTATATTGTATTTGCATACATATCAAATTATTAGTTGAAATTAATTTGAATATAGTGTACAGTCAATATTACAATAGAGACCAATACAGTATTGCATTTAAATTCAAGGTCTCATCAACATCATCTTCCTTGGAATATAAATGCTTGGAAATAAACATATTTAAGTCCATATGCATCAGCCAGCATTATTTCTTTGAATAATAAAGAATTGCTGCAAAGAGAAATAGTAACTTTAGATGAAATATTGCCAACTACTTTGTCTATTTATAGTCTCTGAATTAAAATAGTTCCAAATGAAGCCACGGCAGGATCAAAAGTTTTTTTTTTTTTTTTTTTTCTAAGCAGTACACGGTAAAAAAAAAAAAAAAAGAAGAAGAAATAATTGTTTTAGGTGAATGATTCAATGAATCACCTATAAAGACAATTCAAGTCAAGTCCCCTTTATATAGTATTTTTTACAATACAGATTGTTTCAAAGCAGCTTTACAGTGATAACAGGAAAATCGTCACTGTTCAGCTCTCAGCTTAATACTCATACAATGGTGTCAGTGCTGGCAGATCAGTAATATAGTTTAATATTTAGTGTCCCCAACTAAGCAAGCCAAAAGCAACAGTGGCAAGGAACCAAAACTCCATCAGGTGACAAAATGGAGAAAAAAAGCCTTTGTAGAAACTAGTGTCATTCAGGGGGCCAGTTCTTCTCTGGTCAGCGAATGAACAGTGTATGATTATGATTTCAGGTCAGAAGTCAGATTGGATTGGATCATTCATAATATTTGTCAAGTTCTATCTGGTTGAAGATTGGAGTCCTCACACCGGAGACGGGTTTGTTGAGGATCAGTGCCACTGGTTGTCGTGTCGATAAGGCCTTCACAGGGCAGAGTCAAGTTGGCACAATCTCTGCTGACACTTCAGGGACGCATTGTGGTCATGTCTAGGCACAGGTCCACCATCTGATCTGGATATGGCCCAGATCCGGCAGACTACAGTAAACCTTGGGTTAAACAGAGAGACAAATATTACCGTAGATGCCATTCTTCTTATGATGTAAACAAGTACATCTGTGTTATAGGAAGTGTTTCCGGTTCCGGCTGACCTAGTTAATGCAACCTAACATTCATTTAACTAAATTGAATAATAGAAATTGATAATGTTCTATGTGTATGCCATAGTAAAGATATGTGTTTTTAGTCTAGATTTAAACTGACAGAGTGTATGCTTCCTGAACAATGCTAGGACTGTTCCAAAGTTTAGGTGCTAAATAGGAAAAGGATCGACCGCCAGCAGTTGATTTTGATATTCTAGGTATTATTAACTGGCCAGAATTTTGAGACCCCAATAGATGTGAAGGAGTATAATGCGTTAAAAGCTCGCTCAAGTAATGGGGAGCTAAGCCATTTAGCGCTTTGTAAGTAATAAGCAATATTAAACAATGTCTAGTAAGAACTCTAGCTGCTGCATTTTGGACCAGCTGGAGTTTGTTTATTAAGCGTGCAGGGCAACCACCCAGTAGAGCATTACAATAATCTAGCCTTGAGGTCAAGAACGCGTGAACTAATTGTTGAGCATTTTGCATTGAGAGCATATGTCGTAATTTAGATTTAGATTTTTAAGATGGAAGTATACGATTTTACAGATGCTATAAATTTGGAAGTTTCATGGAGCTTCATCAAACTTTCATCAAACTTTCAAATGGAAGATTGGTATCAAAAAGCACACCCAGATTCCTAACCCATGACAAAGACTTGACAGAGCAGCCATCACGTGTTAGACGGTATTCTAGGTTACTACGTGCATAGGTGTTTTGTACAATAATTAGAAACTCAGGTTTTTTTGCCATGCTTCTTAATGATATCTCCCAAGGGTAAGTACAGAGTGAAAAGCAACAATCTTAGTACTGAGCCTTGCGGTACTCCATACTGAACTTATGATCGGTATGTTGTCTCTTCATTCACTGCTACAAACGGATAACGGTCAGATAAAAAATTATTTAAACCATGCTAATGCAATTCCACTAATGCCAACAAAATTTTGAAATCTATTCAAAAGAAAATTGTGGTCGATGGTTTCAAATGCAGCACTAAGATCCAGTAACACTAATAGAGATATACAACCATGATCGGATGATAATATCAAATCATTTGTAACTCAAATGAGAGCAGTTTCAGTACTATGATATGGTCTAAATCCTGACTGGGATACCATTTATTTCTAAAAAAGGAACATAGCTGTGAGGATACTGCCTTTTCTAGTATTTTTGACAGATTTTGGCCTGTTCATTATTTTGTTCCTGAATAAGTAAACTAGTTCTAAGCTAGTTTCGGTCCAAAATCAGCGTTTTTAAATAAATCCCTCTTATGAAGACAGTCACTTGTCACCACATGTAATGTACTCTCTGAACGTGCCACAGAAAAATCCCCACTGTTACAGATTAGTATGATATTTGTTGTTTCAGAGAGAGGAACAGAATTAGCTGATTGGTTAACCTCTGGTTTTCACTCAGAAGTATAGCTGAAGCCACAACCTTTATTCTTTATGAAAATATCAATGGAACACGATCATCTCAGAGCAAATCTACCATGTGGATGCACTGATCAGCTGTCAGCCTGGAGTGGAACACCCGTGAGATCATTATGAGCATGCTAATAAAGAAACTGACATCCGGCATGTGGCTGACACATTGATGAATGAGCGTTAGACCCGGGAAATATAGCCGCCTTGACACAACAGAAAAAGACAAAGTCAAACACAAAGTGACTTGCAGTAAATCCATCCTGCGATTGCATCGGCACAAATGCAACACATAATTGTATTCAAACAGAATCAAATGTGTTAGGACAAAGATTTAAATAACTGAAAGAGACTGACATACCCAATGGATAATTCAAGTGTGCATGGCAGTACTGAGATCCTCAAGAGCCCTACAATATGTTTATCAAACGAAGATAAGTCTGCACCTTGGATTCCATTCAGAATTGTCTTTCACTGTCTATCTCATGCTTGGCAAAGATGCACAAATAAATCAATTAAAAAGGCCCAAATGAGTCGAAGTAATCATTTCCTTTAAACCGTGTGAGTAAACTCGGCTAATAAGATTATTTTACGGTGCAGTAGATATTGCTTTATCTGCATGTGGAATTGAGCTTGGCTGGCCAGGTGTGTCTCTCTCCATGGATGTGAGGGATGCTGAGGTCTGATCTGGTCTGGCTCGGCTCCAGGTCCTTCTTTCTCACAGTAATTGATGCTGGCTGTGGCGAGCTGTCGTCTCAGCCCAGCCAAGCAAGAGAATTATTAGAAATGCAGTAATGCAGGTTGACAGATCTGTGAAATCAAGACTGTGCTGGTCACAGTTCAAAACTGCCATTAAAGAGTTTATTGGCAAGAGTCTAGACAAGCTTGGAATAATAAAGCAACCAACCAAGGGTTGATGGATGGGAGTCTGTTTTTTTTTTTTTTTGATGAGTTTGATGAGAATTTTAACTTTGTTGATGAGCATGCATAGTGATGGTCAGCATGCTGCACGCTTGCATAGACACCATGTGTGTGTACCACTGCATTCCTCATCAGCATGGAAAAGCTAGTGTGTGTTCCTGCTGACAAAGACTTACACTTGATCACTCCCATCAGCTCAATCAGCACCTAGCATCCATTTAGCTCACCCTTCTGGGGATGAAAGAGGGAAAATCCAAGTCTAAAACTGATCTGGGTATCCTAGGGTGCTGGCTAGAGAAATAACAAAGCTGATTATTCTGAGGTAAATATGTCTGTCCACAGCATTCTGCCTTGGGCAAAGCCAGCGATGGTAATTGGAAAGAAGGGCAGTTATACTGTAAGCTGAGAAATGAGACAGTATGATGGTAGTTCTTTTTCCCATTGATTATTGAGATTGACTGTGTCTCTGTCTGTCAGTTTTTCCTTAAGGCTGTACGTAACACGTTATTTCTTCTGCTTTCTGCTTCTTCTGCACTTTTTTTGTACTTTCTCTGGTACATCCAAGAAGCACTTTAGGCTTGTTTATACTTGGTATTAAGATCTGTCTCTTGTGATCCGACTACATGTGATGAGGTGAGCCTCATTGGTGATTCTCCAATGCCTCTTACTTGTGATTTGAGTAGAAGGTCTTTGATTTAATGACTATATACAGTGTCCTCCAAAAGTGTGGAAATGCCTTAGGCAAAGTGGGCTTTTGGACAGTATCAGCAGAAATCTTAAAGTGTTTTTTTAGTTTGCATTTAATGCAAAGTAATCACAAAATGATTATTAATTAAAATTAAACATGAAGAAAATTAAGAACATTGAAGAATAATCAAGATATTTATTAACCGTATTCTAATTTGTCTGATTCGTCAGTCAATCTATAAAGGAATAAAGGTGTACTGGCCCAATAATCTTCAGATACGTTTTTTCTTATCCTGAATCACTATGGTACGCCTATAATAAGTGTTTATATTGTGACTGTTTTAGGCTGAACGGGATGACAACCACTGCAGAGCAGCGCAGTACCTGCATGACTCGACAAAAACAGAGATAAGTAGCTCCAGCGACAATCTTGTTCCGCAAGACGCATGCATTTTTATTTATTAACCGCTAGAGCGAGTTAACAGTTACATTTAACTGAGTGATTAAATAAATCACCCATAAAGACAGTCATTTAATTTGTTTCATTTGACAGTCACACTTACTTGAAAATCGCACAATGTCCTTTGGCAAAAGAGTAGGGGTGTAACCCCGGCATCCTTGCAAAATTTGCCGATTGGCCTCTGTCCGTCATGGCCTCCTAATCATCCCCATATACTGATATCACTCTGTCTCCTATCCACCATAAGCTGGTATATGGTGGGCGTTCTGGCACAATAATGCTGCACATTGGTGGTGGTTGAGGAGATTATTATTATTATTATTATTATTATTATTATTATTATTATTATTATTTGCGAAAGGCGGGGATGCAACCGATGCTGATATGTCACATGATACATGATAAGGCCAACATGGCAAATGTGTTATGTCCAGATTACATTCATACTGCACACATTCATACTATATAGAACATACTTTTTAGCGGTTGTGAATTAGTCATTCAAAATAAGTTCCTATACTCAAGAGAGTATGCGATTTCAGATGTAGCCGGCTTTTTTTTATGAATCACTTAAGTTAATGGGTTTTGATTAATTTATAAAGGCATTCAGTTGTCCCCAACTACAGGTAACCCAACAAAAGTTTGGAAATTCCCTATAGGTAAAGTGGGATTTGGATAATACCATAATCATTTTGTGATGACTTTGCATTGAAAGCAAATTATGAATAAAATGCTATTAAACTAAAAATTAATTAATGCAGAACAAAGGTAGGCTATGTGAAAATGCATTTACATACAGAAATTTCAGTCTTTTGCAGGGCACAGTACATCCCTCATTGCGTCAGTGTGTTACTGTGTGTTGATCAAGCACATCATTTAAAAAAAATAATTAGAAAGAAAGAAAGAAAGAACCGAATTCTGAGTGAGCTTAATTCATTTTTTCATTCATAGTTGTTTATCTCCTTGAACAATGTCAGTGCACAGAATTTGATATAATTTTCACAAGCAATACATTTAATTTGTGATCAGTTACTTACATTACAATATTGTGTTACTAATTGCATTACTAACTCACTTTTTATGGAAAATAATGCGCTACATTACTTTTTGTCACCTGGCCTGGACTTTTTTTCTTTTCTTATTTTTGGCCAAAAGGGAAATTAATAAACCTAAGGCTGAAAGAAATGCAAATCCAGGCCTGTATAGTAGAGGGTGCAGGTAAAAAAAAACATTCAGGTGTGCTGCCATTCTGGATTGAAGAAGCAGAAGAAGTTAAATATTCTTATCATATGTGATATTGCAGGTTTGAGTAATATTCTGAGATTGCATTTTATTGGTTTTAATAATTTTGAGTAATACTGAATCTTTTTTTTTCTTTTTTTTTTTTTTTTTTGGCAAGTGAGATGATCAAATGCCTGCTCACATTTATTCTAAAACTACAATAACCATCATGTTTACACAGCACACACAACGCCTCTGCACTAGCTCACAATTTCTCTCAACATGATGACAGGAGAGCTGTCAGTCATTACATGGGGAAAAAAAGTAAGTTATTTGAAAAACTGTTGTAAATTTAAAAGTAATCAGTAACTTTACTAGTTACTTGAAAAAAGTAATCTGATTACATAACTCAAGTTACTTGTAATGTGTAAATTACACTGTTATATTGACCAACAGCAGCAACCTGCCGACCTCCAGCTGTAAAATGTTTTTGAACCTCAGGCCAGAAACAATAAAGTATTGTGTACACACACACACACACACACACACACACACACATACATAATTTAAGCCTCCCTATGGATATATTGCAAGAAAGATGGCCAGAGGTGACTTGTGAAAGATACATCATAGTCATAAAATGTGAACATTTCTTACAGGTTTACAGCATCAAACGTATATGATTAATTACAAGGTAATCCTAGCAAATTAGATGCATGGTTGTGTTGCTTAGTTAACAGAGTGAACCGATATGATTGGTCCAGAGTGACAGTGCTTAACAGCTGCATGTCATAATTACCAAACCCAATGGGACTCCACCAACAAATTCATCATCAATTAAGTCAAGGAGCAGTAATGTGATTTATATCACAGAGCATCTCCGTCACTCTCAGCCGAAAGCAAATCCATCTTCTCACGGAGGAGAGGTAACCTAAACAAGAGCAAACGAATCACGACTCTGTCAAGCCTCCTCCCTTTTGTCTATGGAAACTTCTACATATATTTCGTTTTCAGCTTGACTGCCCCAGTTACTGTCGAACAAGAGAGAGGGGGTGGAGAGAAGAAGAGGGGAAAGAGAGAGAGAAAGAAAGAGAGATAAAGGTTTGGAGGAAGGTTCGCAGCTTTTCAGCGGGTCGGGACAACGCCTCAGGAGACCCACAGCAGAAGGCCTGGGCTGAAATGAATGAGACTCGCCAGCATGGAACAAATGCAAAGAATTGTGGGTCTTCGGCAGTCGTTGATGCAAAAGGGTTTCCCACGAGACACCACACACTCTAAGAAACCGTGTCCCGCAACATCATCTCTCTTTTGATGCTCCGCAGCCACGGAAACCGTAATCATTTGCCAATCTAATTGAGGAAGGTGGAAGAACTAATGTGCTCTGTCATGGAAAATTAAAATGGGCGGAGACCATTTTGGAGCTAATTTTTGTGGAAGTCTGAGGATGTGACGTTGATTGATAATGCTGGAAATGTTGCTCTTCATTTAGATGTAATCAGGACATTCTTATCAGCCAAGATGAAAGAGCTCTATTCTCAGTCTCAACCCCATTTACACTGACGAACTGAGTGAGCTGCTCAATTTATCAGTACTGCACCACATCATTGTGAGCCACCGTCAGAACCGTGGGAATTTTTAACTGAAGCGCATAATTGCAAATTAGCAAAAAGTCACTTGTCAGCATAACATATTGGCATATATATATATATATATATATATATATATATATATATATATATATTTATACACAGTATATATATAAAATCGATCTTCCTATACCATACTTTCCTGCTAGGGCACTTGCATCACTGATTTGAATGTCTTTTCTGTGGCTTTGGAATGGTCTCCCCAATCATGTGAGATCTGCTCCTCCATTGGACATTTTTAAATCTACTCTTAAATCGTATTTTATTCTTTTATCCATATTGTGTTTAAATACTTTTTTCTTTTTTTTTTCAAGTTTTAAAAAAGTTTTTTTTAAGTGCGTATTAAGTTTTGGGATGCCTGCCTTTACATGAATTTTAATGTCATCCCATTCTTAAGGGGATTCTCGTAGGGTTTAATATGGAGTTGGCCCACCCTTTAACACCCTAACAGCTTCAATTCTTCTGAGAAGGCTTTCTACAAGGTTTAGGAGTGTGTTTATAGGAATGGTTGACCATTCTTCTAGAAGGACATTTGTGAGGTCAGGCACTGATGTTGGACGAGAAGGTCTGGCTCTCAGTCTCGGCTCTAATTCAAAAAGGTCACTCTAATCACAAAAGGTGTTCTATCGGGTTGAGGTCAGGACTCTGTGCGGGCCAGTCAAGTTCCTCCACACCAAACTTGTTCATCCATGTCTTTATAGACCTTGCTTTGTGCACTGGTGCATAGTCATGTTGAAACAGGAAGGGGCCATCCCCAAACTGTTCCTACAAGGTTGGGAGCATGAAATTGTCCAAGAATGTCTTGGTATGCTGAAGCATTAAAAGTTTCTTTCACTGGAACTAAGGGGCCAAGCCCATCCCCTGAAAAACAATCCCACACCATAATCCCCCTCCACCAAACTTTAGACTTTGCACAATGCAGGCAGGAAAGTACCGTTCTCCTGGTAACCGCCAAACCCAGACTTGTCCATCGGATTGCCAGACAGAGAAGTGTGAATCGTCACTCCAGAGAAAACGTCTCCACTGCTCTGTAGAGTCCAGTGGTGATGTGCTTTACACCACTGCACCTGGCGCTTTGCATTGCACTTGGTGATGTAAGGCCATGAAACTCTCTACGCATTGTTATTGAGCTGAAGTTTTGAGGTCTGTAGCGATTGACTCTGCAGAAAGTCTGCGCACTGTGCGCCTCAGCATGTGCTGACCCTGCTCTGTGGTTTTACGTTGCCTACCACTTCTAGGCTGAGTTGCTGTTTTTCCCAATTGCTTCCACTTTGTTATAATACCACTAATAGTTGACCGTGGAATATTTAGTAGCGAGGAAATTTCATGAATGGACTTACTGCACAGATGGCAACCTATCACGGTACTACAACTGAATTCACTGAGCTCCTGAGAGAGACTCATTCTTGCAGTCTGCATGCCTTGGTGCTTGATTTTATACACCTTTGGCCATGGAAGTGGAACACATGAATTCAATGATTTGGAGGGGCATCCCAATACTTTTGGCAATAGTATATATATACTGTATATATATATATATATATATATATATATATATATATATATATATATATATATATATATATATATATATATATATATATATATATATATATATAATATACATATATAATATAATATACACATACACACACACACACAGTATATATCCCTAACATTTCTCACATGTATAGATAATACAGTTTTGTTTTCATTGTTTTGATCAAATTTCATAAGATGGTTCTAAACAGTAAACTCACATGCATGCAAGTGGTGGATGATTTGTCGAGCTTTGTGAAAAATGGGTGATTTATGCAAGTCTGAGGATTCTCTCTGTGGGCACTGATTTTTTTATGGGCCTTGTCATGTCCCATCTTACCTAAGGCATCAAGTAAGAACAGCCACTGGTGACCCCTTAAAAAATTTGATCCATGACACCCCATGGGATGGGTGTGTGTCAAAGAGAAGTGCTCCCGTTTGCCCTGTGCCACACTCTCAGCACTCACTTGTGCAACGCAAGCCAAAGTATTTCTCTCATGCTGTTCTTTCCAATGGAGTGATATGTCACGACATACCAGATCTCGCTCCTTGAACTATATATGTCACACAAGCAGATTGTTCCACACCCCCTGATGCTCACAATAAGAGAAGGACATCCAGTACTCTATATTTGAAAATCGGGTATCGAGAGTTTACTGTAAAACAAGTCATGTCTTAAGATGCTCTGTTCTCATTGTCTTAATTAGTCATCTTTCCTTAAATTGTGCATATCTGCTGCATTATCATGACGTTTCACAAGGAAAAAAATGCCACTAATTAATTCTGATTACACATGAGCAAACAGAATAAATCAATTCAAACGCTGATGTGAAACTCCAAACATTCATCATTACTTAGCTGCTCTCTCTCTCTCTTCACAGTGCTCAAACACAACCTTTCACCATCATTAAACTGACAAATTGCCTTTAGTGTTTAGTAGGTAAATTAACCACAGGGGAATTTGAATCTCCTGCTTGGCTGATGTCAAAGAGAGAGAAAACCTCACATACAGCAGAATTTTAGAGCTCTGTGGGCTAAAAGTCAGCCTCGCTTACAATAGTGATTTAAGATTTTGGCACAGGGGTTGGGTATGATGTTAAAGGTGTAATCTGTTCTTGCCGTATCAGTGACCAGAAACGCCAAGAGTCAGACTCATATCTGAGAACATACATATAGAGGCCACTTTACAAGCATAAAGTGGTAGTGTTGCTGTATGGTTGAATGGTGTTTGTTTATGACAGACTTATTGGTGGTCAGCCACCATTTTATGAGAATATGTTTCTAGAAATCCACTCTCTTAGTCAATTGTTAAAACAGGTCCTTAGTTTCAGTGAATTTAATGCAAATTGATGTACCCATTCATTTTTCATTGTCATTGGCATCTTGTTCTTGTTTTATGCATCAATCTAACAATATATATATATATATATATATTAATTTTTTCAATGAAAAAAATCATTTGTCAGTGCTGTTAGAAAAATTATCCCTTTATTAAAGTAATATTTTCTGCCTATAGCTCACAGGGAACATGCTCAGGACTTTGGCTAAAATTCTGGCAAGGTTCTCTCAAAGTTGATCATTCTTCCAGCAATGTTAATAGAATATTTGTTTAAAGTTATCTGGTCTTTCACGATGATCTCAACGTTGGCACAGAATGTTATTTATACTTTGAGGGTGAGTAAATCATGGGGTAATTTTAATTTTTGTGTGAACTATCCATTTACTTGGAATGTTAGAAAAAGTTCTTAGAACATGAATCTTAGTGCTGTTTTGTTTCTCAGTTTTATCCTAATGTGTAGATATTTTACTGACAAGACAAATGTGATTAATAAAAATGTAACTATTTTCAAAAAAGATGAGCTGTTGTTAATAAGCGACTATCAGAATACTGTAATACTACACAGAATCGGCTAGAACAAGCAGCTAAATATTAACAATGATATTGTGCAGCAGTTTTGTGAATATTGTGAGTATTAACTTTAACCAGAGCACTTGAAGAGAACTTCCTGTACTCATAGAGGGCAGACGTGTTTTCTCTCTGCTCCCGCTCTTGCTCTTGCGCTTTGTCCTTTGGTCTTTTTTTTCCAAACTCCTGCTTGGCTGGGCTCCTGAGAATACTGAAATGGAATTGATTAACTGGTCCCTCAGCGCGATTGACAAGATTTTTCACTAAGAAAGGGTGCTCGGGAGAACCCACCTGCCCGGACGGGACCTTCGCTGCGGGCTACACGATGGACGCCTGGAACACCTGGCAAACCGTGTGTCTAGAGGCTCTGTCCGTGGAGGACGTGGAAGATTTATTCATAATTGGAATTGTGATAGTGGGGTCCCTATTCCTCGGCCTTGGGATTGCCCTGACCTATCGGAAGATTGGTAAGACAGCTGCCAGTAAATTCACCCAGCCGCTGTCTGCGGAAATTAACGGGCACTTCGGGATGTGTGTGACCGACTGAAGGTATTAGATCAGAGAGTGATAATGATTGATGAACTGAACCGTAACATCTCAGTCAGGACTGCGGATGCGCAGGCAAGAGTGGGCTCCATCGGGGTCAGGCTGGTGAACTTTACGGACTCTGACCGGTCTGACTGCGAAGCTGGATGAAATGTCTAAGTCACTGCATGAACCGGTTCGCCAGGAACGCTGAGGATCAGATTGGTTTGATTAATTATGATCCGGACAAATTACCAAGATCAGAAAAATGGATTAATACAAATTAAAAGTAACTTCTCCCCTTCTCCTAGCTCTCTCGGTTGGGAGGTCAGCCTGTCAGACGGTTTCTTGCTATCACTCCTGTGCACTGCCTTATCTCTCTTCAAGGACAAGCCATTGAACTGAACTCTGAAAACATCTGAAGTTTTGGCTGACATTCTCACACCACACATCACTGACTCTTATTCACACCATACATAACCTCCCCATCCCAGCCCCCTCCTTCCGTGCCTCTCACAATCTCTCTCTCTCTCTCTCCCCTTGCCTTCATACTCCCACACAAAATCCCAGCACGTGACCACGTGTACTGTTTCATGCTATGTTATGTTTTGTTGCATATGTATGCTTGCGAATCTGCTTTCTATATTCTGGTTCAAAGATGGCGCCGCAATTGAAGGCTGCCTTGGTGTGAACCCCTTAGCTGATTATGTTGTCTTGGTCATCATTATGTCCCATGTCTTGTCACTTTGCTGTTGGAACGGAGTAAGAATACTGTTGCACTTGTGTATACAGTTGTGTTTTTGTTGTCATATGTCTTGTGTCATGTTACTATGTTGCTTGGAATAGCACCTAAGAAAGCATTGCACCTACTGTTGCACTTGTGTATCTGGTTGTGTGCCAAATAAAGTAAATCTGAATGAGCACTTGGATCTTAAATGGACTAATCACAGTCTTTGCCTTTTGCAGGATATATGACAGCAGGAGTGGAGCGATGGATAGCACACACCTCAGTTGCCGGTGGGATCCACGGTTAGGGAGTGCACGGTGACGGAAGAGATATACGTTGGGGCAAAGAGGAATGAACGAGCAGGTAAATTCTCAGGTGAGTAGATTGCAGTTATGTAGCCGTGTATTTGCATTGGAGACCAGACAATAATTGAGGCTGAGGTGCTTACATAGGCTGCATCTGAAAACCTAGGCAGTTGACTTGTTGCCTCATTGCCTTATCAGACAATGACTTGTAAGGCAGCATTTGTGCATAAAGGCACCTCACAAAACTGATTTTCAGACATTCTTAGGCAGTGTAACAGTTTTATGATCCACAGCAAAATAGTGCTAGCTTTGGTGATGTAACGTATTCCACTGGAGGCAAGTTGAAGTTGAACCCAAGTGCAGCATTAAATCCATAATGTGAACAGGAATACGATGAACATAGACTTGTCTTGTCTTGGCTTGGCATAGATTATAGACTCGACAAGGAACATAAACTCATCAACAATGGTACAGGGAATAATACTCTACAAACTGACAAGGCAAACTTGAGAAATTGATATACAGAGACTAGGGGAACACATGACTATAACAACCAATGATCAACCAGAACTCAACCACATGACAAGACAATGAACCAATGAGAACTATGGACACATGACCAACCATTGAGAACATGACACATAGACAAGGGAACCAATCAGAACAAGACACATGAAACTAGGGAAGCACATGACATGATCACATAAGGGCAAGGAGGTCACATGACAAGGACCAGGAAACAAGGACTGAGGCAAAGGACTGAGGCAAAATTACAAAATAAAAGACATGAAAACATAAACGTGAACCAAATCCCAAAACCAAACGTAACAGGTGAGAACTAAACAAATATTTATTTACTACATTAGTAATTTCTTGCTAGAAATGACATCAGAAGTGGAAAATGTTCGTGAAAAATGTACATTTAGGCCTACACACTAACTGACCAGCAAACGCAACTTTCGGACGGCATCGTTTTTTCTAGCTCAACTGTCACAGAATAGAATTGTGGGATATCAAAGGCAGCGAAGCATACATTTATGCTGCCTTCAAAAATCAATCAGATGAAGGTATCTCAGGAGACAGGAAGTGAAGCTAACATTAGATTTGGACGTGTCTTGATGCCTTCCTACCTTGAAATGTGTCCTCCTCCGAAGGCAGCATTTTTCAGGATTTGGACACAGCCATAGTCAGTAGATTGGTGTGCTGATTGGTGACAGGTGCAGTTGATTAGGGCTCTGGTGACAGGGATCGTTGTGAGGGAGTAATAGTGGAACCTGGGCTTAATCTGAAATCGCCCCCTATACCTTCAAATAGGGCACTATTTGAGGTGACAGCCATTTGTAGTGGTGTCTGAAACCATAGTGGACGTAATCGTGTGCACTCATTCAATCCCACATTGCACTGCGATAACGAGAGTACAACTGATGTAGCCTACACACAACGGCTGTCCGAATTTGCTCACTCGTTTTCATTCACTCATTCAAGTGAACTGTATTAGTGGACTAACGTAGGGAGTAGTGAATGAGGGTTTAGGGGGCGATTTCGGATCCAGCCCTGGTGTGTCCATGACCAATACAAAGCTTTTGTGTTGAGTGCAGGGCAATGTCACTAGAGAGTGCTTTTTTGTTTCTTTAATGAGAAGACCTTCCTTGGTTCCTGTGTATAGCTCTTCAGATAAAATGGAGTTTTGACAGATTTCAGCATAAAAAAAGGATGCACTGATTAATGCAAGTTCTCATTAATCGAATGCTTGTTACAGTATTTGCGGCTTAGATTGTATATCTAAACGTGACTGTAAACTAACATTCATTTGAACAAGGGTTGTCCTATCAGAGTATCCGTGATTTGGTCTTAGACAATAAGTGAAGGATTTATGCAAGCTTACATTTACTCATTAAGCTTTACTGAATGACTCACTTGACATTCATAAATGTGGGAGTGCTTCTCAAACAAGTTCCTCTCCAGTCTGGTCCAGATGCTCTCTTATCCAAAGTGCGCCATCGTCGGGTCATTTGTAACAAAAGCCGTTTAACCCACTGCGGAGATCAACAGTGACAAAAGCATAAGGCTGCCACTGCCTGAATACCACCACGGTAACATAAATAACATCAGCTGCCAGGGCCGCACAGCGAAATGGAGCTGCGTTTTCAGATAGAGCCATTTACACAGACAGATGAGTCTGGGAAAAAATCATTTGCCATTTGTTTACAAGAGTATGATACAAAGCAGGCCTGGCATGCATTTTCATGCTAACTTAAGATAGGATAGAATAGTTTAAACTGGGTATGATGCATTGCCAAAAGATGAGACGCACTGTGTTTGAATGCACTGGAATTACTGTAGGTGGAATTTATTAAATGGCTCTACGGAAACTGGAATAAAATTACAGATCTTGAAGGACACTGCAAAATTCTACTAGATTGACTGTCGTGGGTGTATGTGCATATGAATAAGAACACTGAGCTCCTGTGAACATTTGTAAAAAGCATGTGCAAATATGGGAAGATAATTATATTAATATGACCCTTTTATGAATGCTCCTGTGAATGTGAATTTGAAGCACCTAAAATGGCACCATGTCAGTGAAGGGATTATTTAAAATGCTTTTCTGCCCACATGCTTTAGTTAAACTTGCAAGTGCAGATGGTCTCTGGTAGACATATCAGGACATTTATATGCCCACATACTGTAGTCTACTGTAAGTGAAATGTACTATTTAGCATAAACATATTCAAAGATTTTAAGCACAAGCTGCTGTTTACATAAACAGACTGTTACATTATTCAAAACACATTTTTTGTTGTTGTGCATGACAGTAAACACAGTCATTGATTTGCTAAAAATATATGTCCTGGCAGTCATGTTTCAAGCCACCAAACTATTCCCTCCAGCATCTTTGTGTAATCTCAAGGGGGGAAATCCTTTATTCAACTTGTGTACTTGGTGTTAGTATTAGTACCCTCTGATCATCTCCTGACATCGAAGCATTGGAGAGGTTTTTCCTCTTTTCTAAAAGCAGGGAATTAAACCATCTTTTCTGATTGTGTTCAATGTCACACCATCCATCATGGACATGTCCTCCCCCAGTATGTGGATTGTGATGTGGTTCTCAACGTTGAACACGGATCCGCAGACCAGGGCAGAGTTTGTTGTTGTTGTGTATGCGGTTGCCATTAAAGGCTTGACTAAACTAGTCTCTCATGTCAGCAATTCATTGTACCTCATCTACACAAATAGTGGTCTGATTGAGGGTTAAGTGCATTGCTCAAAGGCACCTCAGTCTTTTCCTTACGGTATTGAGAATCATACCCAAAACTTTCAGGACTCTCTAACCATTAGTCCACGACTTTTGTGATTGGTCTTACTTGGCCACTTACATTTTGTGATAAAAAAACAAAACGACAAAACAAAAATTATGGCATTGTTTTTTTTAACATATTCAACCCCGAGGCCTCATCCTTTGGAAGTGCATGCAATGTGGATTTGCATTTACAGTGCAGAAAACAGCATCTCTTAAACACAAACCAAACTCCAAAACTTCCATGCCTCAGCTACAATTATACTGTTTGAGGGCAGGTCAAAGTAGATGTTGTTCATGGGCAGCCAATGAGGACCATATTGATTTATGCAGATGTGTTACAAACTATGTAGGTTTGTAACAGGTAGTAAGACTGGAATTCCTGATGACTTCAGAATTTAATATTTCCTTTAGGAGATCATAGCTTTATTTGTCATGCACTTTGATCTTTTAAACTTTACAGACCTTTTACATTCACAAACATCTGTATTACACACTGCATGAAAGGTAATATTTGGAAGAAAATAAAAACATAATGGGGGCCCTTCAATCGAATCACTTATACAGGTGTTCTCTCTGCAAACTGTGTATGCAGCACCTCAAAGGTTAGGTAGCCCATAGTCCTTAAACCAGGTACTGGTTGGTTTGGCACTGTGTGCAGGTGCCAAGTCCTGTTGGAAAATGAAATCTGCATCTCCATAAAGTTGTTCAGCAGCAGGAAGCATGAAGTGCTCTAAAACTTCCTGGTATACGGCTGCGTTGACCTTGGACCTCAGAAAACACACTTGACTAACACCAGCAGATGACCTGGCACCCCAAACCATCACTGACTGTGGAAACTTTACACTGGACCTCAAACAACGTGGACTGTGTGCCTTTCCTCTCTTCCTCCAGACTCAGGGACCCTGATTTCCAAAGAGAACATAACTTTGGACCACTCAGCAGTCCAGTCCTTTTTGTCTTAGCCCAGACGAGATGCTTCTGACGCTGTCAGTTGTTCAAGAGTGGCTTGACACAAGGAATGCGACAGCTGAAACCCATGTCTTGCATATGTCTGTGTGTAGTGGTTCTTGAAGCACTGACTCCAGCTGCAGTCCACTCTTTGTGAATCCAAAGAGGTGTTGAATGGTGTTTTGAGTAAATTCGCTGATTAGAGTGTGGCACCAGGTGTCTTCAATATTGAACCTTTTCACAATATTCAAATTTTCTGAGATACTGAATTTGGGATTTTCCTTAGTAGTTAAAATCATCAAAATTAAAAGAAATAATTATTTGAAATATATCAGTATGTGTGTAATGAATTACTGAGCAGTAGGCTAGATGGAGCCATTTACCTCCAGTCTTTGTGCTAAGCGGTGGGTGCATCAGACAGAGTTATCAACGCACAGAGATAAAAATGGTCTGTAAGGACTTATGGAACTCTGGGGGATACGATGAATAAGTCCCAAAAAGTTGCTGTGTTCCTTTAAGCCAAGCAGCTTCCCATGGGTAAATGCGGCAACCAACTTGACCACGAGAAAAATCTGTGTGGGGAACTTTTTTGTAATCCAGATTGTAAGGATGCCTATTGAAAATGATTGGATTCCACTTGCTAATGATTTGTGAGCACAGTAAATGTTACCACACCTTTACTCCATAACTGGCCCAAGCCATCATCACTCTGGTACCAATGTGCCTTTTTCAAAATGGTAAGGGAAGCTTGGGCACATCTTTTTAAACTAGCAACAACATATCCTAAATTCATGCCCTAAGAAAATAGTCCCAGACATACTGTAAGTGGTTCTTTTGTAACAAATCTTTTTTCCTGTTCAAATACTTGCTCATGTGATACTGCTTCAATGTACTCAAGAAACTTTTATGTGCCTCGAAGACTTTACCTTATGATGGTGTTACTGAAGGAACTGTTTGCAGTCTTTAGGGTTCTTATGGGTTGCATTTTTGTTCCTTAGATAACTTTTGTGAAAGCTGCCCCTACAAGTTCTCCAGAGGGTTCCGACTTTGTGGCGACCCAAATGGTTCCACAAGTAGTGTGATCTTTACAGTACTATACTGCCGTTTATGTTACTAGCATGCACTGTGGCATGAATACATAATCCAGTTGAAATGATAGCCTGGTATTATATATAAACTTGCTATTTAATTTGCTATTGATGTTTTTTGTTGCACATTCAGTGTTGATGTTTTTTTTTTTTTATTATCTAAAATTGTATAGCTAATTATCTTATTATAATTGTCACCATTGTTGTGCATGCCTGGTTGTCAACTTATAATGAAAGTTCACTAAAGATAACTACCACTCATCTCACAACAACAGTATCGCAAACACTCCACCCCCTTAATTGTTTGTAAAAGAATTCTGCATTTCTGTACTTTGAAGTGCAATATTGATTTATAAATTAAAGTTTTATTAGGTGTAAGAGTCAGTCACTATGTTTAAGCTTAGATTCCAATCAATTGTCTTTTTTATGCTATTACACCAACTGGCAGAAAAGTAATTACAATTAAATATTAAGATTATGGAAATTGTTTACAGTAAAAGCTAAAGTACTTCTTTTATAGTAAACCAGCATAACACTTTCAGTTGAGTCCCTCAAAGAGCATATTGCATGTTGAAATTAAGGCACTAACTTCAGATGTGGGTGAAAACCTTTGACAGATTTATAATACCGTGCATGTGAACTGCTTGTGGCAAAAAGCAATGTGCTCTTGTTGCCGGGCAGAGCTTTTCTCATTGTTCCCTGTGGACACGAGGTTCACTTGAGGCCCTTCAGCCAATGGCTAATTACTATATATTTTCTTGAATGACCTTATTGATTAAGTGTTGCTCAGAGCAGGGAGTTGTGTTCTGATACTTTGGGTCATTTGAGAGCTCATTATATAGTCGCTAGTCTTAATGGCATAGCCTCTGGGTATAATATTAAGGAAGACATTTTTTTTTATTACAAGGGTCCATATTGGCAGATTATGTTTGATGTGTCTACACTTTTGATATGACAACCAAAGACATGCTATATGCCTAGAGCTTTTTGATTTCTTAAGTTGCAAACTACTTTTGTTGTAATTGGATAACTTTTTTTATTCGACTGTGACAGAAGTTCATCTAAACTTGCCTCTGACTTTTCCAACTGTTCTCACACTCCTGTAATTCAACCCTCAGATGTTGTCCATTTAACAGTCCTTGAGATACTGTAGATGGAATTTAAGGGTTGTTAACAGCGGCAACTAAACTTTTTTTATGCTTTTGTCCTACACAGGACCTGCAATCACTCTGTAAATGGCCCAATAGTGCTGAACGTGTGTTGGCCTTTGTTGATGTGGTTCAACTTACATCCCAGAGCGATTGATTGCAGACACAGACTTTTTCCAATCAATAGGCAAGAACTTCACAGCCTTTGCAACTGCATTGCAATTTCATTGATTCCTCTTGAATTCCACAAAAGGTTAAGGAGAAGAGAATCGTTCTCCAGTCAAAAAGCGGTCACACAGTTGCATCTAATAAGCAATTTTGGCAGGTGACTTTGGGGTGGCCTGATGTCTGTCATGAGCACTTCAAACAATGAGCATTGTCATGATTATCGCAATCAAGCCATCGCAATCTGGGCTTTCAGAACTGTCACATCATCACAGAGATAGAGGTTGACTCTAAATGCACTCCGATCACTCCGGCTCAATATACTGTGCAAGACTTCAGCATATTTCAAGAGATTTTTCTCACAAATGAGTCATTCAGATGGAACATCCTTTGTAAACTTTTGTGAAAGTTTGAAGTGGATGACAGAAAATCTGACAACATTGATGTCAGGTGCTTCTTCCCATCTGTCAGTGGTTCCTCATGAATTGGTGTTTTCTTTGAGGCTTGTTTGTTTGTTGACACTGTTGTACTGTACCTGGTTTGACATTCTTACTAGATGTGCTTTGTTTTCTCTGTGACATTCATTACCGCAATCCCATCCATTCTATTTATGTTGCTCATGAAGGCATAAATCCAAATGCTTTTCTAACTCACACAGTTCCCCACCTCACAATTGGCACTTTCCATGAATAAAATACAAATTTGGACCTGCAATGTTTTCTTTTTTCAACAGAAACAACATATTTAACAATAAAAAACTGATGTTTATTTACTTCAGGAGGTCAAACTAAATATTAAAAAAATGAGCAGTTTTATTGGTTTTTATATTCACTTTTTGCTATTACAGTTTATGAATGTTTGCTTTTTCTACATATTTGTGGTTTTGCAATTTTCTAGAATAAACATCCAACTTAAATAATAAAAGAAGACATGTATAACAAAAAAGAAACCTGGATCAGGACCATATTTTGGCTTCGAGTTTGACAAACACTTTTAAGAAAAATTCCAAGAAATTAAAGAAAAAAAAAGTTCATTAATTTTCTTACAGGTTGGACTGGATAAATGCAAAATTTAAGTTAAAATTCAGACCTTTGATGTGGAGCTGCATGATTAGTCATTAAAAGATTGCAATCTCGTTTTAAACAACCACACAATCTTCTTCTTCCTAAATGGTTTAAAATGGACCTAAAATTGTTCAGATGTAAACACTGATGGCTATGGCAGCGATCAAAATAGAGCAAATCACTTTTTGAAAGTAACTTGGTGCTTCAAATAACAATTGTAATGGGATAATGGGAGTAACCAAATCATTCATTCAACCATTGTTTTTTTTTTTTTTATAATTCATTCAAATTAATTAAACATTTTAAATAGACTGCAGAAATTAACATTTTGTCAGAACCTTTATTAAATTACGTTATTTTTAGTTGTCTGTTCAGAAGGGAGAATCAAATCAAATAAAAATATGATTTTCAATTTATCCAGAATCATGCAGCTTTTAAGTAACAGTTTATCAAACACATCTAACAGTTCTCTCAATATAAAAACTTTGTACTTTGTACCTTTAAAAAAACAAACATTAATGGGATACCAAAGTATTCATGGAATGTTCCAGTTATGTCAAATTAATCATCCTTAGCTGGGAATAAAAACATGGTCAAAGTGCTGCTATGTCTGTCACCTGTATGCAGGACATGGTGGGGGGGTGAAAGGGAGAGTGATTTTATAGTCGGATCATACCGCGATCACGCCGGGCAGAACAGACGTTTGGCGAAGGAGGCCCGTAATGAGGCTGCCAAAGGTGCAGGTGTATAATGAGAGCTTCTTCATGCCAGACCTGTGCAGAGAACGGCAGGCAAGAAAGGCAATTAGAGAAAGACAGTTCAGCGCTATCTTTCCTCTGCAGCAGTATAGGATTTCCGTCCGTTTCCATTTCATCTCTCTCTCTCTCTCTCTCTCTCTCTCTCTCTCTCTCTCTCTCTCTCTCTCTCTCTCTCTTTTTCATCTCTTTTTCACCCGAGTCTCACGTAGCCAGACCTTCGAACTAACTGTATAAATTCTGGCCAAGGACCACTTACTTAGAAAAGGTTCACCTCATCAACATGGCAAGTGACCAACAAGCTTTTTTTAGTTTTTACATTTGCATTACGATTTTAAACCGTTTGATGAATCAATAGAAAATGTACACAAACACATTTTTATGAAAGTCTAGTTTTCATAAAAGAAAGTTTATAAAAGAAAAGTTTGTTAAAGAAAAACACTCATTTTATTTAGTGCCTAAACTTACTGGGAACAAAAGTAGTGTGCAACCAAACACTTTAGCAATATTTTGCTCAAATGCAAATTCAGTGTATCCCTATATGACAAAAATGTTCAAAATTGGCAGAATTATGTGTTTGCTAATATAGATTTTACAATAAATAAAAAGTTTTAGTCGCTTACATATTTTTAGTAATAATACATTTTTGCATTTAGCCATAATGTATTAAGATTAGAATATATGACCCTGGACCACAAAACCAGTCATAAGTCGCACAGGTATATTTGTGGCAATAGCCAACTGTTACGAAACAGAGACTCACAACAAGGGTGATGTTAAAACAAAAAGAGTTTATTAGACAGCAGAAGAATTTGAAGACGGGGTGGTGAGTATATGTTAAGCAGATGAATGGAGAATAGGAATACTAACAGTCTTTCTCTCTGAAGATGGATGAGGAGGTCGTGGATGGCGAACAAGATGGAAGCTGGAGCACACACCTCGGTGAAGGAACTGATGACTGGAAGGGGACTTGGAAACTTGGAAGCGAACTGCAGACACGGAAGACCAGGAAAGACAATGGAGAATCAGGAGATACAACAAAGACAGGTAACATTCACTGGAATCCGGTAAGTGGAAACAGGAAGGTGAGTCCTTACTCAAAAACAAGATCAGACAAAGTGACATATAAGGTGTGTACTTATATGAGTCTGTGCTGATGTAGAGATGAGGTGCAGGTATGTGTGACATTGAACGCTGTGATTGGGTGATGGTGGAGCCTGGCTGATCTCTGACCCCAACAATACATTGTATGGGTCAAAATTATCGATTTTATTGATGTATTTTATGCATATAATCATTAGCATAAAGACCATGTTCCATGAAGATATTTTGTACATTCCCTAACGTAAATATATAAACAAATATTATTAGTAGTAATATGCGTTGCTAAGGACTTCATTTGGACAACTTTAAAGGCGATTTTTCTCGATATTTAGATTTTTTTGCACCCTCAGATTCAAGATTTTCTAATAGTTGTATCTCAGCAAAATATTGTTCTATCCTACAAACCATACGTCAATGGAAAGCTGATGTACAAATCTCAATTTTACAAAAATTGAACGTTGGAAAAAAAAATTGAATGACTGGTTTTGTGGTACAGGGTCACATATTTTATTGGGCCTTGAAGTACATTTTGGAAAATATATTAATTTAAGCCATTCTGTTTTGTCACTTTCGGCATGTCGGCCTCTTAATTTGTCGGCTTTTGACTTTTCCGCGTTTTTCCTGATTTTGTCCTTTACTCACAAACACCAAAAAAAAATCACACTCCCCTCTGCAGTAGAAAAACACACTAACACTCAGAGCAACACTTCTCTTTAGAAGATTCCTTCACTCCTAGTTCTTTTGGAGGAGAGGTCCTGTCTTACCCTAATGAGCTGTGACAGGTCTTCACTTCTCTGCTATAGGTCAGTCTCCGCTCATGTTTCTCCCCTCCATTCTCACCTTGCTCTCCAAACAGCAGTCAGCTGAACCTAGCACAGGCGCTGTCGAGCCTCTCTCATTAGCACCAGGTTTTTGTGCAGCATGCAGCAGATCCCAGGTCAGTGGAATCCTGCTGTTCAGCCTGACAGCTCCATTGATTATTCTCTTTGCTCAGTGCCTCTGTTTTAGCCACATGTCATCATGTAAAATGTCTTACTTAATGCATCCGGTCTCTAATTGGGGATGTGAAACCAAGAGGACACTCGTGGTATGATTATACAACATGTACGATGGTATGCTGCTATTCTGAATTTGTTTAAGTACACAGTGCATTTGTGTAGGCTAAGTAGCGCTTTCATATGGAACCACCTGGGTGATAATTAGTGCTTGTCAGAGTGTGCATTGTTGTGCTAAACCTGACAAAATCTCTACACTGCAGTTTTATTATATATCTGGAACTGTGAACATTGCATGTACAAGTAGTGAATGAACACAGCTGTGGGTTGCCAGATATACTTTCAGAACACACTGCCTATTAAAGCATGATATTGTTTGAACAAATAGCAGATGGAATAAAACTGCATAGAAACAAGCAAGAATTCTTGCAATGGCAGGTAGCCTAAACAGCTCTCTGAGATCCAGACTTGCACATAATAATTGTGATAATAAAGTAAAAAAGACAAAAAAACTTGTCTTGATTGCCAGTAAAAGAAAACTCTTGCTATATGCAATTTGATTTCAAAAGTAACTTTATCTGGTTTTAAGGATGTTTTGATGTTTTTTACTAAAGGAAGCAATAAAATTACTGATATACCACCAATACTACTACCACTACTACTACTAATAATAATGATAATAATACTAATTTATTTTTAAATAAATTATTTTTATACTACTTTTATTCATTTATTTATTTATTGCAGAGGGTCAATTAAGTCTTGTATCCTTCTTTTTGTCTTATTTCTGGAATATTCTCCCAGGATTAGAATGAGACCGAAACAAAAGTGCCACATGAGTCCTGAAAAGTGATCGCCCCCAGGTGGCTGGATGCAGTATAGGTCATACTTCCTGCCCCCTGCATGTAATGTAATATGACAGTTTTTTTCAGGGATCCTCCAGAAGGTACCAAGGGGTCCCCAGAAAATTTCAGAGGATAAGAATGGATAGTCTACTGAACATTGTAACTATTTCATTTCGAAATGTTTCTCTACTTTCTTGTCATATACATACTTTCCAGAATTGTATATGTTTGCTTTGTATCTTTAGTGAGTTTTTCTTACTATAGTCCCCTTTGTCTTGCTCACTGGTGTTGTAAGGCAGTATCCGTAATGCAGTCCGTAAGCTGCTTACATACATTTATTGTGAAAGTTGCTTACACAAATAATGTTCTTCTTCAGGTTTATACATCCAACATTAAGTATAGCCAATTTAAGTTTGAAAACAAAATGTTGTATTTATAATGTCAGACTTACTATTTATATAACAGTTTTAATGTTTTTTCATACATAAAAATATACAGATGGATTTTAGGAAAGGGTTCCCTGATAAAAGGTTCATCATATTTGGGAGTCCCTGGCATCATAACGTTTGAAAACCCCTTTAATAGGACATACACAAACTGAACAATCAAATTACACTTCAAATGTTTTTCCAAAGATGGTTTCTGTCATTTTAGGCAGTTCTTATCACGCTGATGTAAGTTCAAGTGTTCGTTCTTTAAATAAGTTTGGTTTTAGTTAATTATTTCATGCTTTAAAAACGGAGTGTGACATTATGATTGACAGCTTCTTTGAGCGAAGTAGTCACTGAGGCACCAACAGTCTTTTTTCAGGAACTTTGGGAGGAGATAGGAGCTTTAACTTTAATTTCTAGATTTCCATAACTGTATATTTCACAAAATGTTAAGGGGCGTGTGATTGATTAGGCACGAGTGTGGGGGCGGGACCTTGATATTGCGGCTCCATTTCGTGTGCCCTAACAATACATATCGGCTCCATTTCGCGCTCACTAGGGCTCCAAGTTGCTACTGCTATTGAAATGTTGCATTTGTGGTTTTGACTCCACGCTGCATTTCCCAAAGAATCTAAAAATACTTTGACAAAAATAAAATTTCCAACCTGTATCCAAATCCCACACACCACTGGACAATTTGACACTCATCCGCAGATGTAATTTCCACATTAACACTACTAACACTACAGAAAGCATGCATCTGTTTCAAAAGCTAATAACAGTACAGTAGAATGGGATCAGTGGACATATTGCCAGCTGTCTGCTGGCAGGTGAAGTCCATTGAGTTGGCATCAGGGGTCCTGACAGCCGAGTGCAAGCGCATCTGCCCACTCTGTGTCTGGAACTGGAGCTTGTCAATGGGAATCAGGGTAAACACCTCACTTAGTCTCAAACACAGATGCTGTAAAATCCTATTTCAGAAAGTGAGTGAATGAACTCTGCAATAGAAAAGTATATGATATTAATAGTGATACCTTGTAGTTTTTACTTTGATTAACATTCACTAATGAAATGAACATTTACCTATACATGCTGTGTGTCACAGTAGAGTTCAATGAATTGAATATTTTAGCATCCTTTCTTTGTAATTTCTATTGATTACAAATATCAGCTACAGGATGAGATTTTGCTGTAATCTAGCTGCCTGGTAATGATGGCAATGATGCAATGCTAAAGGAAAACCTGTGATTCAAGGTGAGCAATCTGTTGCTCTTTCCATCTGGCACCTTTGTTTTCCCTTCAATGCTCTCTTTATCTCAGATTTCCCTGCTCTTTCACCCTCTTTTCAAACCGATTCAGGCAAAAGGGAAATGCTGGGGTTAGTTCGGGCCCCTCCGGTCCATTTGACCAGTGGTGAGGTGGGCAGTCCTCCAGTTTGGATTGATGGATACGTGGCAGGTTCAGTAGGTGTTCTGTGGGCTCAGGTGCAGTCGCAGGAGCAGCTGTTTCAGGCTTTGTTACAGCTCTCACTGCTACAATTCTCCCCTTCCAAGCTGTGCCAACTGCCTGTTGTCTGCACAGAGTGTCTGGGCTATATTTAACACCTCTGGGGTTAATTAATAGGCTTCTATTAATAAAAATGAGAGCAGTTCCAGATCCTCCTCTCTCATTTCTTCTGTCTCCCTTTCTAAGTGAGCAACAGCTTTGCTAGTGCCCTATGGCCATTCCTCTATCTATTATTGATGTGGCCAATGCCTCTTTCTCACTCCTTCTCTCAAAGAACTTTATCGCTCCCTTGGTTTTGTGCACTTTCTGCCTTTGAGTCATTCTACAAAATGGGTGCCATTTGTGTTCCTTTTATGCGTGTGTTAAAAAAAAAAATACTTAATTTCTTCACGGGTTAGTTCAGTCAAAATGCTTTAAATTTGTCATCATTTGCATGAGTTTCTCTAATGTGGAACACAAAATGATACATTTTGAGGATTTTATTTTTTTACTGGTTACTGTTTGTCAAGTAATCACAATAAATGCGAACAGGAGCTTTCAAACTTCTTAAAGGGATAGTTTACCCTAAAATGAAAATTGTCTCATCCTTTACTTGTTATTACAAATCTGTATGTCTTTCTTCTGTGGAGCACAATAAAAGTTATTTTGAAGAATGTTGGTAACTTAAAGTTTTGGTGGCTTTGACTTCCATTGGACGGATTGATACATTTCTCTAAATACACTATATTGCCAAAAGTGTTGCGGTGCCTGTTTTTACATGCACATGAACTTTAATGACATCCCATTCTTAATTCATAGGGTTTAATATGGAGTTGGCCCACCCTTTGCAGCTATAACAACTTTGACTTTTCTAGGAAGGCTTTCCACAAGGTTTAGGAGTTCAATTCAATTCACATTTATTTTTATAGCGGTTTTCACAATACGTATCGTTTCAAAGCAGCTTCACAGAAAATGCATGTGTCTACATTACCTTTTAAAGTGATTTGTCCACATTATGCATTTCAGAAATGTACAAAGGACACAGATCAGCTAAAAATGTATTTATCAGTATAATAATGAATTAAATTAGGGCACAATTAAGTGAAATCGGAATACATGTAGCAATGATTAGTGTTTAAGGAAAAGAGCAAGGGCGCATTGATGCAGCTGGTCATGTCTTGGAATGCTGAAGCATTAAGAGTTCCTTTCACTTAAACATAGGTGCCAAGCCCAACCCCTGAAAAACAACCCCACACCATAATCCCCCCTCCACCAAATTTTACACTTGGCACAATGCAGTAAGGCAAGTACTCCTGGCACCCGCCAAACCCAGACTCATCCATCGGATTTCCAGACAGAGAAGTGTGAATCGTCACTCCAGAGAACACGTTTTCACTGCTCTAGAGTCCAGTGCCGGCGTGCTTTACACCACTGCATTCGACACTTTGCATTGCTTTTGGTGATGTAAGGCTTGGATCCAGCTGCTCAGCCATGGAAACCCATTCCATGAAACCCATTCTCTAGGCACTGTTCTTGAGCTAATCAGAGAGCCCAATCTCACGAAAATGCGTATCAATAGTACGAGTGTGCAATCTCGTAGAATGTATACGCCAAAATGAGTTTTGGGTGCATATGGTACTGCCGTTTTTGGCGTGCATATGATACGCACTTTATGGCGTATTATACGTACGAACCCCCCACCCTCACCCTACCCAAAAGCGTGTCATATACACGCCATAAAGTGCGTATCATATGCACGCGAAAAACTGCGTAGCATGTGCACGCCAAAACTAATTTTGGCGTATACATTCTACGAGATTGCACATTCGTACTATTGATACGCATTGTCATGAGATCGTGTTGAATCAGAAGGCCACACAAAGTTTGGAGGTCTGTAGTTATTGACTCTGCAGAATGTTGGTGACTTCTGAGCACTCTGCGCCTCAGCACGTGCTGACCCCACTCTTTGATTTTACATGGCCTACTACTTTGTGGCTGAGTTGCTGTTGTTCCCAATTGCTTCCACTTTTTTATACCACCACGAACAGTTGCCCGTGGAATATTTAGTAGTGAGGAATTTTCACAAATGGACCACGCTTGAATTCACTGAGCTCCTGAGAGCAACCCATTTTTTCACAAATATTTGAAGCAGCAGTCTCTATGCGTAGGTGCTTGATTTTATACACATGTGGCCATGGAAGTGATTGGAACATGAATTCAATACTTTTGACAATATAGTGTCTATTATATTCCATGGAAGAAAGGATCGTACAGGACTGGAAGACATGAGTAAATGAATGATGACAGAATTTTACAGAATCTTTGGGTGATCTATCCTTTTAAAGAGACACACACACAAAGAAAAAAAAAACATATGAAAGAATCAGAAACATTGATCAAATGATTCAAGTGCTATATTCATGTCTTCTGAAGACATATTGTAGTTCTTTTGCAAAGAAAAGACTGTTCTTTGAATTTTTTTTATTTTTATTTTCACTGAACGTTTTGTGAACTGAATCAAATTAATCATTAGAGATTTGTTTCAATAGAATTCAGTCCCAGTTCTGTCACTGCTACCCCTCTCATGACCCTCTTTTTTTTTGTACTTTCAAACTTACTCACACAACGCTCTTGGCTTTTGATTTGTATGTCTTGAGAGAAGACTTGAAATTGTAATGTGATACGAGAATTGTAATGTCAAACTACTGTTAAAGGTGTCAACCCTGTTTTCTTTCTTAAGGCATCATTTCATCCTAAAAATATATTAAACGGCCTCAGATGGCACAATTAATAATTAAAAATTTACCCAACTAAATGTTTAAAATGTAAAAAATCTTTAACCTATTTGGAAACTGGAAAAGGCAGATGTTTTATAAAAGGGATCCTAAGGGGGTCATTCTTTCTCTCAACCACTTCTCTCATCCATTACTTAATGTGTGTACATTGCATATGCACAAAGCTAACAAAGGTTTAAAGGAATGAAAGCCGAGCTTTGGTGTGCCAGGTATCCTGTGGAGTCCTTCGAACCATGTAACAAAGAACACAAAAGAGGAGACATAGAGCCAGAAATGTAATCCAGCAGAAGGGCTATGCATCAAATAAAATGCAAATGCTGATTATTGAGCTACAAAAATGAGTCATAAGTTTACACTACATAAAAATGTGTCCTCTGACTCATTGTTTAAGGCATTTAATGGAGTTCACAGTCACTTCTTTGACAGCACTGACATGCTGAAAGAGATTTGAAACTAATTTCTAGCTTGGTGAGAAGTCAATGGAAATCGTTTTGAGAGAGACGAAGTGCAATATACTGTTTATTGTGGCATTATTCTTCCACAGCAATTGATCCAGTATGGAAAAAGCGTGCAAATCAGCAGATGTGAAATAACATCAACTGAGACATTTACATAATAGAGAAAAACACTCACCTTAAAGCTATTGTGCCTGTTTTTTTTTGTATTATGTTCTTATTGAAATACACTGCTAAAAATGACAGGAAGTACGGTACAATTGCTCACAGCCTCACACTGTGAAAATGAATAATTTTCACAATACTTTGGACATCCAATGCCATTGACAAATTGTGCAAGCAAAGCGGCAGATTATAAACAGGACTCCCTGTGTACTGGGATCGTGAATGGAAAATTTCCACTGTGTTCGAGGAAGAGTGAATGCATGACTTAACCTCAGCGCTCGTTTAAACTCCCCAGGAGATAAAAGCAAGCCTTCCTCTCTCGGTTTGAGGAACCATCAATAAACTGCCTACAGCCTGCTGAACTGCTGTAGCAGAACGCCAAAGTCTCTCCTACTTTGAGAAATATGCCCCCCTTCCCTTTCAGTAATGGATAAAAATGGCACATGCACAGTTCATATTGAGTTACACAGTTAATATCGAGTCACTCTAACAATCATTACAGAAATATATTTGTTATATATATATATATATATATATATATATATATATATATATATATATATATATATATATATATATATATATATATATATATATATATATATATTTTTTTTTTTTTTTGCCCTCTTTTTCCACTTGGTTTTGCCCAATTAGTTAAATGGCCAATTTTGCTAGCACTGATGCAATCCCTCAAGACTGCAACGTAAATTATAGAGTGGTGAAACTGAGAAATCATTATGCATGCATTGAATGCACTTCCTATTCCTCAGACATTTCTACAGAGTGCAGCTTAACCTTTAAAATTGTTAGGTACAGTATTTTGTGCTGTTGTTGTGGGCTGATCATAGAACATTTGCATACAAAAGCTAAATACAGTTTGTTTTGGCCATGATCAAGGAAAAACATCTAATGTTCTGCACTACAAAGGAATGTGAATAAGTTCTGTGTGTTCTGGGGTCTTTCAAGTGAGTTCAGATGTATTTTCGCACCACCTTTGCTAAAACAATTAGATGTTAAATTGATTCTCTTTTATCAGTATTTTTGTCTAAACATGCTTCCATCAAGATCAATTTACTTGAGAAAGAAAATTATAGAAGGTATTAAGACTTTAGAAAGTGTATCTTATATTATCTACAACTTTTGTCTCAAAAAACTCCTAATTTACTGCTTATTAATAGTTAGTAAGGCAGTCTTTGTACCGTTTAAGTTAAGGTATTGAGTTGAATTAAGGGAAGTAGAATATGGTCATGCAGAATAAGGCATTAATATATGCTTTATAAGTACTAATAAACAGCCAGTATCCTAGCAATATGCATGCTAATAAGCAATTAGTTAATAGCAAGAACTGAACCCTAAAATAAAGTGTTTTTGGCATTTAGACATATATCCTAAAACTTGTGAGATTATGTTAATTATGATAAATATTTGCTAATGGTGTAAAAATAATCTTAATACTATCCAAAAGATATATTCTGAAAACAAATCTGGTAGATCACCACCGCGGTGGCTGAGTAGCACCGGAAGCACATATGACATGAGTGAAGCACAACGCTTAATTTATAAAATAAATAATAGGTTCGCAAATAAATGTTACCTCGCAGCCACGGAAACATAACATTCATGCCGAACGAGAGAGGTAGACTTTTCTTGAGACGTTAATTAAGATTTGGGAAAATAAATAAGAGATTATATCAGAATAAAATGCAGTAAGCATATTTTAACGCCTATTAAAATGCAAAGCTTAAATTTGGCTCACCTCACAAAGTCTACCTTGATCGTTCGGCATTAATGTTATGTTTCCCTGGCTGCCATCCCATTATTTATTTTGTAAATAAAGCGTTGTGCTTCACTCGTGCCATTTGTGCTTCCGGTGCTAGGCTACTCTCAGCCGTGGCGGCGCTCTACCACCGCAGTGGTGCGGTTGTCACGTTAACCGGCACAGAACTACACCACCACAGTGGTAAAAAAAACTGCCACCATCACAGCCCTATTAATGCTTATCATAGATGTTGTTGTCATGTTTATTTTATGTTTAGGGTAATGTTGAGAGCGTTAATATTAACCTGTTAATTTGCCCCACCCTTCTGAACCCAAACCCAAGAAATGGCATCCCTAAAATATTAAAAATAGTAATGTCAAATCTTTTGATCATTTAAAATATAATAGGCCTGCACACACACACACAAAAAAATGTACGTGCTGTTCAATAACACATGCATGAGATCACAAAAATAATTATATTAAGGTTAATACAATAGTTGCTATGATCCTGTTATCAGTATCCTCACAGATGTTTTTTTGTTTGTTTGTTTTCACCAAACACCTTGAAAATGCCAGGTATGTGATGTTTACTAGTTTGAACAGTATTTATTTCCATGAATAACTGTGTACTCAAAAATGTGCCTTTGGCTCTCACATTATATAATTAACTATATTCTAAAAATATAAATATCTAAATATCTAAATATTTATTTTGTCCCGTTTTGTCCTCATATTCTTCTTTGTAGTTTCCTCTCACTTACCTGACTCAAAGGCTCATTCATTATGCAGCTCATTATCCGTTTCTTTGTCTTCTCAGCTGTGAATCACAGCATTATGATTGTTCACGCATTTTCGCATATGGGCTTTGTAAACAAAAAGTGTCTTACAAAATTGAAATCAATATATTGTTTTATGTGAATGAGTAGGCACAAGGATTTTCACATCAGTTCGAAGCAAAAACTCTAGGCAACAATGTTGCTCACATATTATGGTTGTCCAGTTTGCGCTGAATACAGTGTAATGACACTTATGCCATCGATATGTTTATAAGCACCGGAAAAAGCACAAATGTCAGACCATGTCAACACTTTTGAAGGGCCCAAAAACTGGCTCAGACCCATGGGGGTTAAAAGAGATAGTTTATGAAGCCTTTTTGTTTGAAAGAAGACACATGGTAGTTTGTTGACATCAAGTAAAAATTGTATAAACAGTGTATATACAATGTATAATGTGAGCATTTGTTTTTGAAAAACATGCTATGTGATGGACTTTTCATGCTTGCTAATGGAGTACTCTAATATGGATCACTGTAGTTGTCTTTTAATCTGGATGCCAATCTTACAGTAGTCTGGAAAAACAAATCTGAATACATCTTATGGCAATACACAGAACACAAGTACAGTCTAATGAAATATGGTCTTTCATGTGTTTTATCAACACTGGAGACATATCGATGCAATTACAGCACAGTCAACCATATCTGGAGAATTTCTTCTAATAAACAGTGGAGGTGTCGATTGGCAGCCAGCGTGTGAAATGTTAATTGAATGGAGCTGAGTGTCGTAGATGTAGAAGGCTGAATATTAACTGAGACTGAAGCCTTGATGATGATCAACATTATCATCATCTTGGAAAACGAAGCCATTCGCTCATTAGTGATGCGTGATAAAGTTCCCAATCAATATGCAGATGAGAGGCACTTCAAATTGCATGGTTCTCTGCTGTCATACCCTCCCCTCCCACTTTGAGAGATGGGATGGCTCAGGCCGCTGTCAGCCGCTGAGATGCATATCTGTGGCACAGTCACTTCTCTCATTACAGTACTTGCTGTCAGCTCTGCTTAAAAGAGTCTGTGGAAGCTCCTCACGGCGCCTGCCACCACAATCCTTAGGGGACTTGGGCAAGATTCTGGGTACTTTATTTTGATTCCCACGTTTCAAAAAGCCTGTCACTTATGATAATCTTGACTTGTGAGAAGAGATTAGAGGGTCGTGGAGAGATTTATGTAGTTTTAGAAGTTTTGGTTCCGCTCTCAAGAGGAAATAAATTATCTATCGAAATAATTATCAGCAGGATAATAGTCGGATTGAGCTCTTTTTAATCATGATGTTGGATGGGATTTAGATAAGAGATATGATTTTTAAGCCACCCCCCTATCTGCAGCATAAAATTAAGTATGTGAAAATCGATGCAGGTCATCACTGTAAACCCTATTACTTAAAATAATTCATTGGTTTGAGTAGAGCCAACTCAATTTAAACAAATTAGTTAAAAGAAAGTGAAAAATAGTATTTAGAACTTTTGAGTTTTCAGAACTGACACATTTTAAGTAATCTGAATAGCTTCATTGTTTTGCGTTTTATGAACTTGTTTCTTTTAACTTAAAGTTAATCAAAACTGGGCTGGGATTTCTATTTCCCACTTTGCCATGATATGCAAGGGAGAGTAAATGCCCAAATTAAGTGTTATATTTTATATTATGTTTTTTTTTTTTTTAAGATTTAGTAGTGTTAAATACTGCTACCCTCATTTAGCAAGTTATATACTATTTATTAAGCATTTATTTAATTAGCTGGTCAAGTTTCCACTAATAAAAAGAGAGAGATTACATGATTTTATTTTAAATGTATGATTATTTAGCTTACTCAAATATTTCAAGTTCAGACCAATTAAAATATACTGATTACAAAATAAAAGTCTGCAAGTTCTGTTTACTTAAAAAATATTTCTTAATTCATAAAAACTCAAGAACTTTAAAAAATTGATTGTCTAAATTTTGAGTTTTGCCAACTTGCAGTGTATTGTATGTTTAGATGAAGACAGTGACCACTTCATGTGTTACTATGGCCTCAAAATAAAGTAGTATAATTTTTGTCCTTTAGGCAAAGTTGAGATGTTACTTTACCAAGGACTTGCTGTAGACCATTATTAATGATGTAATGTCACATATAGACCCTCTCTCCTGTGCTTATTTGACCCTGGTGTGCAGCAGAAGTGTACCTGCTGTACTTTTGAGCAATGGCCGATGTGGACAACAGTGGTTTAAAGCACTGACAAGGACACTGCAATAGAAGCATCTGCCAGTGAAACTGCTGGTGTCACCCTGTGACATAGAAATGAAGTGTGTAATTACTCTTTCTGACTGCTGTCATGTTATTTTTTAATTAGTTATATGAATAATTTATTTCAATTCAAACTCTCTTAACCATTTTGAAACCATACAAGAAAGACCTCGAATGCTCTGGAAGGCACAGAGTTCTCATTTCATTAGGCAGGGCTTGACATTAACTTTTTTTTCTCACCGTGACTATTGGTTTTTCAAAGTAACTAGCCAGCATTTTTACTATCCACAATTTTGTTATTGGGAAATTTAATTTTTAGGGTGTTCAGTTGTCTACAAGAGAACGACAATATTTTAACACTATTTTTAAAAAATCTTCAATGACAAAATATATGGACAAATAATTTAATTAGACTGAAAACCACAAAATGCAATTTTTTAAATGTGTTAACTTATCTAGGGCTGTCACTATTGATTATTTGAGGAATCAGCTGATTATTTTGACGATTAATCAAGTGATCAGGTCATATTTGTGTGGTAATAAAAATAGACCTAAGTGAACAATAGTCTTTAACGTGACTAAAAATGCATATATAACACTGAATAAATAGTAATTAGTTCAAATAAAGTATCAAAAGCAAGATATCATTTGGTTTTATTGAACGCCGCTATTAAAATATATAATGTAATATACATAATATGAATAATTAACTTATGTACATTATAACAATTGCCAACGGCCTGGTGAGTGTTGTTGTTACACTTAACAGCATGATCAAATCATATCAAATGCATATGATTAAACCTACCAGATAAATGTAAAAATGAGAGAGAAATTTATAAATTACATATAAAAAAGCAAACAATGGAGAACTGTGTGTGTGTGTGTGTGTGTGTGTGTGTGTGTGTGTGTGTGTGTGTGTGTGTGTGTGTGTGTGTGTGTGTGTGTGTGTGTGTGTGTGTGGTAATCCCTACAGTATGGGGACAAAATGTCCCCACAAAGATGGCAATATCCGAAATCCTTGTCCTTGTGGGGACATTTTTTGGTCCCCATTAGGAAAACAGGTCATAAATCACATTAAGTGATGTTTTTTGAAAATGTAAAAATGCAGCATGTCTCCTGTGATGGGTAGGTTTAGGGGCAGGGGCAGGGGCAGTGTAGGGGGATAGCAAATATAGTTTACGCCTATGGAATGTCCCCATAAAACATGAAAACGTGTGTGTGTGTGTGTGTGTGTGTGTGTGTGTGTGTGTGTGTGTGTGTGTGTGTGTGTGTGTGTGTGTGTGTGTGTGTGTGTGTGTGTGTGTGTGTGTGTGTGTGTGTGTGTGTGTGTGTGTGTGTGTGTGTGTGTGTGTGTGTGTGTGTGTGTGTGTGTGTGTGTGTGTGTGTGTGTGTGTGTAAAACCAAGTGACTAAAGCCAGACCTGCACAAGTACATTAGTGCCTCTCCACGGTTCTCAGTTCCCACTGATCTTCTGGATCAAGGCCTCTGAAGTGGAGTTGTCCAGGGGGTCTGGAGTGATTCCCAGTTTCACTTGAGGCAGGATCTGGGGAGAGAATAATGTCACATTACTACCACCTGAGCAAAGCCATGAGGGGAAAGGTTAGTAGACACCAAACCTTACTCTCCCAGCTTCTCCAGCAGTGTTGGCAGTCTGTCAGCAGAAAATCACCTCTGTGTCCTTCACATCACAATAACAAAGCCCCCAAAAAAAAGAGATGTGGCCTACATTAGCAAAAACTCCATAAGTAACTTGGCACATCCAAGACATGCTCCATATTGCATACAGTAATTTTTCCCTGAGTAATTGAACTCCATTACGAACAGAATTTTGGGCTCAGATATCATAGCAGGTGTTCTGACTGATAGGATCGTAGTGGGAAATGTGACCGCTTCACAGCTCTGCCATTTGCATGAAAAAAAATAATAATAATCTGTATGTGTGCATGTGTTCTGCATGTTTTTTTTTTCTTTATCCTTAATGAGCATTAGTCAGCAATATATTGCAGAATGAGTGTCTTGGTATGATTTAAAAATGGTGCCAACCAACCAATGTTTAGCTAATATTAGAGGGATAGTTCATCCAAAAATGAAAATTCTGTCATTAATTACTCACCCTCATGTCATAGGTCACCCTCAAGGTCCTACAGGTTTGGAATGACATGAGGGTGAGTAATTAATAAATTTTTGGGTGAACTTTAAGCTCTTTAAGCTCAATTCAGATTTTTAAACTAATATGTCATGTATATAGAATGAGCTGTAGTTTTGGAGATGCTCTGACCCAGTTGTAGGCATCACAATGTGGCCCTTGTCAAACTCACTCAAATCCTTACGCTTGCCCATTTTTTGCCCATCCCACTCACTAACAGGTGCCATGATGAAGAGATAATCAGTGTTATTCACTTCACCTGTTCATAATGTTATGCCTGATTGGTGTATATATATATTTCTTTAAACCATGCTGTTTACAGCATATATTTAGTATATATTTGAAATGTATTTTGGCCAAAAGCTATTGGTTAGAATGTGCCATAAAAACAATTCACTATTGTTGCTATCAACCATCATAACACTTTAAATAGCTCTGGAGTTTTGTCTCCTTTGGTCAATTTATTGTAATGTGGATCAGTAAAAAGCATCTTTTTAATTGCCAGAATAAATCAAGTCCTTTACAGCCGTAATAGTCAAAACAGGTGTAAAAGCCAAAATGTAGATGGTACATACTTGTAGTAATAAAAAAAATAAACACAAAGAAAAGAACAAAGTGAACCTAATTAGACAATAATTTCTTTCTCTTCTTGACTCTTCAAGAGCTTCAATTTTTGTATTGTATAAACTTCTTGCCTCTCTACAAAAGAATAATAGTTATGCTATAAATAAAGGGTCAGCTTCAGTTTAAGTTGATCAGTAGCATAACAACAAATAAATTAGCTTCATAATTTGCTTTTAAAAAATTGTCAAAAACAATCTTCACACTACAGCTTAGTGCCTTGGCTTCATTAGTTGTTCTTTTTTTTTTATATAGACTCCTGATAGAGGCCTGCCGTACTGTAACGGATTACCATCCCAGTGATGCTAAGCAGCGCTCTAGCAAAACAGCTGACTCACTGAATTGTACATAAGCATGTAATATACCCATTATACTGTATATTTGCACATCTAAAGAGCCAGTCCTCAGGTGACAAGTTTTTCTTTCTGTGGTTTTGAGGTTACACAATGCTGGAGGAAATGTACGGAATTATACAAGATGGCAGGTGACCTCAACATGCACATTTTGGCCTACAAGTAAACATGCACACACATAGGCATTTCACTGGAGAATTCTGAAGAACTCTTCTAACAAACTCAAAACATGAAATAATCTGTTAAACTCACATATCAGCTGTGAGTTGTGGCAACCAATAAAAACAAATAACGTGGCTTGCCCTGTTGTGCTACTCTGCCTCATCATTCACATGCTTGTCTCTATTCAGCTTGCACATGAATGTCAGTACACTTGGCAGCATACAAAAAAAAAAAAACCTTGTTCTTCAAGGAATTAAATGATCCTTCTTGATGTTCTTCTGTTAAATACACCAAAGTGTAATGCAAATGCAAATTAAAAATATCAAATTTAGGCTAAAATAATGGATTGAGAAGGATAAATCAAGCATAGTGTGAAGGTAAAACCTCATTAGCATAGCAGATGTTTTAGCAGTCTCCTTTGTCTTTTTGCCAGATACATCCACACTGAATAATTAAGCCCGTGGAACAAAGACCCTTTATTGTGGAATATTTGATGTGTTTTGTCAGCCAGTTTCAGATGGCAAGAGAAAACTATTCTGTGCCACATCCCCAAAATAAAAAAGCCAAAGAGTGAAACATTGGTGAAAAAGAAGGTTTACAACATCAGCAGTAAAAGAGTGAAGTACTGAACTATTGTCACAGCTGTATTATGCTTTCTGCCCATAAATAGAGAGGTATTTAAAGGGATAGTTTACCCGAAAATGAAAATTCTGTCATAATTTACTCACCCTAAAATTTGTTCCAAACCTGTATAAATGTATTTGTTCTGCTGTACACAAAAGAAGATATTTGGAAGAATGTTTGTAACCAAGCAGATCCGGGGTTTAAACAATTTTTTGTTTTACTTAATTTACTTAATCCGTTTGTGTTGAGATTACATGAATGATTTGTGTTGCATTAACTGAAACTGGGCGGACTTGTTAGTTCCCAGGATGCTTTGCATATGGCTAAATCGAGAGAGAGTAAATGTTGTCATTTTATATGTAAAAGTGTTATTTTACTGTATGTATTTGAGCAAGATGAGAAAGGGGAAGACTTGATAGTGTGTAATAAGTGTTTAATATTCAATTATGTTGGAATTATTAGAACAGTTTAAATTACAGTGGGTTACCATTGTGGAGAAGAGTGGAGCATTTGCTTAGACTGTGGACTAATACAACTAATGTCATAATGGCTTTGCTGAAGGAGCTTTTAATGCTTAGCATTGAAAATGCTATGGTGTGCTATAGCGAAAAGTTTGTTAACTAGCTAGTGCAGTATTATAATTCAGGTGGTGTAGCATAAAAGTATTTGAAATGAATATATGAAATGCCTGAATCACGTCAGGGATCCATTTAAAATTCACTTTGAGACTACTTAATTGAGTCACTTAAAATGTATTCATTCCATGATGTTGAAGTTACATGAACAAATTAATGATTCATGTGGGACGATCTACACAATTAAATCATATATCCAACACACTTTTTTTTTCTTCAGTGCATAGTCTAAACAAATCAATTATAATTTTAGACTGCTGTCAACATACTTAATAGAACTTTTCACTTACAATAAGTGTATTTTGCACTTACAGTAAATAACATGCAACTAACCCAAAACCAAACCATGATACTACCATATAGTAAGTACATGTAGTTAAATAATATTACTCAGTACTTAAATATAAACTTACACTGTAACAAGGAAACCATAAAATAAAGGGTTACATTGTTAATAGGTTACGTGTTAAGGGTTACGTGTAATTATTTATTTAAGTACTGAGTAATATTAATTAACTACATGTACTTATAGGATTAGGGTTTGGTTAAGGGTTAGTTGCATGTAAGTATAATTTACTGTCAAATACTATATGGTTAGTACATGTAACATATGTAACAAGGACACTGTAAAATAAAGTGTTACCAAATTAAGTAATCTATATTTTTAACACAGATGATAGACTCACCAATGTGTGTTTCACATCACAAGTCTCCTTGGCTGAGAGTATTTTGAGTTAGGAAGAATAAAGCTTCCTGCTTCCTGCTTTGCTACTGTTCGACGCTCTTGCTTACTGCTCGCGCTTTGCTCTATCGCTTCTATATTTTATCTCGTAATTTCGTAATTTCAACTTCTGTAAATCAGCACAGTGCTCAAACAACAAAGCTTGACTTCAATGATAAAATTTGAAACTCTGGTGACTGGATTACTACAAAAAGCGGAATATTTCATCCAACCAGCCTCCCACTGCCATCAGCTTACATTCCGGAGAAGGGAAAACACAGCTGCCTACATTCAAAAGGATAAGAAAATGCCTCCTCTAGAATCTACTTGCTGCACAAACTGCCACAGACTTTTACAGAGGATTGCAGTTCTTGAAACAAAGTTATTTATGGAACCACCGAACCAGACGAATCACACAGAGCTTCAAAATGAACGCCTCAGCACACTGCCGGTGAGTCCCATAAACATAGTGCTACCCAACAGGGGAAACAAATAACTGATCAACACACTAATCGATGGCACAAACAGGGAGCAAGACCCAAAGGGACCCGAGACATCAGATTGTCAAGGCCACATACTGCAACATTAGCATGCTCTACCCCAGACACAAGGATTGCAAACGCTGATTTCCTACCACCAACTATACAACTTGAAAACAGATTTGAAGTATTAATGAATGTGGGTGATGAATCCCCAAATGTGATGAATGTAAACGAACACAGATCGATCAGCCAGCAGCTAACACTGATACCAAAAGGCGCCAAGGTCGAGCAGACAGCGGCACTCAGCTCAGAGCGCAGCCGAGCCCAGGACTCTGATAGTGGGGGACTCCACAGTCAGAAACATTAGCAGCAGGGATACAACTACATGCTGCCTTCCACAAGCTACAGTTTCTGACGTAAACAGGGAAATTCAGAACATTCTGATGAAACATAAGACTGCAAATCGACTTGTCATTCATGTGGGGAAAATCGATATTCAGAGAGAGCAGTCAGAACTCATTAAGAGGGATTTCAATGTACTTTTTGAAACACTTAGAAAACTAAAAGTTCAACCGCTCATCAGTGGACCACTTCCAGCAAGAGGAACAAATAGGTTTTCACGGTTACTTGGGCTTAATACATGGCTGCAAAAAACCTGCAACATAAAGGGAGTGAACTTCATCGACAACTTTAATCTATTCTGGAGCCAGAGACAATTGTTTACATCAAATGGCCTTCACCCAAACAAACTTGGTGCAAGAGTGCTAAAGGACAATATTCACTTTTCCCTACACCATCCTCAGCTGTGTGTGCTAACTCACTCGACCTGAATGGCACACACACACCTGAACAGACTATGGACGACTACAGGACTTCATTTCAGCATCTGAATGGACATGTCACACTCCACAAGGACACTGATAACATCACGCAGCCACAACAGCCACTGCTCACGGACACACTCCCATCTGAGTCCCGCCCACAGTGCTCACCACAGACAGACTGTGACATATTAGAACTAACACAGATTGAGGGACTGAACAGTAACATCTCTGCCCATACTGTGGAGGTGCACGAAAGGGTGGGCTCTAAGGGGGGTCAGACTAGTGAACTGTTACGCTTTATGACTAGTCTGAACAGGAAACTGCATGAAATGTCTAAGTCACTCCATGAAATGGATGATAACATAATTCAGCCTCCGATAACACCAGAACAACAGCCACCCTCACCAGACATGTTATCCCTCTCACCAGCATCCCCGCTTCTGAGCTTCTCAGAGAGAATGGAGCAAATGGTCTATGCTGGAACCAGACTATCACACTCGATTTCTGCGAGCCCCAGATATCAACCAAAGAGCGCCGAGCCCCACAACCATCAAAGCCTGTGGGCCCAGCTCGCCTCAGCCTCCTCCTGTGAGATTTCTTCGGTCACAACGCCAGGCCAACACCCTCCTCCATCTGTTGTAGGTGAACCCAAAACAACTGATACCAGCTCTCAGTGATGTGTGTTGGGTCCCCGCCATGATAACAGTAACTTTATCAAATGTTTACAGAACGAGGAACCCAGTGTGCCTGTCTCTTTCTCTATTTCAGTTCTGTTACGTGATAGAAAGTGTAAGACCTTCTCAGACCGTATAGCAAACCCATCTAATCTGCTGCCTATTACATGTCAAACTAAGATTACTGTGGGGAAAAAATTAATACTGTTAAGTTAGCACTTTTAAATATCCGCTCACTTAAGAACAAATCATTTCTAGTCAATGACTTAATAACCACAAACAACCTAGATTTTTTGCTTCTAAATGAAACTTGGCTTGAAGAAAACTGCAGTGCAACAGTCCTCAATGAAACAGCCCTCCTAACTTTACTTTTATGAGTATGTCCAGAGCGTTTAGAAGAGGTGGGGTATTGCTGCTCTTTTTAAAGATGTCTATCAATGTAAGCAAGTGTCATTTGGTGACTATCTGTCTTTTGAATATCTGGGTATTGTGTTAAAAGGTGCTCCACGCATCCTGCTTATCATTGTTTACAGGCCTCCAAAATACTCTCCATCCTTTACTGAGGACTTTACAGAGCTGTTATCAATAATCTCCTCAGAGTTTGATTGTTTTGCCATTGCTGGGGATTTTAACATTCACATAGACAATGCTGAATCCAGTACAACAAAAGAGCTCATGACTGTTATTAACACTTTTGATTTGACACAGCATGTACATGGTCCCACACACAATCGTGGACACACTCTAGACTTACTTATCAGCAAGGGTCTAAACATTTCATCAATTGTTGTTAAAGATGTAGCATTGTCTGATCATTTCTGTATTTTCTTTGATATTTCAATCTCTCCTGCCATTGAAGCTAGATCTGTCGCTGTCAAAAAGAGAAGCTTAAATGAGAACACTAGTGAGCTATTTATGAAGGCTATATCTCTAACACCAAGCATATCTGCAGACTCTGTTGATTCTCTCTTGACTCCTTTAACTCAAAAGTTAAGAGTGTAATTGATAATATTGCTCCTGAGAAAGTCAAGAAAAAGAGTGGAAGACAGAAAGCACCTTGGAGAAACTCAACGGCAGTGCAAATAATGAAAAGACAATGCAGGAAATCTGAACGCATGTGGCGGAAGACAAAACTTATAATCCATTATAACATCTATAAAGACAGCCTTCATGATTTCAATGTGGAACTAGGCAAGGCTAGACAGACCTTCTTCTCAAATATTATAAACAGAAACATAAACAACACGCGCACTCTTTTGCTACTGTAGAGAGACTGACAAACCCCGAGTCACATTCCCAGTGAAATGCTCTCTGACAGCAAATGCAGTGAGTTTGCTTCCTTCTTCTCAGAGAAAATAAATAATATCAGGAAGGCGATCAGCACATCCGTGAGTTGCTTTGGGGTCAGTCAGATCAGACCACAACCTCGGAAAGTTACTATGTCTGATTTTGAAGCAATTGATTATAAAATTTTAGAAGAAACGGTGCAGCACCTTAAAACATCAACCTGCCTCCTTGACACACTCCCCACTTCTTTTTTCAAAAGTGTGTTTAACTGTTTAGAAGCAGATCTGCTAGAAGTGGTAAACTCACTTCTCAATGGGAATTTTCCAAACTCCCTTAAAACCGCAGTAGTTAAGCCTCTTCTGAAAAAGAGAAATCTGGATAACTCCATATTGAACAACTACCGACCAATCTCAAATCTCCCTTCATAGGCAAGATCATTGAAAAGTTGTCTTCAGTCAGCTGAACAAATTCTTAAGCTCAAACGGATACTTTGACAATTTTCAATCTGGTTTCACCACATCACAGCACAGAAACAGCGCCATAAAGATCATAAATGATATTCGCCTCAATACAGATACAGGCAAAACATCAATTCTGGTGCTACTCGACCTCAGTGCCGCATTCGACACTGTTGACCATAACATACTTCTTGACAGGCTGGAAAACTGGGTCGGACTTTCTGGGATGGTCCTTAAATGGTTCAGGTCGCATTTAGAAGGAAGAGGTTATTATGTGAGTATAGGTGACCATAAGTCTGACTGACATCCATGACTTCATGGAGTCCCACAAGGGTCAATTCTAGCACCACTCCTATTCAACCTGTATATGCTGCCACTGAGCCAAATAATGAGAGAGAACCAAATGGCTTACCACAGCTATGCTGACGACACCCAGATCTACTTAGCACTATCACCTAATGACTATAGCCCCATTGACTCCTGTGCAAATGCATTGATGAAATTAACAGTTGGATGAGCCAAAACTATCTCCAGTTAAACAAAAACAAAACTGAAATCATTACATTTGGAAACGAAGATGAAATTCTCAAGGTGAACGATATCTTGAGACAAAAGGTCTAATAACAAAAATCAAGTCAGGAATCTTGGTGTGATTTTGGAGTCAGACCTGAGTTTCAATAGTCATGTCAAAGCAATAACTAAATCAGCTTACTATCATCTGAAAAATATTGCAAGAATTAGATGCTTTGTTTCCAGGCAAGACTTAGAGAAACTCGCTCATGCTTTCATCACCAGCAGGGTGGACTATTGTAATGGTCTTCTAACCGGCCTTCCCAAAAGACCATTAGACAGCTGCAGCTCATACAGAATGCTGCCCAGGATTCTGAGCAGAACAAGAAAATATGACCATGTCACGCCAGTCCTCAGGTCTTTACACTGGCTTCCAGTTACATTTAGGATCAATTTTAAAATATTATTACTTGTTTATAAATCACTCAATGACCTAGGACCTCAATACATTGCAGATATGCTGATTAAATACAAACCCATCAGATCACTCAGATCATCAGGATCAAGTCAGCTAGAAATACCAAGAGTTCACTCAAAGAAAGGAGAGTCTCATGCTCAGCTATTGTGCCAGCCGTAGCTGGAACCAGCTTCCAGAAGAGATCAGATGTGCTCCAACAGTAGCCACATTCAAATCTAGACTCAAAACACATCTGTTCAGCTGTGCCTTTACTGAATGAGCACTGTGCCACTGTACGTCCGACTGATTGCACCTATTCTAATCTATGCATCATCTTAATTTTTATTTTTATTTTATTTTTTATCTATATATACACTGTAATAATTTTATTCTTTTAAATATCTTTACAACTATATATTTCTATTGTCTTCTTATTTTAAAAATTCTCTTTACAACTGTTTTTAATTATCCTGTTTTATTTTTAAGTCTTACACGTGGTATTCTTAATTTTATCACTATTTTAATTTCATTTTCATGTAAAGCACTTTGAATTGCCATTGTGTATGAAATGTGCTATATAAATAAACTTGCCTTGCCTTGCCTAAAGGACCACACAGTTCTAGAAATCAGTTCTGATTCTACAGTTTATTCCGAGCACAAAGTGAAATATGTTTAAATGTCTTTTAAATTCAAACTGTGGTTTATCAGCACTGCCAGAGCGTGATAAGTCTAAGGTTAGCATTCTGGCTTTGAAGAGTCATCGAGTCATCAGATTATTTTACCACGGTATACATTAGCATATAAATTCTGCCACACTTTACAGATCAGTCTCCCCCTAGCTCTTTGATCGCATCCTGCAGACGGCAGAAATTCTCAAAGCTGTGGAAAAGAGATGTTTCAGACAGGAAATGACACATCATATTCTCGCATGAAGTAACAAAATCTATTAGTAATTGATGACACAGTCATTCTAAGCTGTTCTAATAGATGTTACTGGCTGAGTTGCAACCTGGCATGCCATTTGTGGGAGTCAAAATGAGACCAGAACAGTTCCTATTCATTTGGTCCACTGAAATCATACATACATTTATATATGATCAGGATGTTCTCCCTCTCAGTTTACAATTGAATGGAGGAATGAGAAGTTCCTGTAAACGCCAGTTATTTTAGTTATTTTAATGCAAGGTTAAGAGGGCACATGAATTTAAAAAATAATTATGTGCAGAGGTGGACAAAGTACACAACTCCATTACTCGAGTAAAAGTAAAAGTACTACTGGTCAAATATTACTCCGCTACAAGTGAAAGTTCTAAAAACTGATTTTTACTTGAGTAAAAGTACAGAAGTATTTGTTTTTAAAAGTACTTAAGTATCAAAAGTACATTTCATTTTTTCATGTCAATGCATTATTTTATTATTGTTGTATAAATGCTAATGGTGGTTTAAACCAGTTAGTGATGCTAACTCCGACATGCTAGCATACGACTACCTTAAACTCATTTTAATACTTTTATAAAAGTAACAAAGCTCTTTACAAAGCTGCTGTCACTTTAAGGCTGAATGCACGGATCCAATACACTGATACACATCCCATATTCTCCCAACTGTTTACTCTTCTCTTTCTCCCAGACATTTACATTTTTTGACATTTTATGAGACATGCATCAAGTGTATATGTCAACTAAACGAATCATTAATCTTTTCAGAAACCTGAAACACTTTCTAAGTATGGCCATGTGTGCACACACTGTGCCGAGGAACCATCTTCTTCCATTTTGCTATAAACCGATCAGTGTTCAAAAAATGTTGAGAAACTTCACATGACCCTACAAGAGTGATTACTGATAGGCTGTCTGCAAAAACTTTAACGTAAAGAAACTTTTAAAGAAGAAAAAAATCATCCACTGATTTTCAATGCTGCTACAGAAACGACTTTCGACTTTGAGGACCTCGATAGAAATGTAATGGAGTAAAAAGTTCAATATTTGTCTTTCAAATGTAGTGAAGTTAAAGTAAATGTTTCCCCCCCAAAAATAATACTCCAGTAAAGTCCAGATACTCAAAAAGTGTACTAAAGTACAGTACTCAAGTAAATGTACTTAGTTACTGCCCACCTCTGATTATGTGCACTGATAAATCATTAAAAATGTCCATTTGGATTTTATGATGACTAACAACCCTTTTCAGTATGGAATAAAAAGTATATTTGAATAAAAAATTATTTTGCTTCATCTTCCATATTTGATTCTTTTTCCCACTGAGATCGTCTCAAAGCATTATGGGATTCTTCTCTGTCCAGGATACAATTCTGAATGTTGCTCTATCTCGCCACCTAAATTAGTCAAAATAAACTTGCTTTTTGTGGCCATAGAGTTTGTATCATAGTGATTTGCATGAATGACTGAAACAGAATGATATCATTTTTCAGCAGATCATTCTCTGGGTTTCGAGGCTTACATTTACCAAACACTGCAGCTAGGCCAGAACAATCATTAGGGTGAAAATGAGAGATGGTGAATGAGCTTTAACATGATGTATGAATGTGTTGCGTAAGTGTTTGTGTGCATGTGTGTGTATGTTCTTTGTGCAGGCTTGATTTGTGAACAATATATTGTGATTTTCTGCAAGAAAATAGATAGCTCGTAAGAGAGGGCTGACAGAGCATGAGAGATAGAGAGTGAAAATGAAAAGGGAGACTAGGTAAACATGGAAGGAAAACGAGGAGGCCATTTCTCTTATGTAGAGGTTGAGACTCACAGACAGCAGGGCAGGTTTGTTTATTATTAGTGTGGAGTATGACACCATGTCATAGCATGTTATGTGGATTTTTTTTGCTGAGAATGGTAGTAGGTAGAACAACACACAAAGCTTATGCATGTCGAAAGTGTTCGGAAGCTTTGTGAAAGCTTTACAAGGCATATATAGTCCTCACTTTAGATGAGCTCAAATTTAAATACTTTATTAATCATTTACTTACACTTTCTAAATGGTCTTATGAACCACTGACAACTCCTAAATAACTGGTTTGTAAATAATGTAATAGGCCTAAATGATTCATTGATCATTAATTATGAAAATACAATTATTAAACACATTAGAGCTTAAAAATCAAGAATAATGCATGAATAGCTGCATTAATGCAGTTGTTAAAAAGTGTTACCCAAACATCATAGCTATTGCTAATATCAATGGTCAGTCAAAATAGACATTTGAGAATTTATTGTACTTCCGAATCATAAAAAACAGCAGTCAGTAACATTTCAAAAGGAACAATTGAAAGTCTGTAAACAGTGAAGTGCACTGAATAGACTCTTTAAAAAGAAACTGTCCTCGAGCTGAGGAAGCAGAAACACTGTTTCATAAGTAAAAGAAAGTGGTCTCTAGGTAGCTGTACTGATGACATTTTTCTGGAGATCCGTTTAGTTTTTTTAAGCCATTCGTTTTACTCTGCCCTAGCAGCTTATTCAGAAGTTATTGTTTGCTTCTGACTCAGGTATATATTTTCTTCCTATAAATAGTGTTGAATATACAGTAGTCCCAAAACATTTTCACAGTACGGACTTAAAACATGTCTTTGCATTATATTACAAAATATCAAAGCTATTTGAAAGAAATCTAGCACAAGCTCTCAAAACATTTTTCAAAGAAATACTTTCTGGTTGTCAAACATTAGCGGCACATATACATAATTATTGTGATGAAACTGTTCAAAAACAGTTGTTTTTGGAAGAAGTACCTTATGCTCACCAAGGCTGTATTTATTGGATAAGAAATGAATGGTAATGAAAAGAATAGTAATATTGTGAAATATTATCGTTACTATTTTAATATATTTTAAAATGTATTTCTGTAATGGCAAAGCTGAATTTTTTGCATAATTACAGGATTCTTCAGAAATCATTCTAATATGCTGATTTGGCACTCAAGAAACATCTCTTATTATTATCATCAATGTTGAATACAGTATTTTTTTAATCATGATAACATTTTTCTTTCAGTATTATTTGATGCATAGAAAGTTTAAAAAACATAATTTATTTGGAATAGAAATCTTTTGTCTTTACTGTCACTTTTCTGAATAAAAGTATTAATTTCCTCAAAAATTAAGCTTTTGGAATGTAGTGTACATCCTTGTTTACTCTAGTTCTAACATTTGACAACCACTAAACCAGACACCACCAGACATTTCTAAATGCAAATTACAAAAGTGTCTGTATATTTGGGGCCCCAATGACATTATGATAAGCCAACTGATTAAATAATTGTACTGCCCTTTGTACCAAGCAAAAAGTTAAGAATCCATTAGGAGGGTGTGTGTGTGTGTGCGTGTGTGTGTGTGCGTGCGTGCTCATGTTTTTCTATCCTGGTGGGGACTTCAACCTGACTGCACACATACTCATGCGGACTCGTGTGACTGTGGGGACCTAAATTGAGGTCCCCATGAGGAAACAAGCTTATAAATCATCTTGTAATAAAAGAGCATTTAAAGATTGTAAATGTTGCTTAAATTAGCTTTGAGCCCTTTCTCTAAATTGCACACACTTAAACTCTGTTTGCACTTCAAGTAGGCTATATAAATATTAACCTTCCAATGCTTGAGATATATTTTAAAATATTATATTATAAAAGTATATTTTATTTTTTAGATTCCCTATATTTAAAGGCACAATATGTAAGAGTTTGGGATTAAAATATCCAAAAAACACTAGAACAGTGTTATATATTTTGTTGCATTATCCCAAATGTTTCCAAGAATGTTTAGAATCAGAGAAATGAGTGCGTCACTTAACAATGACATCATACCCATGTTACCCTCGATTTCTGGTTTTATTTTGTAGAAACCATGGAAACACCAAAAAAGATTTAACATGTTTTATTAGACAGGTGATCATCTGTTTTGATACATTCTTTCGACAGACCGCTATATAGCTCAACACAGTTAGTCTTATTGTTTAAATCTTGTTTTCTTGATTTACAATTTTACCATGTCTAATATCGATCTTGCTTACTGCAGTGTCTCATAGTAGCTGCCTAGCAAAAGCACAGAGTAACAGTATAACATAACTTTCAACACACTCAAATGCATCTAATATGATAAAACAGCGCTGTGTTACCACACATACACTTGACCGGAAGAAGTGGAAGCAACGTCTGCGGCATAATAAAAGCTCCACTGCTCTTGAACCGCGTGTCACGCTTGTCTCTCATTAGCAATCGCTTTAGCGGCCTACAGCTTTCAGCCCCACCTTACTTCATACTTTAGTAACATTAATAAATCTTTAATACATTAGCTCATCCTTGAATAGGATTTCTGCCCGAGTCCTGTCAGATTCTTCTCCACCGGCTGTAGAGTTGAAGACTTCTATGATCCCGCGAAATCAAGGCCTCATCAAACTACGCCTTTGTTTTGCTTTGCCTTTGCTTTGGCGAAAATTACATATTGTGCCTTTAAAGCCACTACACTCTGAAAAATCTGTAGAAATGCATACCGCAGCTTCCATCTGTGCACTGTCCCAGTCATGCTTCAGTGCTTTAGCATCTCCATCTAACAGCATTAAAAACAAAAGAAGTAAGTGATCTACCAGCAGTTATTTATTCCTTTTTTTTTAACAAGCGACGTGTTCTTATACAGTGCATGGGCGTCCTGCTGGCTTCAAGCTTTAATAAGCAGAATGGGTTCTCTGGCAGAAGGACTGTGTTTGAGGGTGGGGATGTTGGAGGAAGAATCGTGTGATTGTTTAACATTATCAGCAGAAAAAGCACCAGCGCAGATGGGAACGGAGGTTGCATTAGCAGAAAGGTCAATATATTACTCAAAAATTAACCCCAGACCACTGGTGAAAAGATTGTTTGAATGGTGTTAAAACTTCTTGAAAACCTCTCAGATAATTCAATGGGTTCTGTCTGAGCATTGTTCTTCAACAAGTGTCAGATTGATAGATAAACAGACATCGTTTATTTAATCCCAGAGGGGAAGTTGTAAATCGAGGGGGAGCTTTCTTTGACTTGTCTGTTTCCCAGGCACATTATTAATGTCATAATGGCTTCTGTGTATCTACAGACGTAATGTTTGGCCTTCAGGAAAAGGTCATGTAGTAGCAGTTTAGCAGTGATTTTGGAAACAGCGCACAGAGGTTACAACAGTTTATCACAGATATCCAAGAGCACACAGTCAATGGATAGAATGCAGTGCCCTTTTCCAAAAAGGCTTATAATATTACAGAAAATTCCTCTCAAGAGCTCGATCCTCCTCAGGAGTGATTTACCCTCATTTCTACAGACTCTGTGCCCTTTTGTTGAAGAACTATTCTTTCTAATCTTATTGTCTGTGTATGTGTGTCTGTGTCAGAGCCATTCATTTTTATTTTGTATTTTAGTGTTTTTCTGCTGTCCAAAAGTCATATATATTTCTGCAACATTTTCAGATGCATATGCAAATAATGCTTTCAAAAGATTACATTGACATACAAGGTAATGTATTATGCACAGCCTTCAGCTCACACATGCATGCATTGAGATTTAACTGCCAATCAATCACCTGTGACAACAGGCTCGGCTGTGGAGATGACAGAGTGCTAATGTTATTGAATCTGCATTCTGGGAAGAAACACTGATGCCACTGGTGCAATGTAAACCCTAACCCTCAAAATTCTTCATTGGTTTGAGTATAGGACAAACTTAAATTAAACAAATTAGTTCAGTTAATTTAACTGTTATAAGTATTTAGAACTTTCTTTTTCTTTTGAGTTCACAGCACTGAAATATTTCAAGTAAACTGAACTGTTTCATTGTTTTGAGTTGTGTGAACTCCTTTCATTTAGAATAACTTAAATTTAACTGAAACTGGGCTGGGATTTTTTTAATTCCCAGCATGCTTTGCCATGGTACGGTGACCGATAAGTGCAAAACAAATCACAATTCCGAAAACAAAATAACAATTTAAAAATGCAATGACAAGTCCAAAAAACAAATTAACAAGTTAGTAAACACAATAACAATTCGCAATTCTGGAAACAAAACAACAAATCATAAAACACAATGACAAATCTAAAAACAAAACAACAAATCTGAAAACAAAACAGCAAGTCAGAAAACACAACGACAAGTCGGACAAAACGGAAAAGGTAGGTATATTGCTGTTTTGTTTTCAGATTTGTCATTGTGTTTTCTGATTTGTTGTTTTGTTTTTAGATTTGTCATTGTGTTTTACGATTTGTTATTTTGTTTCCAGAATTATTATTGTGTTTTCTAACTTGTTAATTTGTTTTTGGACTTGTCATTTGTTTTCGGAATTGTGATTTGTTTTGCACTTCTCTGCCACCGTACCATGGCACTCGAAAGGGAGAGCAAATGCTCAAATTAAGTGTCATATATTTTATTTTATATAATATTTTGTACAAGATTAATGGTAAGGGAGATTTAGTAGTGATTAATGTTTTGTTATGCTAATGTATGAGAGTTTCTGTTATAATGTGGGTTTTTGGAGAGTTAACATGGTGACAAGTTGCTGTACTCAGTAAGTGTTATACTCAGTAAGTATTGTTAACATGTAAGAAAATTAGCAAGTTTGCTAGTAAAATATTTATGTTGAGATAACAATGTTTTGGGCAGTTTACCCAATAGTATTTCGACACCACAGGTTGCCATTGGGCGAAAAATACAGCATATTGCTGCCATGGAAGCCAGCAAACAAACTGGGTCAGAGATCACACAATCTTAATCATAACTCATATGGGAACATCATAACTCACAAAACTTATAACTGATTGAGTTAGTGTATTTTCCAACTAGCAGCTTTGAGAATTTCGTAATATTTAATTTTTTTTTTTTAGATTATGTACTGTACATCTTTCTAAACCATGATGAAAATTCAAACTGAACCAGGAATATTAGAGATTTTTCAGTCATTTGAGTCAGTGTAAACTGTGGATCAGTAAATTAATCATTCAGACAAATTTTATGAAGTTATATAGTAATTCATTGAAAAGACTGGACCTAAAAGAATCAATTATGAATCAGATATTGCTGCTTTTCTCATAAACTCTGACGCTCATGCCTGGGAGAGCTTTGACAAATGTTAAATTGTTCAGTATACAACAACTTAAATTTTAGTCCATGAGGTAAATGGATCAGTTTCAGTCTACTTTTGGAAGCTCGGATGCTTCAGTTTCTTCTTCATACATTTATACACACCTACACTGGATAAAAAATAAAAAAGAAAGAAAAAAAGGGGTAAGATTTAGGGTAAAAAAGAAGGGCAGTTGTGGTTGCCAGAGCTTTACCATAAAAAAATAGGTTAGCAACATGTCAGGTTTTACAGAATTAACTTAAATATACTATATACTGTGTGTGTATATAAATAATGAAAATAAACCAAGTTGTATCACAATAGCTTTTCCTTAAGCTGTGGTAATTGCTGATATTTAGAAGGTGCACATAGTTTCATGTAAACAAACACAAAATACCATCATGATAACACACGTGAAACTAAAATAATACAATAAACATGAATTAAATAACATAATATGCAACATAAATCCCTAATGTACATAACTGATAAGTAAACTAAGAAGAAACTGTTATTTCAATGAAAAAAACATCAAATGTCTCACGCACAGAATTCTGGGAATGTCAATGTATGTTCTTCAACTGAAAATGTTAAGACTTTACACTGATTCTTCTTCTCTTCCAAAAACTTTTTACTGTAAAATAATCTGTAATGTTCTATTAGATGTATTATTTTCCACTGTATGTAAAACAAATACAGTTAAAAAACGGACAGGTTTTTACTCTAGCATTTTTAGTCAAAACTTTTTAGTGTAGTGGTTAATGCATGTGTTCTGACACATCGAGTAATGGTGGTTTCTCTCAATAGAAAACAAAGTGAAACGCATTTTTGCATTACTGAAAAGCTTTCTCTTTTCCGGCAGTAATAACAGTGTAGAGGCGAGACACTTAATGAATAGCTGTTTTCTGCCAAGGTTTCGCATGGTCATTGATTGCCATCTTAACTCCTCTAGCCTGACTCTCAGATGTCCAAAAGTCTATTGAATGATTTTGTTCTAGGTCTGAGATGGATCCAAATGGACCATAGCCATGCCAGGGTGTTTGAATGAGCTGATGAGGTCCATCAACAGGGCCCAGAGGGTAACAGTGCACTTAACTGATTAACACCAGCCAGCCACCGTGTCAAGTCATACGACTCTGTGCAGGCTTATTAACGAGAGGTTATTTGCTTTCTCGATATCTCTTTTGCATTCCTCCTGTGTGGCATTGCTCACAGTAAAAACCCAGATTGTCCCTGTGTCCTTTCCTCTCCACTGCAGATCTGCCGTTCATTATAAAGCTGGGGACTGGATGCTATGAATGGGGCCAAAACCGATCTGCCTGTTACTATACAAACCAGAATGTACGTGAACTTCCTTGACATTTCATCCTTTGATGCTTTTCACTTTGCCAGTAGCTGTTGCCATGGCCACAGAAAACTTCTTTCATTCGGACTTGCTGCTCTACCACTTTGCCAGATGTCAGTTCCTGTGATGAAAGCACAATCAAAAAGCAGATAAATAAAGGAGACATCATTAGCCACTTATTATTGTGCATGGATGTGCTGTTGTGTACTATATATCAGTGCCTCCTCACTGAAGTGATTTACTGACGCTGTGGCTGACAGCTGTACATCATAACAGTAATAGCAGGGGCATCGGGTATGTTTGGTCAGGACAGCGGCGCCATTGAAAGGATCCATAAAGCGCTCTTTCACACACTCTCTCTCTCTCTCTCTTCCAGAGATTAAAGACAAGCTGAGTAGATGAGGCTAGCAGAGAGAGAGTTGCCAGTCTTCACACAGAGACCTGCAGCTGGACACTTCCTGTGGTCTGATATGAGTGATGGCTGTGTTTCTCATTCTCCGTGGACTATCCTGACAGGAAGCTGTTACTTCACCTCACATATAGGATGGGGTTCAGGTGAGGAGACCATTATTCCACCCATGCAAGCCACACAGTAAGACTTGTGTTTATAAAAGTGTAGCTTTGCATAGCCAGACTTTTGTCTTGCGGCATAAAGTCTGGTCTAGTTCGTAGTTTATTCTGGCCTAGAACCGCCAAGGGCTCAAGGTATGGCAGGTTAGCATGGCCCATTTAGCCCCTGCTGGTAGATGCTGTAACTACACCATCTGGCAACGAAAAGCATTTTTCTTCATTGATGACCACCAAAAAAATGTGTGTATATTCTGAATGATATTCTCAAAGTATATTATGTATAATGTTTTAAAAAATGTGTAAACATTTTATTTCTGTTATTTTAATTATCATAAATATATTTGACTCAACCACTATGCAATATGTATATGTTTTATTATATATTATATCATTTATAAATGTATTTTATTTTTTATACTGAATACATTTTAATTTTTTATTTATTACATTTAAATAAAGCAATATTGCAACTTTCCTTGATAACAGCAAGTTTTTGACAGCTTGATCTTTTTTTTGCAAAAACACACATACACTCACCTAAAGGATTAGAAACACTTGTTCAATTTCTCACTAATGCAATTATCTAATCAACCAATCACATGGCAGTTGCTTCAATGCATTTAGGGGTGTGGTCCTGGTCAACACAATCTCCTGAACTCCAAACTGAATGTCAGAATGGGAAAGAAAGGTGATTTAAGCTATTTTGAGCGTGGCATGATTGTTGGTGCCAGACGGGCCGGTCTGAGTATTTCACAATCTGCTCAGTTACTGGGATTTTCACGAACAACCATTTCTAGGGTTTACAAAGTATGGTGTGAAAAGGGAAAAACATCCAGTATGTGGCAGTCCTGTGGGCAAAAATGCCTTGTTGATGCTAGAGGTCAGAGGAGAATGGGTCGACTGATTCAAGCTGATAGAAGAGCAACTTTGACTGAAATAAGCACTCGTTACAACCGAGGTATGCAGCAAAGCATTTGTGAAGCCACAACACACACAACCTTGAGGCGGATGGGCTACAACAGCAGAAGACCCCACCGGGTATCACTCATCTCCACTACAAATAGGAAAAAGAGGCTACAATTTGCACGAGCTCACCAAAATTGGACAGTTGAAGACTGTAAAAATGTTGCCTGGTCTGATGAGTCTTGATTTCTGTTGAGACATTCAGATAGTAGAGTCAGAATTTGGCATAAACAGAATGAGAACATGGATCCATCATGCCTTGTTATCACTGTGCAGGCTGGTGGTGGTGGTGTAATGGTGTGGAGGATGTTTACTTGGTGCCCTTAGTGCCAATTGGGCATCGTTTAAATGCCACGGCCTACCTGAGCATTGTTTCTGACCATGTCCATCCCTTTATGACCACCATGTACCCATCCTCTGATGGATACTTCCAGCAGGATAATGCACCATGTCACAAAGCTCGAATCATTTCAAATTGGTTTCTTGAACATGACAATGAGTTCACTGTACTAAAATGTGCCCCACAGTCACCAGATCTCAACCCAATAGAGCATCTTTGGGATGTAGTGGAACGGGAGCTTCGTGACCTGGATGTGCATCCCACAAATCTCCATCAACTGCAAGATGCAATCCTATCAATATGGGCCAACATTTCTAAAGAATGCTTTCAGCACCTTGTTGAATCAATGCAACGTAGAATTAAGGCAGTTTTAGTTAACACAGTATTAGTATGGTGTTACTAATAATCTTCTAGGTGAGTGTATATATATAGATACAAATATACAGTGTGATATACAGTATATATATATATATATATATATATATATATATATATATATATATATATATATAGCTGTGTACTGTTGTGTATGTTTTGTATGTGTGCATATATATGCACACATACAGTACACACACACACACACACACACAGAATATACTGTATGTACTTGGCGGTTTTCTGCAATTTCAGCCAGCATTTGCCATTTTGTGGACAAAAAGGTCAGTGAACAGGCAATTGTCCTGCTTTTTTTGTGTTGCTTTTCCCCTGAGAACACAACACATCACATTTGGTTTTGTGCGCAGCTGTGCTTAACATTGCAAGAAAGATACATTTGCCCCGATACTTATGATGAAACAAACATACCCTTTCCGTTTGATTTCTTGGCCATACAGGTATTAGAGTATAGCTTCTTTGTGTTTGCACGCTTTGATGACTGACTGGCCCACTTTGCTTACGTTCTGTTATATATAGAGCTGTAGGGTCCATTCATCACAACCGGTCAACCCGAGCGTAATCCCGCTGGTAATGAAACATCTGGGTTCAGAGGACCACCCTGCACCATATACTCATGCGCAAACACACGCTCAACATACACACACGTTACACACGCTCTATTCTGAGAATGAGCCAACAATAACCAAGGCCAAGATCATTAGCTCCTCTTTTTCCCTACGGCCTGGACACAGAGAATAACTTTTCTCTCTCTCGCTCTCACTCTGCATTTCATTTTTTTCCTTGGCATCTGCAGATACTTGGTTAAATGAAGACATACAGCCACCAGGTCTGCCTGCCTGTTCAAGGTAACCTCTGCTGTCAGTATGCGTTTACTAATGTTGGCTCCCAGCACTTTTCACACATAATATGCCATTGAGGTAAAGCCTAATACATTAAATAAATTGATTTTCATAAGTCAAATTACTACCGCTATAGTGTTACCTCAGGAAGCTTGCCCAGATGTATTTATGTATTTATTTATTTATTTATTCGTCAGTTAAATCACACATTTTCATACATATCAGTTTTTTTCAGTGAGAACAATCATATAAGCCAAAAACGCTGAAAGGGTAAAATATTGAAGCGTATGTTTTATGGAATTCAATTTGAGGAAGAACATTTGCACCGAAAACATTATCACATTAAAAAGTGATATTTCTCACATTTATGGTGTTATTGTTTGTGTTATTGTGCGCGGATTCAAAAAACCTTGGTATCTAACTGAACCGCATATGCTTGCACTCTTTGTGTGCTGAACTCCGCTGTGACAGAGTGTGGAAAACTCCTGGTGTGTGCGAGAGAGGAGGGATGCAGAGTGTCTGCATGCATGGTTAAACATGTTAATGAATGCCAAAAGATTTTCCATAACAGTGCACACACACGTGAACAACAGTTCAGACTCATAAATGCAATCGGCATGTGAGAGAGGGCCCTGCGTGATCACGAACGGCCTCGTCGACATCAGAGCAATGGCGCTTCTGTCTCTTTCACACTCTCGTGCCCTTATGTCAGATGCTTATGTCACTTCTGTTTTGGTCATCATCATCAAAATTGCTCATACGGTCATTGACATTATTATTATCATTGACATTATAATTGTCATTATCATTACCATCATAATCATCATTGCCTTTCCAAACACTGTGCATCCTGTTGATAGATGAACAGGTTGTGGTGAACAGCAGGTTATGCAGATGGAAACAATGACTGTTGTGCATTTCTTCAGAGGCAGATATTCAGATATAGGGTTCAGATCTGTCAGAACATGTCTTTTCATAGTTCATTATTCATGCATAATTCAACAGCACAATCGTAGAGGGTACTTATAGGTCAGAGGCATGTACTAGATACAGATAATCTAAAGTTTATCGTAGATTGCTAGGGCGGATTATGGCAGTACAAGGCCCCAGGGCGCCTATCGCTTGGAGGGTGCCCGCTCAAAAAATACAAATAAAAAACGGGGAAAAAACAAGTATTTTGAAAGATAAACGTGTTATGATACCTTTTGTAAATGTACATGACACAATTGTGACTTAGTTTTTACTTTAGATATTTTTTTCTTGTAATTGGAGTTTTATTTTTAGTAAATGTGACGTATGTAAATCTAATTAATATCGGTCTGCAATATATAATATTGCATTATCATTCATTGTGTATAGTGGCAGATCCTGACTGCTAGAGGTTACAGGCAAACGCCTAGGGCAGCAACGTTCTCTGCATAACGTTTTCAGACATGTTCTCCACTTGACCATTGCTAATTTTCAGTATTATAGAACTGCATGTGTAACATTTTCTGTACTTGTGTTTTCCTCATCTTACTTCTGCTGCTGTGTGTCTTCCAATGAAAAAAAGTGAATGAAATGAATTAAAAAAATTTATGTTAACAGCCACACATTCATGTCTTGTCTAGTTCAGAGTTTCATTGTCTTGTTCTGTTTAGTTTCTAGGTCATTGCTTTCTTTGTCACTTTACGAGTTCTCACTTACAAATGTAAAGTAAATTTGGCGTGCTTTCCGAGGGGAGGGCTCCGAGCTCGGAATTCACGTGTTTACACTTACATTAAATCAAATATAGTAAATTATACGTATTTGGCGTGCTGTGTGGGAGGGCTCCAAGCTCTAATTTGGCCTCCCCGGGATAGAAAGCAGCCAAGAGTGAGGCGATGGGGTGGTAGAGGGATGCTGTGAAACTTGACGTAGGACAGAGGTGAGAGACGGCTATATATATCGGCTTCCTCTTGCGCTGATTGGTTTGATTACCTGCACGTGCTCCTCCCGAACTTTGTTAATTAAGCTTCATTTTGGCCCGAACACAGAGTACTCCCCCCGTTTCTCTGGTTTGGATAGTGACCAGGCAAATGGAAGTAGTTCTGATGGTGGAGGGATGCAGAAAACTTTTGCATCCCATTATATATATATATATATATATATATATATATATATATATATATATATATATATATATATATATATATATATATATATATATATATATATATATATATATATATATATATATATATATATATATATATATATATATAGCTGATTCGTATATTTATTCCTCTCATACTGATTGGATAGGCAATTTGAATGTGTTTCTGTTGAACTTGGTTAAAGGGGACATAACACACGGCCAATCTCATGTTAATCTTGAGTATCTATAGTAGCCTATACTATCTTGAGTAGTATTCATCCTTCATATTTCAGAAAAGTCTTTAGTTTTATCAGATTTATAAAAGACAGATAAAGCTGTACCACTTCTTTCCGAAAACAGTCGAGCTCCTGGAGGCGTGTTGTGGGCGGAGATAAAGAGTCACGAATACACACACACAATACATCATTGCATTATCCCTGGATAACTTTTTATTCACTATACGTTTGCGCTTTTTGCATTATATGCACTTACGTACCGACTGCCAACAAAGCACTGACATTTGATGCAGTTTTACTGAACGCCTGCGGTTCCGACTCATGACTTCGTCACCAAAATGCCAGGAACAAACAAACACACTTGCACTGTTCCCTTAATGCTGGATTCCTTGGGAAGCTGAACAGGGTTATGTCGCCCTCACAACCAAAACCACACTTCTTTGGTGGCATTGTTGATTATGTGGTCTAAAAACTCGCTGCCGCCGACTTCCGTAACCCGAACGAAGCACGTTGATGGGCTCTTGCCCATACAAGGAATTTTGCCCTTTATGACATCATACAGGGCCATACAACAACAACAACAACAACAAAAATGTTCTGAGACTTATACAAACCCTGAAAAAGTGTATTTGGAACAGAAATACTCTGTCATATAGCCAACTCGTTTTTTGAAAATTCAGCCATCTTAAGCATGAGAAAAAATCCAACTCTTTAACAATGTAAATAAGTAAAAATGCATGAAATAGCATTAGACATCGCCTTTAATAAAACATCATTAGGTGTGTTCGACTTGAAGAAGTATGGCATCAAAGTACCGCAAGAGCAATTAGAGAGTAGATAGCTTTATTACTGGGAGATACAAGGGTCCATGGCTCTACGATTGGAGAAAGGGTAATGGCTAACTTGGATCACGTGTGCCTTGATAGCCAATTCTGTTCAGAGTTGTGCGACATTCAATCACTGTTTGCTGATACCAAAGAAATTAACGAGAAGTGCTATGAACTAAATCATTGCAAAACAGCATTTTTTTTTTCTCTGTGTAAACTCTAAAAATAGATGAACCCAAAACGAATGTTTAAGAGCAAACATTAAAGATTAGCCAATGTCTGTCAATAAACGCCTTTGCCTGTTTCTTCGATTCCATGTCTGTGTATTTAAGCCTGCTTCTTCAGTTCAGTGTTCCACGTTAACATTTTGCTGAATGTTTTTTAGTAATCTTTTTTCAGTAAAGTTTTTTTAAATAGTTAATCCTGCATCACGCATCATCTTTCGTATGAAGACTACACTCACCGGTGACAGTGATGAAGGAATACCAGTAGAATGGCTGTTTATTGTGCATCCTCTTGCATACAGTACTTAAATGATTTTGCACATTCTGTTTGTGTGACTCTTTAATAATTGTATAACTCTGAGCTAGTAGAAGATAAGATATACAGAAACTAATGCAGTTTCAGTGTCTGTCTTCTCAAATCCATGATTATTTAGAGTTAACAGGCCCGGGTCCTGCTGAAAGGTTGGTCTTTGTTTCATGCTATCATGCATTAGGTCCCCGGCTCCTGTAAAAGCAATGTCCACATGCATTTTTAAAGAGCACTTTTCGGAAGAGAGTGCTATCTTGGTCAGTGTTTTTTGCTCCGGGACCTAGATTTACATTTACACAGATTAACATTGCCAGTACGATACAAATACATGTCAAATTTTAATTTTTGAGTTTCGCTCTCCTGACTCTACATGATTATATGGCTGGTTGGGGTTTGTCATTTGCATTTGTCTCCTCAGAACAGACCTGCAGCCCATTTTTGGGTGGCGACCTACCAATTCAGAACCACTGATCTAGATCAGGTGAGAGATGGAGAGCATATATCACAAGGCTCTCTCTCTCTCTCTCTCTCTCTCTCTCTCTCTCTCTCTCTCTCTCTCTCTCTCTCTCTCTCTCTCTCTCTCTCTCTCTCTCTCTCTTCTCTTCTCTGCTTCATTCCTTTGGGAGGTAATTAGGAAAACCTCAGCTGAGATGCAGCCAAGGCTCAGCACAGCTGCTCAAAACAAGCTCCACATTTCACAATCTATTGTACATTGATGCAAAGCAAGAAAAGAGAGACACTATGTCTGAAAGATGAATAAACAAGCCTCTGAGTGGAAGAGTAGTGGGAAATGCTCACTTTTAATGACACTGTTTTTGGATTGAAATCCACTTCTGCTTGTTGGAATATTTGTCCATTTTAATGAAATAAACAAGACAATCTGTAGCAACACAACTTTGACAGAAGTACCATTAAAACTTTGCTACTTATCTGGCTTTTCCCCCCACTCAGCTCGTATTACTCTTTGTGCTTGTAAAGGATGGAATGAATTTGATATGCCAGAAAGGTCACAATTACAATCTTTACGATTCAAATTAGACAATCAAAACAAAAAGTCACGTCTGTGCTATCCATCCACACGTAGCATAATCACATCTCGTTGCTGAGGTGATATTTAAATGAGCTCTTGCCCTCCTCCTCACAGGCCGTGCCCACAATGTAATAAAAGCTGGTCAGAGAACGCATGATGAATCTTCAGCTGTATCGGCTTTGATGCTTTATATGTATCACGCTGGCCTGGGGACACATACTGTTCTCTGTGATCACTCGCCGTCGTATATGGTTTTCATCTGGTGTTAAATATCCATCCGTTCGGGCGTATTAAGGTGACATCACATTCTCTGCACGTCGTCACGGAGGCCAAACCACACAGAGTCATTCACAAATCACATGAATTGAGTTTCAGCAGCTGTGAGGGGGCGATCTGAACAGATCAAGTGTCAAACGAAACACATGCTGCTATCATACAGTAACCGCACACCTGCAGACAAGACAAAATGCATATCGTTTTACGGCGGCCTGAAATCAGTGCCTTGTGATTGTTGATGTTGTAATGTTGCCAGGGCTGGGTAGAGGAAAGGAGTTATCTATAGAGGAAAGGATGTTTCATCAGCGCAGGAAACAAAATTGTGTTTGTAAAGCCATTTTATGAGTCAGAAAAGGAGATTTTCAATAGGTTAATTCTCGGTTCTCTGTTGTTTGTATCTATGTAGCCTATTCTTGCTGAGTCTGTATATAAGCGCAATATGGAGTCAGGTGTGTGTGTGTATCTGTTGCAAATGTATGTATGTGTGTCTGTGATTTATGAATGCCTATCTTTGCTGGCTGTCTCCCACTTTGTTGCTGTCCTGCCAGAGCTGATCTATGGAGCGTTTCAGCTTATTACAGCCTATGAACAGATTTATGGAATGGCCAAATCTATCTATAGCCTATGTGTGTGGACCTCTTCAGTTTTCAGCCACTGTAATGATATCTTTGTTATACTTGCGACCTGTTTCAGATTTTCATTAGAGTATTGAGCTGGTTTTTGAAACATGGTATAGTGTTGTTTGTTCCACTTCAGCCTAATCAGTGGGCTTTTGGGGCTTTCATACTTTTTTATGTAATTAAATAATATAAAACTGAATAGGACGGCAATTTACATTTTTACAGTAATACCATATTGGAATATATTCTGAATCTAAAAACAAAATACTATCAAAACAATTAGATGTAGATTTCTAGGAGAATAATTGGTAATGCTATATTACAGCCCGGAAAGTACCGCGTAAGTAAAGCGAATTTACAGCGTAACTTTTTCTAATTATAGTGTAAATATAAAGTACGTATGTGTAGGTATAAGGGAACAATATGTAATATTAGGGGAATAAAGGGGTAACTCAGGAAAATTAACAAATCATTTATACTGTACGTATTTTTTTATAAAACATAATTATCCGTGTAGTTACAGGGTAAGTGGTGCTTATTCCATGTAGTTACAGGAGGACTGTTGGTTGAAATGATAGTCTACAGTTTAAATATATATATATATATATATATATATATATATATATATATATATATATATATATATATATATATATATATATATATATATATATATTGTTCTTTTTCTTACAAACACTTATTGTACTTACCCTGTAATGAAACAAGAGGGTAACAAACACCACTTAAATTTACAGGCCATAGATTCATACTTACCCTGCATAACTACACGAAACAAGAGGGTAACAAACACCACTTTCATTTACAGTCTGCAGATTCATACTTAACCTGTAACTAGATGGATAATTACCCCTTAACTGAAAAATACTTACAGTATAAATAATTTGTTAATTTTCCTGATAGTTACCTTTATTCCCCAAATATTACATATTGTTCCCCTATACCTAAACATACTTACTTTGGATAATGTAACATACTATATTTTTATAGATGGAATTAACTAATTTAATAATCAATGATCTTTACAATGGGACTTAATCTACATTGAACTGATTTCAGCTGAACATCCATAATTTTCCTGTTATCACTGTAAAGCTGCTTTGAAACAATCTGTGTATAAAATGCTATATGAATAAAGGTGATACGTATGTCTTGACTAAACTGCAGTGAATTACAAACAATTAAGAGTATCATTCTTGTTTTGCTATCTTATGAGTGACAAAGTCTGTTTGTTTGGTTGACAATCAATGATGTTAAAGGAGTTGATTTGAGACATGTATGAAATATTTTGGTAGTTTTAGTGCAATTCGAATGTGAAAATAACTGCTGTGCCAAGCTGAAAGTTGGTAAAGAGAACTGTGTGAAGACTTTTTGAAAAAGTGACCTATTAAATGGCGATATAAAAAAAAAATAATAAATAAATACATAAAAACTCTAAAATCATAAATTGATGGCTCCTTATTGGGACCTTGCTTGTCCCTATCAACTAACAGGACAGGCTATTTGCATTAATTGTAAATAGACAAATTGAATATAAAAATGAATGTCAAATATAGAGTGTGTGTCTGTACCTGTTATTCCCTATTATGGGGACTAAATGGATAGTACTATCCATTACACTATCCCATACATTTATCCCATAATAGGGATAGTAATACCAGTACATTTTGACCTCATGGGGAAATGTTTTGGTCTCTGAACTTTTCTGCAGACAGCCTAGCACCCTCTTGAGGTCCCTAATTTGAAAAACCCTGGTCTAGTTGACAGTATAGATCAGGTTTGACCTACTAATGACCATCCAGAAAATACAGAAAACCATCTACCATCCACTTGTTTATCTGGGAAGTCTAAATACGACATAGTCGTATAGTAGCACTACTGAGTGGCCATTGAGCAGTTTTTCTTAATGCCTAAAACATATTTCTCAAAACAATCACCCACTTTCTCAAAACCTTAAACATAAAACCAAATCTTCAAACTACATGCAGAAAACGTCTGGCAAAATCAAACAATTCCTCAAAACCATTCAAATCAAATATTGCTTTCAAATGATACACACAGCGTGTCAATATTATAAACACTACAGATCATTCATTAGACTCTATAACAAAAAAATTAGAACACAGCCTCCAAAGCATGTAGCTACAGAAAAAAAGTATGTTGTAACAAAGTAAACTAATTTTGCAATTACATAAAGTATAGTAAATAACTTTATGTAAATAAATTGTATACTGTATTCACTGCAAGTATAGTATTGTACAGAATATTGTATCGTAGGTCTGTTGAATATCTGTATATTCAGCACTTGCATACTGTGAAAACAGTAACTGCAACTGCAAAATAAATAAATAAAATAAAAACTTGAAGAAAAGCATGTTACAGTACACTCAAAAGAGTTGCAACTGCAAACTCAAAGTCAGTGAGAGATTCATTCTGCCTCAGCATCACGTCTTCATGTTGGGTCTGGCCTGAGGACTTTGTCCACATCACAGGCAGTGTCGTCTCTTGCCAGGCAAGAGAAAGCCCTCTGGTATGCCAGATCCAGCCTTGACAACATTCTCCACATCTTGCTCTTTCGCAGCCTCTTCGTCCTTGTTCGCCACCTCTTACACATACTCTTCCACCTCTCCCTCTTATATTGTTTCCATCCATTGGTATCAACATTCAGTGCAACATTTTGGCACTCTGAACTGACTTGTATCATGTACAGTTGGTTTGGTCACATCATTAGAAATAAGTGTGAACAATTTTGTAAACGATGTCAGCAAAGTTGGGTTTAACTTTTGCCTGCTGTGTTTAGCGTTTTGAAACACAAGTGCATAACAGTGCGATATGTGCTTTAGTGAGTGAGAATGTGTTTAGAGTTTTGCAAAAAGAATGCATGAGATGTGCAAATGTTGTCTAAACTACCTGAACTTGTTTAATGTTTTACAGAAAGAGTGATTTGTTTGACAAACGGGTTTAGGCTTTATAAATCTGCTTTAGAGAATGGGATTTAGTTTTTTTTGGCAATTTAGAAAAACTGTTATATATGCAAGTGCTTTTCTTGACTTTATACTTTTTTATTTAATTAAATGAATGACTGAAAACTGAAAAATACATCAGAAACACGTTTGTCACCATCTGAAAAGATTTCTACCTCCACAGTAGCCATTTGAAGCAGAAGAGAAGAGACAATCTACTGTAGTGACGTCATAAAGGAACAGAAGGGGAGGGAATTATTCTTGAATGTGACAAAGAGATGAAACCTTTGTGAGGATATTGCACCACCTCATGCTGTGAGAAAACGCTTTCCACTTCAGAGAGAAAAGAGGGGAAGATAGAATGAGCAAACTCATCAGCCACCATATAACTGATATCATTCTGCTGTCTCTAGAAATCATGTGGACCAGGAAGATCAATTCAAAGGCCTTACTCTGAAAATAAATATATACGGTTAGTATCAATAACTGCAATTTAAAAGAATAGATCACATCATTTACTCACTTTCACTCTCTGATCCCAAGTTGTGTGGGCCACTTTTGTGGTGCTTTTATTTCTTTCTGAAGCTTGAAAGCCTCAGTCTCCATTCATTGTGACTGCATGGAAGAGAGTGAGGTGAAGGATCTTTTCCTTCAGTCTTATAGAAGTTATACAGTATTGAAACAACATGAGGCTGGGTAAAAGAGGATAGAGTTTTCACTTTTGGATCAACTATTTTGTTAATGATACATACATGCAGTTTGGCAGAGCAGAGTGCAGTGATTCGCTGGTATTTTAGGTGAAGTTAGACAGGTGCACCAAAATGGCAATCTCAGTGTGGTGTTGCCATGGTGATGGAGCAGGTGTGTATTGTTTTGCTTGATGTATGAGGAAAGGTGCCCTCCAGCGAGCCAATCTGTCCTTGTGTTTCTGTCCCGTCGGAGGTATGATGGATTCTAAAATATAGCAATAACATGGCCTGATCCGATCGGACTGCTTTATGATGCAATATGAAGACGTTTTATTGGAAACTTTGTCTTTTTGAAAAAGTGCATGTCTGTCACCATTCATTCGCCAATTCACTGGAACTAGATTGAGCATTGTATAGCAAGCCTCAATTTACCACAAATCAAACAGCCTTATACAAACCTTATATGTATCATGGAACATAATACAGGTCCTTCTCAAAATATTAGCATATTGTGATAAAAGTTCATTATTTTCCATAATGTAATGATAAAATTAAAATGTCATATATTTTAGATTCATTGCACACAAACTGAAATATTTCAGGTCTTTTATTGTTTTAATACTGATGATTTTGGCATACAGCTCATGAAAACCCAAAAATCTAAAAAAATTAGCATATTTCATCCGACCAATAAAAGAAGTGTTTTTAATACAAAAAAAGTCAACCTTCAAATAATTATGTTCAGTTATGCACTCAATACTTGGTCGGGAATCCTTTTGCAGAAATGACTGCTTCAATGCGGCGTGGCATGGAGGCAATCAGCCTGTGGCACTGCTGAGGTGTTATGGAGGCCCAGGATGCTTCGATAGCGGCCTTAAGCTCATCCAGAGTGTTGGGTCTTGCGTCTCTCAACTTTCTCTTCACAATATCCCACAGATTCTCTATGGGGTTCAGGTCAGGACAGTTGGCAGGCCAATTGAGCACAGTAATACCATGGTCAGTAAACCATTTACCAGTGGTTTTGGCACTGTGAGAAGGTCCCAGGTCGTGCTGAAAAACGAAATCTTCATCTCCATAAAGCTTTTCAGCAGATGGGAGCATGAAGTGCTCCAAAATCTCCTGATAGCTAGCTGCATTGACCCTGCCCTTGATAAAACACAGTGGACCAACACCAGCAGCTGACATGGCACCCCAGACCATAACTGACTGAAGGTACTTGACACTGGACTTCAGGCATTTCCTTCTCCCCAGTCTTCCTCCAGACTCTGGCACCTTGATTTCCGAATGACATGCAAAATTTGAGCGACAGTCCAGTGCTGCTTCTCTGTAGCCCAGGTCAGGCGCTTCTGCCGCTGTTTCTGGTTCAAAAGTGGCTTGACCTGGGGAATGCGGCACCTGTAGCCCATTTCCTGCACACGCCTGTGCACGGTGGCTCTGGATGTTTCTACTCCAGACTCAGTCCACTGCTTCCACAGGTCCCCCAAGGTCTGGAATCGGTCAATTGCAGGTGTTTAGAGTTAATTAGTTGATTCAGATGATTAGGTTAATAGCTCGTTTAGAGAACCTTTTCATGATATGCTAATATATATGATATATGATAGATATGATAGGAATTTTGGGTTTTCATGAGCTGTATACCAAAATCATCAGTATTAAAACAATAAAAGACCTGAAATATTTCAGTTGGTGTGCAATGAATCTAAAATATATGAAATTTTAATTTTATCATTACATTATGGAAAATAATGAACTTTTATCACAATATGCTAATTTATATATATATATTTTTTTTTTCTTTTTTTTTCTGAAGAACATTGGTCAGTTTAAATGCTCAAGAAAAACCATCACAAAACAAAAAAACAGCTGTGGATGATCCATATAACAACACACAGTATTGAAAATAAATGGTTCATAAACTTTTGAACTGGGTCATTTTAATAAATTAAGCATTTTTTTTGTCTTGTGGACTATGTGTAAAAAATTAAAAAAAAGAGTAAAATATCTCATTCAGGACAGTACTAAATTGTAAAAAAAAAAAATTGATGATCTCTCTTATTTAAAATTATTCAAATTTTTCACAAGGACACTGACCAAGCAAAGAAATATAGTAAACAATAGGATAAAAACAACGAATTATTTCCATGTGTTGTCACCGCTGTTCTGACAATTTTATCAATAAAATAGTTTAACAACATAAAAGCTACACAACATTTCTCATAACAAGGTGAGAACGGCGATCTTTTTGAAGCAGGTAAACTTAGTATCGCTATTAGTAGAGACGCTGCTGCAGAACACTGTTGAGAGACGCACAGACTCAGGTAATTAATATACACTTAATCTCTCTCTCTCTCTCTCTCTCTCTCTCTCTCTCTCTCTCTCTCTCTCTCTCTCTCTCTCTCTCTATCACACACATACACACACACACACTCATGTTGTGTTTCCATGTTTTATGGGGACATTCCATAGGCGTAATGCATTTTATACCGTACAAACCGTATTTTCTATCCCCCTACACTGCCCCTGCCCCTAAACCTACCCATCACAGGAGACATGCTGCATTTTCACATTTTCAAAAAACATCACTTAGTGTGATTTATTACCTGTTTTCCTCATGGGGACCAAAAAAATGTCCCCACAAGGACAAGGATTTTGGATATTGCCATCTTTGTGGGGACATTTTGTCCCCACACCGTAGGGATTACCAGTACACACACACACACACACACACACACACACACACACACACACACGTCGTGGCCACATTACCCACTTGGGTGTGCATTGTTATCCCATCTGGATTTTAATGGTTGAAGTCTGAATCATTAGTTGACACTCATTTCCCTGAAAAACTCAACTCAGTATGTGTGAGTTATGATAATTTTGTGTGGATGTGTCAGCGTGTTTTTTAATTATATATCCGGTTGTCTGGAGTTGATCCATTTTGGCCAGAAAACTGCTGCACCCTCAGTTTTTATAGAACTCCACAAAACACAAACTTGTGTCTCCTTCTGCTCAAGACATGACAGGGGCCAAAGAAAAACACAAATAAGAAGTATTTTGTGCTAACCAAGACTGTGTTTACTTGATCAAAAATACAGTAAAAACAGTAGCTAATACTCTGAAAAGTTATTACAATTTTAATTGTTAGTTTTCCATTTTAATATATTTTAAAACATTTGAAATTTCAGCATCATTCCTCCAGTCTTTAATGTCACATGATCCTTCAGAAATTATTCAAATATGCTGATTTGGTTCTCAAGAAACATTTCTTAACATTATTAATGTTTAATATTATTCATGTTTTTTGGGGGAATTTTTATTTTGGTATATAAGGACTTCACTGAGAGAGGTATAACAACCCGATCTCATGAGAAAACCTTACAAGGTGGCAATTTTGTGTGAATTTGTACAATGTGATTCATGGAAACGTACGATTTTTAGAAGAAAAAAAAAAGTAAGCATGGTGTACCCTGAATCTAACCATCAATAGGGGAGTAAGCAAATGGAACAAAAACATACAAATAAGATCATACAAATTCATAAAAATGTCAATGCCTACAGTCACTTTAAAAGTCACAAAAATAAACATAAAAAGTAAGACTATAAAAGTTTTCCCCCATTCTCTCACTTTCAAAAAGGTATTAAGTTTTATATTAAATCTTCAGCCACTTTGTGTAACAAAAAAGCTATCAAAACTTTGAATTTATGTCCACACTTTGGTGTTTATTGTTATAGTGTTATGAAGTAGGGGAGAGTGGGGACGGTTGCAACATGGGGCAGTTGCAAATGTGCTTATTCCTTCAATCGGGAATGAGCTAGAGTGATGATACTCGCAGATATACCTTTTCTGTAATAAAGGAGCCACATGTGACTATTTTTAAGTAAAAACTTTGTTTTTTTCATGCTCAGAGTTTTTGTCATACTGTCTAAACTGTTTGCGTGAAGCATTATAAAGTTATGTAATTTTAATAAATGTTTTCTTAGCATCTAAAATACATTGCTACCATAGCTAACATGTTTTTGTAGCGGTCCCCTATGACAACAATTAATGTAAGCTTAAGCTATATAACCAGTATTGTGTAAGTTACTCTAAAAAGTAATTAATTACTAACTAAATACATCTTTCAATAACCAGCAGGAATATCCCCTTTTTAAGTGAATACTGTCAGACTAGGCCACAATGTAGGTAATTAACCAAAACTTGGTTGATACTTGGAAATAGTTTTTTTTCTCCTTTTTAGTCTTTATACAGTTATTTTAACTTAGTGAAGACCCTGTCTGTGTACAAATAAAATAAAGAAATTGCAATATGATGTTAAAGGATTTATTTGTATTACATTTTAATGAATGTTGCAACCATTTGTCTTTGTCTTTTCAAGTATAAATTGTATGTATATTATCATATGTACGGACGTTACAGCTGTGTGGGTGGATAGCTGACAGATTTGGGTTTAATGTATTCAAATTTTGGCTTTCCAATAAAAACTCGGAGAAACTGAAGAAAATGCTAAACGTGTTGCAACCGTCCCCACTCTCCCCTATCATGAATCCTTTTCTGGATGTAATGTTTGGCCATCCCTGATCTCGGATGGCCTGAGGGTAAGTAAATTAACAGCAAATTAAAATGTAATTTGAACCTAATTTAAAACTATCCCTTTAAGTTGTACAATGACAGATGCAATATTCCAAGACTGACATGCCTTCCAAACGTTTTCTTTCTCATCGTTGACACCTCCTAAGGATTCCATTTTTATATTTAATGCCTGCTTACTGTGCACGACAGGCATTTCCACCACGACAGAATTCCATTAATATTTGGTCGAGGTGAAGCCTGCGAAACACGGATAAATGTCTGGTACAGTGGTGCTCGCATAGTTACATCCATCTGTGACTGAAGCGTGCCGTTGTGCATGGTTTAATCGTGGCGACAGATTCAAGCAGACGCATTTCAACACGCTACACAGGCTATGATCATTCATCCACACCAATCAAACCCACGGCAGCTCCGAGACGCAACTCATCCGGCTGTCATTCACAGAGAGCCAGACGCAGGAAGTGACTTTTACACCCCAGGAACTGGTCCTTGCATTTGGCAAGCCCTGTTCCTCTTAACACTTCCAAACGAAACATTTTAGAACGATGAAGCTAGTGAAAGGGGTGGGATGGTGCTGTTTATCAGGTCAGAGATGGAGAGAGCTGATACTCACAGTTATTCAGACATTAGTAAACACAGCGTGGTGCATGTGATAGTCTTCATCAGCATGTGCCCACACTGAAATGAATCACACTCTGGGAATTTTGTGTGGATCAAGATTAATATTATGTTAGCTGAGGAAGATGGTTTGAAAAGAGCCTTTGGATTAGGCTACATGCGTATCTCAGAGCTGAATGCTATGAAACTAAATCAAAGGCTCTCTCTCTCACACATGCACACTTTCTCTGACGTATCTGGAAATGATGGAGGCTGGGCCGTTTATTTCTGTTGCTTTCTTCACAGTCCTTTCTCTGGGTCAAAAACAAAGATAAATTGCTTGGCAGTTTTTGTTATAAAATTGCCTAGATAAAATTACAAACAAATCAGTATCATTTCCATCAGTGTTTATGGGTTGTATTTATTGTATAATTATAAAAACTGCACAGTGAAAAGGTTATATACAAAGTATGTTTTACCAGGGGTGTATTCCAGAAAGCAAGGTTAACTTACCATACCATATACCTTGAACTTGAAATTGATTAACCCAAACCTTGCTGACTCGAAGTGTGCTGGTTCCAAAACTGCATCCTTGAGTAGGTTCAGACAACTCAGAGTATGTTCCCGTTAACACACAAGGCATTCTCAACAGAGCAATGAACCGATGATTTACCAGATGCTAAAAAAATGCACCATTCTATTTCCTTCTTCTTTTGTTTAATGGCGATTTAGATAACCTACTTAGTGCTCATCGCCACTTATTTGGTGGCTATGCAATAATCTTTTTTTCAACATTTTCATTTAATATGTTTTCTTTATACACTGAGAATAAGGATTATATTTTTTGTTTGACGCTAATTAATTGAATGCAGATCCATGTGTGAGATGAAAAATAAATAATAAATATATTTGAATTGAATTAACATTTAAACACTACCATGTTATATTATAATAGTGCTTTAGAATTAATATATAATATTGTATATTATATAAATGAAACTGTATAACAAATGTAGTTATATTAATGTAACCATATTAATTATGTAACATACATCTGAATACCTCTTAAGAAAATTAAACCTAGAACATAACCTGCTCCAGAGAGTAAGAAAGTTACCTCCGTTTTTGTAACCGAAAGTTGAGGTTATCCGCTTACTTACTCTTAAAGGGGTCATGAATTGAGAGATCAACTTTTCATTCAGCCTTTGATATATAAAAGTTCATCGTGATATAAGAATATCATGTAGGTTTCAAAGCTGAAAACGTCCTTGTTAGTCAAAGAAAAGCTTTTATTGACACCAGGCCCAGAAAACACTATCACAGAATGTGCCAAGCTGTGATGTCAGAGTGTGGTGAAACATCGCCTCAACCGAAGAAGAAAAATGTCTTATTCTGTAGCCCCGCCCACCGATATGTGTATGACATGTTATAGATAAATAACATAGGCCTAAGTCAAGTGGAGCTAAACTGGATCGAACTTCTAAGCAATAAACATGCTGCATAAGCTTTCTCGGGGTTCTGATATTATGAATGCATGGATGAACTTTATTTTTAATGAATATCCAGCTCTCTTGGGGAATACATTGTGCATTTGTTCCTTCGCTTCACCACGGATTTGTTTGTAAACAAGAGACTGGATTTGCAGACAGGATGAGATTACATGAATGAACGAAGCATCACATTAAAGGTAGGGTAGGTAAGAATTGGTTAAAAAACTTTTGTTCCAAATTTGTTTAAACTTTCTTTATATATCAATACATAATTAAAATGTAAGTACTCTGAAAAAAAAATGAGTGTCTGTTGACCTCTCACGACTGTTTTAAAGACAGCTCATTATTTCCATTCACTCCACCTTCTCCCTTCTGGGCTCTTTCCAAAGCCACGCCCCCAAAACACATGAACGCGCTCCGCCGCTCAGCTGGAAGACGCATTATTTACCTGAGACGAGGAGAAGAAGAGCGGAGTGCATGTAGTGACATCATGTCAGAATCACATGTAATAAAAAATCTAACTTTATCAGTATGAATATAAACTAATAAGATGTCTTTTAGTACTCACTATCAAGCTAGAATACAGATAGGCCTACTGGTAAAGTTAAAAATATATTTTTGTTTGATTCGGTAAGGAGCAAGTTATATTTATAAGGCAAAGCAAAAAAACGGGTAGCATTGATACATGTTTTTCCAAAAACATCCGTTATACTGTGATGAAGATGAATTTCGTGTAAGATTCATAGCATAGGTATACGGTGTTTTGCATGTAAGAGTTTCCATGATGAAAGCATTGTTGACTCTGATGAGGACTGCACTCCGGAGACAAGTACGGCATCGTCGGCTCGAGGACAAGGCCGGGGTCGAGGGCGAAGCAGAAGAGGTCGTGCAAGAGTGTGGGCGGACAGGTTCCGAGGAAGTAGAGGTGCGCGCATGGGCAGATCCTGTAGCAAAAGGGCGGTAGCAATTGTAGCGAGAGAGAGTGACAGTCGCACAAGCCAATCACTTGATTCGTCCCGAACGAAAATAATGAGCAGTGTTTATTGCAGCTTAAAAAGTCTAGAGTCACTCGATTTTTATACTCTCTTTTTCAGACTACTTACACTTTAATTATGTATTGACATATAAAGAAAGTTTAAACAAATTTGGACAAAAGTGTTTTAGATAATTCTTACCTACCCTACCTTTAATGTGAGTAAAAAATATTTTTTTCACAGGCTGGAGAATCCTTTATTTGAGGTGTTGTTGGTTCATTGTGCTGCGATTCGTGATCAGACTTAGACATGTAACGTTATGGGGCAGGGCTCGCAAAGCCCAACGTCCTGGGCTATGTGTTTTCCAGATGGGCTACCAAAACGTTTCACTGGCCTGTTCAACGGGCTATCTTAAATAGTGAAATAACATTGCTTTCTTGATGTGCACTGTTCACTATCTTGACTTGATATTTGAAGGAAAAATATAATCGATCAAAAAAAGGTTTGATTAGCTGATTTGTCTGACTTTGCAATGAGGCTTGTGTGTGCGTTGAGCTTATTCGCCGTATTTGATAACAATCCCCATCAGCCATTTCACAACGAGACGAACTGCCTGACAGAAGCCCCTCCCATCATCCCATGACGCGCCTGTGAGTGTGTGCGTATCTGCGTGTGTGTTAGTGATGCACGGTTTGTGCTTATATCCAGTGATCGGGCAGGCCAAGTAATAAAAAATAACATTCCAATTAATTGCGGGAGGAGGAGAGATAAATCATTATGATTGTTTGATAAAGACATTTTGTGAGCCCTGTGTCAAACAAAGACAAACAATATTGGTTCCTAATGAGGAAAAAAACACTTTTCTCACATATAATTTCAAAATATATTCTTTTGTGTTCCACAGAAGAAGAAAAAAGTCATACAGGTTTGAAATACCTTGCAGGTACAATTTTAATTGTGGTGTAGACTATTCCTTTAAAATGGGTCCACAAAAACATATAGACTAAGGAGACTAACATGCTGTCTGTTCTCTGACAATATGTTGCACTGTGGACATAGGTGAACATTATTTTGAAACAACCTTCATGTTATGCTATTATAATTATCCATATGATCCATATTTTGTTTAATAACATTCTCAAATCTTATTCAGAGGTGTTTTTCTATACATCAATCCACGATAAACAAAGGCACGTTGCACCATAATCTTGTAGGGCATGGATTGCCAAACTATTTTGCCAACCAAACTCGGTTGACCTAAAATATTTACTTGAAGTCTCCCGAGATTATAAATTAATATTTCAATTTAACAAAACATTTGCATGTTTGCAATGATACTATAGAAATTAAGTAAGAAGGCAGTTGATCCATTAATGCAACTCACATTGAAAGACAAGGAAAGTTTAAAAGTTAAAAATATGGTTTTATTAAATGATAAAATATAAGATTTTATTAAAAACATGGCTTTGTCACTCTGGCAAATGAGAACAGCCTCCATGTATGTCCAGATCACACACAGCCAGAACCAGCGTCTGCAGCTCTCACATCCAATCTGAAGCAGACAATCTGAGTTTGCATGATAATGAATATTATGTGGGAAATTACAAAAACTAAGCAGATACATTAGTGAGGAATATTCATGAGTGCACCACCCACTAGAACCAAATATTTTAGGAATCGAATATATTGTAACACTGTACGGACACTTTTCCCGGAAGGGCGCACGCACACTCTTCGATGTGTGTCGGTGACGGTTGTCACTAAATAATTACCAAATTAAGATGAAAAAATATAAATACACCGAATCCGTTTGAAGCTTGAAGAACGGAATAGGTTTTTCAAATAAAAGTAGCAGGCCTAAGTTACCTAATTTCACACCTTGTATGGTTTTTATAAAAAAAAATTAAGTAACAAGGCTTCAGATGGCACTGATGTCCCAGGAATACCGAGATAACGCCTCGTTAGAGTGGCCAGCCTCGGGAAGCACCTTACATTTGTTTTCCACCAGTCAGTAGCTTGTACTACTGCTGTATTTTAATAAAATAAAATCGTCGCCCTTTCTGTCGAAATGGTCCCACACAGTAGGCCTAATTACTCTCTCACCTTTACTTCATTTTGTGAAATATGTCTTTGTAGGCACGTGTGGTTGCATGTCGACGTGCCCCGTGCGTTAAAAAATGTAGCATATTTTTCTTTAACCACGCAGCCAAAAAAAACATTTTAAACCGTTTAACTGATAGTATTAATCGGTCAAAATTATTAATTTTGGTTAAACGGTCAATATGAGCATCCCTAGTTGCAAACTTATGTATGCTTTTTAAATTTTGTTGTATTATGCACTATTGGGCCACTGTACTTATTGACGACTTAGCCATTTCCACTCCCTAATATATGGACAAAAGTAGGATGTCACAAAGTCTCATGAAAAACAGAACTTTTCTTTAAATTGTGACTAAATTACCCAGAAACCAAGTAAAGAGCACTCCTAATCAAAACCATTTTTATTTAAATATTAAATCAGTTTTTTTTTTAAAGGCCATATACTTCAAAATGTTATGTTTAATTCAATGTGTTACTTGTGATTTCTTTGTAATTATTAGTAAAATTTGCACGTGAAAACCGCTTAAATAAATCTACCAGATTTTTTCAGTGTGTATAATTTCCATGAGTGCAAAAATTTTATAATAATAATGTTTTAATAATTTCAAAACAATTATAAAAAATGCAAAAATTTAAATTAGACATTTAAAATGAGGTATGTAAATATAAAATAAATTTAAATTAATGACTAATTTAATTTATTATAAAAAAGAAAAAAGAAATTGACAGGCAGTATAATAACAAACGTTTGTGTTACATGAGAGGGTCTTGCTTCCCCAAAGTGCTTGAATTAGTTGCGGAGGAGCCTTGTATTACATTTATTAGTCTAATACATGCACGGAAGAAGGCGCGTCCCCACACGTCCATCCGGGTGCTACTCAGAGGTCCATCCAGTCCTAGCAAAACAGCCAGAAAGGTCACGCTGGCGGAGTCATGTCTGGGAAATATGAAAATCTCTCATTCATAATTGCAATCACACAACATTCCTCCTTTTCCTCTAAGGAGAGGAATCACGACAGGAGGCAATCACAACATGTCTGATTACAAAACCAGACCCAATGAAGAAATGAGAGCCACCCATCAGGCTTCATTGTGTTCTGTATGAATGGGAGATGCCGATTGGTGGTATATGCGTGAATATTTATTGTCTTGGAGAGTCTTTTCCAGGCAGTGGGTGTAAACCAGCCACTCTAACCAAACAACTGTTGGTGGAAACTGGATCTCTGCTGCTTTACTGTCATGCAGAGCGGCAGATCAGTGCTTGTTTACCAAGCATGCACAAAGCCTGCCGCAGAGAAAGCTGATCTTTTGTTTAGCAATTTGATGAAGTTGGCCACAGGCTGATGTATTTAGGTCAGAATATGTAGCTTGAATAATTTGCTCTGTAGGGAAAAGATGAAGATCAGTGTTAACGTGCCAATTGTGAACACATATTTTGTTAGTGGTGTGACCTCTGTCCTGTCAGATAATGTCACACAATGTTTGTAAGTCCAACCTCTAATTCACAGTTTGTTGTTTGTTTGTTTTGATTTACAAAATGCCTTTTTCAATGGATTTGTGCATGGGACAAAACATGTGGTGTATGGAGGTGGGGGATGGATGTGCTGGCAAAAGTTAACTTAAACTATTATTACTGTTAATCTTATTTATCATTCTGCATTCATGCTTTGCCATGGCACACAAAAGGATTAGTAAATGCCAAAATTATGCGAGTGGATCATAATCTTAGTTTGAGAGTAGATATTAAATGTTTTATATTGATGTACTCATTCAGCAAGTGCTATGCTCTACTAATGCTATCAAAGCGCTGTTACCAATCAGCAAGGAAATTCACTTATTGAATTAGCTATAATTCAAATATTTAAGTTGAGATAACAATTTTAAGTTAAATGTATGCGTTATCTTACTCAAATATTTTAAGCAATTAAAAGAGCGATTTAAAACGTTCTGCCAGTTCTGCTTGCTTAAACTTTAAATCCCTTAACTTAAAAAATGTGATAACGGATTACCTTAAATTTGAGTTTTGCCCAATTCTTTGGATTTACAGTAGATATATTGTTTTAGTTTAGTAGATTTTATATCAGAACTATAAATTCAAAAACAGTGTATGGGGGTGGAGGGGGTTCGATATCAGTAAAAATGGAGATTCATGAATTCACACTTATAAAAAAGACAGATAGAATTAATGGTATACGTATTTGGAGTGCTGTCTGAGGAGACGGCTCTGAGCTCGGTATTTGGCCTGAACACAGAGTACCCCCCCTCCCCCCAATCCTGGCTGTGGTAAGAACATGCCAAGAGTGAGGAGTTGGGGCGGTGGAGGGATGCTGAAAACTGTTGAGGATTGTCGTGATATATATAGGCTTCCTCTCATGCTAATAGGATACACGTGGTAATTACTGATGACGAGTTGTTTGGATAGATCATTTGAACGTGCTCCTCCCGCACTTTGTTAATAAAACATGATTTCTAGAACACTGCAACAAGAGATTTTAAAACAATGGAGAATGATGGCGATAAATGTGGAAGAGCTGATGCTGGAGGATGTGCGTGTGAAGGACGGTCTCTGAAGCGGCAGGGCGTGACTGTCAGGAAGACAGCGAGAGTGACAGCAGCTCCAGTGGGCTGAAGGTATTTCAGCTCCATCTTACAGCTGCTGTCCTCCACTGTGATGAGGACGTGGGCACTGCCTGCATAATCACAATTAATAGACTAACAGCTGGAACAGAGTGTGTGCGATGGAGTCACTGAGCACAGAAGTGTGTGAAGTGCACATTTCTGCGGATGTCTGTCATATCTTCTGTGAGCGTGTGTGTGTGTGTATGAGATGATGGCCTTTTGTCAGCTAGTCTGGAGTGTGTATGCAGCTGTCAAGAGGTGGAAAAGATGCAAGTGTGGCTGTCAGTCGGAATCCATGTATTTGTGTGTGTGTGTGTGTCAGGCAGTCTAGGGATCAGAACAGCCTCATATGAATGCAGTGAGGCTTCCTTGGGAACAACAGGAGGCCGTGTGAGAGAGAAATACAATTTGCTTTTATGTTTAGTAATATTTACCTTGATTTTATCACACGTAATTGCTTTAGCAACACAAATACACTTGTCATGATTACAAAGCCTTTCGATATTTTTTTTTGTGGCAAGTATGACAGAGAGAAACGGTGTGCTGAAGCTAATGCAAATATAGGCGTGTTAGTACCCCGGTCACAGGAGCGGCTGGGGTCCCACTAGAGAGACCGCCGAACCACCGCTGCAGCGCTAATGAAGATCTGAGCAGCCGGCTGATGGGAATGTTGGCAATAAAGGGGCAATTTATGCAATTCGGATCCTATCATCAGTTGCCTTGTGTGACGTTCACCCGCACGTACACCCCATTAGATGTTTGCAGCAAAAAATGATCAATAAATAAGCAAGGATTGTAGATGTAAGTCTGGTGCCGGGGTGATGATTTTGTGGGGCTGTGGGATCGTCTGCTGTCTAAAGCTCCAAGCGGAGATGTAAGCGGGTCTAACAACGGGTGTTCCTCTCGTTCTCGCTCTCAACACCCCAGTGAGGAAGCGTCCTGTCAAGAGAACCAATCAGATTAAAGCATCCCATTCGATGGCGACACCAGATAAGAGAGGCAATGAAAGCATTCTGCCTGACGAACATTTATCAAATGGTTTGAACTAAAATAACTAGAAATGGTGGGAGATAAATGGAATATGTCACCTAAAATATTTTTGCTTGTCAAATGTACTTAATTAAAATGAGTCAAATCCACACAGTTGCTGAATATTTTATTTCTACTTAAAGGTGCAGTGTGTGAATTTTAGCGACATCTAGCGGTGAGGTTGTGAATTGCAAAAATCGGAGAAAGCAGAAAGTGACTAGCACTCTGTAGAGAAGAATGTCCGTTTAGAAACATGACAGCGCAAAATGGAGATTTCACTGCAAGGCGACCCACGGTGCATGTAGATAGAAATGCCTCATTCTAAGGTAATAAAAATATAACGGTACATTTATGTAAGGTCTTTATACATCTCTGAAAACAATTATGTATGTTATATTGCATTTCTGTCAATAGATCCTCATAAATACTACACACTGCATCTTTAATCCCATACTTAAAGGGGTACTTCAGCGCTGGGAAGATGAATCAGTATTTAAACAGGGTCATTAATGTAGTAGAAATATGAAATTATTTTTGAATTTGGTGCCTTCTAGACTGAGAAAACGCAGAAAATGTATTTTTGTCTCATGGGGATGAAAGACAACAATTCCCAGAATGCACTTCGCTGCCCGAGGCTGCTCTAGGCACGGCATACTGGTTTACTTGCCAACCGCATTCATTTTCATAAAATCAGTTCAGTTAGAGACGCTACAATTAAAAACTGAACGTGTCTGTTCAATATGAGTGAGTCGATTGAGTGTCACGGCATAAACGCAACAGGATCGGATTACATTCATCACATGAGCTGAGGTAAGCACGGGATTCGAGGCCGCATTCACAGAACGTGATCAGTCTGGCGCAATTTCAGTTCATGTCTTTGGAAGCTTAACTTTCATAGGAATTAATTTGAAAAGTTGAAACACTCACTTTGCTCTCCATCGCTCCGTTTACATGAATCTCCGCAGCTCCCCGAGCCAAGTGCTGACGCTGTGGTGCGATGTTGAAAACATGCGAAAATAGCGCCTCCTGCTGGATGTAGTCTTTAGCCTCTGGACAAAAACTCCTCCGATAACACAAAATGACGATATTTGCGTCATCGGAGGAATTTTTCCAGAATTAAAATAGGCTATAATTCTCTCATCTCAGGGTCATCTGAGGGGGGAAAGTACGATAATTTGAATATACTCCTGGGTTTCTACTGATACAAAGCGTAATTCTAATCGCTGAAGTAACCCTTTAACTCTTTCCCCGCCAGCTTTTTATTTTCAGCCACTGCCAGCATTTTTAATAATTATCACACAAATTTCATGGCCTATAGAATATATTGTTGTATTAATACCTGATCCTCTGGGTAACACTATGGGTAAGTTTCATTAAAAAGCAACATTTTGAGCAAAAAGGCTCAGAAAATACAGTTTTTTGTCAAAGACTAGATCCAGATCAGAGTCCATCAACACCCCTAATGCTTGCACAGTCCTGTAGCTCATCCTGGGTCAGCATTTCATTCAGTAACATAGTCTTTAGTAATATGGTGTTGATGATCCTCTTATTTTACATATTACATTTATGAGCTCTTGTTTCTGCGTCGTCTTCACATGTGTTTTGATCAGGAGATTCAGTACTCTTTCACAAGATGTGTAATAGCACCTACTAGATGTATAGGGATGTCAATTTACACAAATTCCCATGATCGATCGTCGTTTAAATTAATGATCAATTAATCGATTAATCGTTAACCTTAAAACAATATGCATCTTCAGCAGTGGCATATAGCCGACACTTTCATTGAATCGAAGGACTAATGAGCAACTTTTCATAAAACACTTGCTTATTGGGGGATCCATCAATATGGACAAGATTTTGGCTTTTTTTTTCGTGTTGATTTCACGGCACAGTCCTTTCACAATCTCTCCGTCTCTCAGCCTCCTGTTGTTCCTTGGAGCATGATGGAGTGTTTTCATTTTCATCATGATCATCATCAGAGAAATGCTGCTCATTAGGCCTAGTCTTTTGATAAATGGCAAGACAATGTCATATTTTGTGGGAAATCATACAGCGGTCCATCTGGTTAAAACCTGGTTAGACTTTCTCATGTCTGGTCCCGCTGTAGGACTAGTCCTGATGGTTTAGCATAAAAACACAAAGACGTCTGGAAAATAATCTCATCTGGCTCAGTCAAAAAAAGATTAAATGTTCGAAGCTTCCAACAATCTTGCTCACGAAATGCAATTTTCGCAAATAGCGCTGGATGTGTGGAACGTGAAATACATGTTTTCACTAAACAATCAGCAGTAATATGCCAGCATACGTCGATTTTCTTTTTTGAATGACTTTTATTTTCAATATCATTTTCCCAGTCCAAATAACACCCCATAATCATTTTACAAACATTTGATGGTGTTTATAGAAAGACAGCCCATTTCATTTTAACATCTTATTAATAGCAACTTGAGAGAGTACTAAATGTACAGATTCATTCTGATGACAGCTGCATTTACAGTGGCCAAAACACAGAGAGCTTTAGAACAAGAATCAAAATCAATGTCACCTGGAAATGTAACTTTACCAATACCTACAAAAAGAGAAAGAGAGAGAGACTCAAAGACACAAAATAAAAGTACACAGCACTATTTAGACACAGAGACTGTTAGTCCATACAGCATCCGTGTATGTGTTTTCATGTGTGTTTTCTTGTACATTGTGTTGTGTACTATATTCATAGATCTTATATAAAAGAAAAAAAGAGGTACTCATTGATATATTAGACACAAATATAAAAAGTTAAGGTACACAAAGTACAAAGTTTTTATTTCTATGGCAACAACGGGACATTTGTCAGGTTGTTTTCGAATGGAATACGGAGCAATGTAATAAATTGTACCTGCAGCAAATCAAAAGCCAAAGACCATCTCAGATACTCCCTGACTAAGCCTCAGCAAAGAGTTTCCGGTTTCTATAAGTTTAACCGCTTTTTACGGATCTCTGTCACACAAGGAGGAATTTGGCATAATCTCTCTTGACAGCCCTGGGCTTTTTTGGGGGGAGGGTGACATTTAGGAGTACGTTCTGCACCATGTGAAACCTGTCATCGTGAAACGTGACTGCAAACGTGCGTTGCTAAAAATAAAATTATAATAATAATCGAACCGAAGCCAGATTCCTGTTCGTAAACATTAGATACTTGTCTTTTATAAAATAACATGTTTATGTATAGATGATGCCTGAGTATAGTACCACATGAAAACTAAAAGAATTACAACACATGACAAAATAAGCCTTTACAATAAGCAGTGTGCAATTCAACAATGAGGAGGGCTCTTATTTAGAAGCATTTTTCATATATTTATATATATATATATATATAAAAAAAACATTTATATTGCACTGGATTCAGCAGGTTTCATTCAGAGACAAGTTCTGGTAGACTCTAAATGAATGAGAGAGGACATTCAGGTGTAACGCACAGATGAAAACTGTCAATTGACTATTTCGCTAAGCTCCGCCTCCTTTGCTTACTCAGACGAGCTTTATAATCTGTCATAGGAAGGGATTTGAGATTTACATTAAAAGCAATTTACATGGGATGGAATGAAAATTGTCTTTTTAAGGATATATTTGATTATGTAATAATGTTATGAAATCAAGGCAAAGTCGAGGCTAAATGGTTTATATATATATATATATATATATATATATATATATATATATATATATATATATATATATATATATATATATATATATATATATATATATATATATATATATTATATATATATATATATATATATATAATTAGATTTCTTTAAAAATTGTATTTAAAACTATCCAAACACACTTCCTTAAACTTACAATATAGCAAAAGTTTGTCTTATTATATGGCAATTGGCAACAGTTGCTAAATTAGGATAGGTCAGTAGTGTTATAAGGCGGGGCTTAGCACAAAGTCAATTAAACTTTTATCCAACTGATTTTAATTCAACGGATTCTGAGCTCTGTCAAGACTGAAGAGCAAATCAACATTCCACAGACATGTTTATCAGACTCACAGCACAAATCTTCTCCTCCTGTGCCGGAAGTCACATGGGCTAGTCGTCTGTTCAGGTTTATTGTTTTTCTTTTTTTAAATTGACGTTCAGTTTATTGAGCTGTCGACTGAGATGGTTCGGAGCCATTTTGCTTCGCTGAGAGAAAGGATGACAAACACCTGAAGTGTTATTAATTTAACTGAAAAAAAATATTTTCTCAAAGTGTACCATTTAGCACATACTTGGACTCTTCTCCTGATGGATTTCGAGCTGTCTATATGCCAAACAATACAGTAAAAAAAAAAAAGTCTTGCTCTAGAAACCTCTCAAATCTTCTCCCATGAAGTTTCCTAGTATTAAAATGTGAAGCAAATGACCTGTAATTTCCTAATTATTAGAAGAACTACAGCTACAGCAGAAACAACAGTGTTTTTGAGGCTTGGCACAACGTCTGCAATGTATGCAGCAACTTATGCAATGTAAACAAAAACCTTTTTCAAAGCTTTTTCCACTTGATCCTGTGAAAAAAGAAAGCTTAAACAACACACGAAATAGAATAGAGGTAAATATATAGAAAACACATTTACACATGTACATAATACAGAGCTTTAGTGTTCCATATGATATATGATTAGTAGATCTTTCTAAATATCTAACCTGATTGGTCACATGAACTGGTCAATTCATTATAGACAATTAGGGTGGGGGTGAGGGAGTTGACATAACTTTTATATGTATTGCTGTCTTCTGAATATGAAAACAGGAATCACAACTCTCTACTGGTTATAAACATTTTGAGTAACATCTGAAAACCTATGATTCAATTTACTCCAAGACATTTCACTTTCAGTGACAGACTATTGCAAACTACTCTTTTCCTCTTTCACAGTGTTTGCCTTCGTACAATATGTAATTGTAAGCATTGAACATCTGTTTTTGGGGATAAAATCATATAGTTATTCTCCCTTTTATTTTCTATACTTATCATGTACAGAATAGCTGTCCTGGTCTGTTCACATACTGCTACCCACGATGGAGCTCTTTGGTCTAGTGATGCTCGAGTAGAGTGTTGTGATCTCAGACACACACACACACACACACACAAACACACACACACACACACATGCACACACACACGCACACACTAATCCAAAGTGTCATTTATGCCCACTGGCTTTATCAATAATTGAAATTGACTGGCAAGTTTCGAGCTGTTTGTGTATTACTGCATTTCTGATTGCTATTAATATGATTGGCACTAGACGTTACTGTTTCTGCTGATGGAATACTTGCCTTTCAGTCAGTTCTGCTCAAATAAATCAAACTGTGAAAAACAATAAATAATAAACTATTAGCTAAAATTAAAAAGGAGAATGTAGCACACAAAGAAATGGACATTCATGATTTTGTTTCGGATTCAAATATAGACGTAAACAAATGAAATCAAGTAACTTGGCACAAAAATCAAGTAAACATACAATATTGTGTTTTTTTTAGTGTTTTTTTTTAGTCTAAGCACGTGTCTGATAACTGTTATCGTAATTCAAATGAAGCGTTTTAAGGTTTATTAGCTATTCTGTAATGTTTTATTAGCTAACTGATTGTGTTATTTAGGAGCGACCCTCAAACTAACGGCTCTCTGAGGGTCTGTGAGTCCGTAAACATGAAATTCCTCATCAGTGATAAGAAACGGAAACTCAACAAGCGTCTGAAGCATGGCTTTGGCAAATCAAATAAGCTTTGAATGAATACTGAATCTGGCATCCACATTGTTTGGTAGCTTTAAAAAGAAAGAAAAAACAAAGAAAGCAAACCACTTCAAACGTTTCATTGAACCTCCACTCGCAGATTAACAGTCCCAACAGTCCAGTTAAATTAGGTCTGTCTGACTCATTAATAACCTCGTTTGTATAAAAATAGAGACTATTCCTTTAAAACGGGGTCTAGTAACAATGTAGTTAAATTAAAACCTGGGTATTGTACTATTCCTCAATGGGTTAATTGTTTTTTTTTTGTTTTTTTTTCATCTAAATGAATAGTGCTCCATATAAATATTTTTTGGACATTTGTAACACATTTCCTCAGCTATTTCAAAACATATTTCAAATACATATTCATACTTTTATACAAAAACGGATGACAGATTGATATTGGGAGACAGTCACTGAAATTACTTGATGTTGTGTCAGTAATTTTCCACGAAACTGAACGCGTCCCATCTATATATGTAGTGGCACATAATGGCATTATTGGCACAAAGTTCAGGAGAGTCATTTCTCCACACAAGCAGACGTATCGTGTCAGAGAGCGTCCCCGCGGCCTCTCCGCAGCCGAACTCTGCTCCAGCACACCCACATGTGCAGTAATACACGTATATAATATATCAGCTCTATATCATCTCTAAAATGATCACATGTCTATGGAAAATAATTTGGGAGTGGTTCCATAGCACTGCATCAGTCTAGAAAAATAAACATCTTCAGTCCATTTCTAGAGAGATCCAACATTTGTACAAAACTGCCTGTTCGCCTCGGTTCCCATCTCTGTGATTGCTTGTCGTTGTTGTTCTTGTTTTGTTTTGCTTTATTGTGTTTGTCTTTTTGTGTTTGATTCACAGGTTTTCCAATGAGATCCTGCAAGTACAGAAGATTACATTTTAGTTGAGCTTGAATAGTAAACTGATATCACTTTTTAAATAGAACCAGCATTGATAGTGTAACTTTGTAAATAAACTACTCCTAAAAATATAATGTATTAAATGGATAGGTCACCCAAACATGGAAATTATCCCATGATTTACTCACCGTCAAGTCATCCTAGCTGTATATGACATAATTCTTTCAGATGAAACCATTCAGAGTTATATATAAAAAAAAGTCCTCGTTCTTCCAAGCTTTATAATGGCAGTGAATGGCTGTTTCTGTTTTGAAGAACATAAAAGTGCATCTATTCCTTCATAAAAGTGCTCCACACAGCTCCATTTGTTAATAAAGGCCCTCTGAAGTGAAGCAATGCGTTTGTGTAAGAAAAATATCCATATTTAAAAACTATAATCTCTAACCAAAACAAAACAGAAACAGCCATTCACTGCCATTTATAAAGTCTGGAAGAGGCAGGACATTTTTTAATGTAACTTTGATATAAGATTGTATTCGTCTAAGAAGAATGTCGTATACACCTAGGATGACTTGAGGTATTTTTCATTTTGGGGTGAACTATCCCTTTAACTTGCATGTTACAGCTTGAACTGTTAAAAACATATTACATGTAGAAATTAAAGGATTAGTAGAAAAAGTGTAGCACCCGCGCCTCTCTCAGTTCAAAATGCTTACGCTACGCCTGACGACATTGCACACCAGTTACGCTTGTCAAGCGTATCGTAAGCATTTTGAACTGAGAGAGGCGCGGGCGCTAAACTTTTTCTGAATACGGAAGGCGATTAGCTGGAAGCTAGATAATTTACTTTATAATATTACAGACAGATGCACTTTTAAGGACTTCAAAAATGACCCAACAGTCACTCCCATTATAAAGCTTGGATTAGCCAGGACATTTTTAATATAACTCCGATTTTATTCATTTGAAAGAAGAATGTCACCTAGGATGGCTTGAGGGTGAGTAAATCATGGGATAATTTTCATTTTTGTGTGAACTATTTACAAATATATTTTTATTATTATTATTATTATTAAACAAAAGTTGTTAATATTATCTGTTAATATTATTATTGAACCTGATGTAACTAAAAGTTAACAGTTGTATTTCTATAACTAAATGTTAAAGGGAACTAATGTTCACCCATAAAAGTGTAACCTGTATGCATTTCTTAGTTCTGCTGTACACAAAGGAAGATATTTGGGAAAATGTTTGTAACCAAGCAGATCTCGGCCCCATTGACTACCATAGTATTTTTTCTTTCCTACTACGATAGTCATTTGGGGGGCAAGATCTGCTTGGCTACAAACATTCTCCCAAATATGTTTCTTTGCATATAGCAGAACTAAGAAACGCATGCAGGTTAGGAACAACTTGATAAATAATGACAGAATTGTCATTTTTGGTAAAGAATAATAAATACAGTAACATATGTATTGCTCACTGTTAATGTTTGTTAACATATTAAATGGGACATTATTGTTACCAATTACCAATTATCGGTTACCAATTACCGGTTACCAATTAATTCTGTAAAAAAAATTAATGTTACTTATTAAATTAGGTAACATGGAGAAAAAAAATGTGGTTCATGTTAGCTAATGTAATAAGTGTATTAGTAGTGTCACATCACACATTATTTCTGCGGTTGGTTTGTCCTGTTTCAACACAATTTTTGGAAGTGTGCAAGTGTGCAACTCATTTCAATTCTATGACTAGTAAACTATTCATTTTGAATCCTAAGGAACTGTGATTTTCTAGAAAGTACACAAGCGCTAGAAAACCATGCCAGAATTAAACCATGTGATCTTCGAAGCCATGGGAAATATAGTACGTACCAGGGCACAAACTGAAGACGTGGGCTCAACCCAAAAGTAGTAAAAGGGCCTCAACAGGAGATCTCAAACCATTTCTCAGACACAAAGGCCACAGGGATTAGCTGCCTTTCAGTGGGTGACGGTCTGAAATAGACAGACAGATCAGCTCTTCAATCCTGCAGATATAAGCACTTCTGTCCCACTCCCCGATTCAAGGCTCTTTTTAAAAAACAAAAATGGCATTACCACAAACAAAAGCGCCCACAGTTACATTTCCTCTAAACCCTCTCATCTAGGTTTTGTATTCTGAAGCATACTGTATTAAATGAAGCAGCACTGAAATTATTCATACAATTTAAGCACATACTCAGTCTTTTTTAAAGACGAGGGCAATGGAAGGACAAAAAACACACTGCTGCAACACGCTTATCAGAAAAATAATGACTCTCTGGCAGATTAAACTGGTTATTTCCAAAATGCACAGTAAAGGCTAAATTATTCTATTATTTAAGATTGCAGCAGAGAAAAATATGAAACTATGTATTTTCAAACAAAGACATATTCAAAAACAGCTTGAATGGAACAGAATGCAAAGCTTTTGAGACCACTGCATTTTAAAAGTTGGACTATTATTGATTTTGATAAGCTGTCATAAATAGCTCAAAAATAGCTCGTGAAATTATAAAAAAATAAAAAACCATGAGACAAGATGCAATGCCAAAGAGTCTGTCTGTGTGTGAATGACTGCAGTGGTGGTACATTAAAGAGGATGATTTTAATAAATTAGGTAAGCTTGGATGACTGGTAAACTAGTTGACCATTGTGACATTTTGTAAAAAAAAATGGCAGACTGACAAATGTGATGTGCGCTTTAAACAGAAATGTGTACATTTGCGCATAATATGGTCCAGTGTTCGAACTTTCTAGAATGAACATTATTTCTGACAGCACTAAACCTACTCCAAGTTATGAGGAAGCCAAACCCTGTCAGAAAGTACGGACAGGGCTGTCAGTGCAGTCGACTCGCTGTCCAAACTACTTGGTCAGCAGAGCCAACATCAATGAGTTGATCCTACTGAATATATATGAATCATGGCCTCTTGCCTGTTTCCATTGTAGGAGGTCTTGTAAATGGGCGTGTGCTGGATCATCTCGTCCGTGTACACCGGTATGCCGGACCGCACACACTCGTGTGAGCACTGTAAACTGTCGTTGTAGGCGGTGAAGATGTCCACCTTACTGGGCACGCGGGCAGGCGTGAAGTCGGTTAGATTCTGACAGCTCTCCTCTTGCTGGTTGATCTTTCTCTGATGGCTGCTGTGTCGGCCATTCCCGGACTGCGCACAACTACAAAAACACGCACCAAAATCACAAAGCCAACATAAAATCATACCTTGAACCGCTGTGTCTGTCCTACATTTAACATGAACTGGGGAGACAGACACAGACATATTAGCTCTGTTCCAAAAACCTAGTGAGCTGCCTCGCTGTGAATTTCATAAATAGGCATCCTAATTGAAATGGAACCTCATAAGCTTCTTTCACACAGCAATCCCGGTAAATTACTGCAAAATTACCAGAATGACTTTTCTGGTAAAAACACATATGTGTTTCACACAAGCCACAGTGTTCTGTCTTTTTACTTGTAAGATGTAACACATCTCTACCAAAATGCTGGTAAAATCTGATTTTAGTCATCGGAAATTCCCTTTAAATGCTGAGCTGTTTTCTTCATCGACCTGGATGAGTAGAAACACTTCAGTTTCATTTTAGTTACTTTTTTTTTTTTTCTGAGTACATGTTTGGAATGACTTGAGGGTGAGCAAATGATGACAGAACTTTCATTTTTGGATGAACTATCCCTTTAACGGTAGGCCCAGCTCAGCTTTGAGATGTAAGGTGGGCCAATGTCATTCCTGGTGGGCTGGAGTTTTAACATTATTTTATTTTTTTCACTGTAACAGACTTTGTAACTTTATATTATAACAAAAGGGGCAGGTCTTTAAAGGGATATAAATGCATAGGGCTCAGCCGAAGGCGTTTACTGCCAATATTTTAATGAAGATGGTCACTTTCTAACACTGTTTCTAATTAACAAGCCTTTTTTTTAATACCAAGCACCCAGAAAAGCATGATCTCCCTCAAATTCTGGAGCTAAAGTGAACATCACACCAATTTTGCAATCGGTTGTTATTTGGGGAAGGGCCAGGCCCACCCTGGCCTGGCAGGTCAGGCTTGCTTAATGATAATTTACTAATATTTAATAATTTCCCCGTAAACACTATATGTGAAAGGGGCTATGACTGATCTGAAACCCTTTACATAAGCATCAAAAGTGACTCGACTCTCGACTGATTTCATTGCAAAAACTAGAAAAGATTGATGATACTTTAGCATAAATATAAATATGACACAAACTGGTGTAAAATAGTATTTTATTTAATTACATTTTTGATGAAATCCGAGCACTCTGACCCTCTATAGGCAGCAACGTCATTGCAACTTTCAAGGCCCAGAGGGGTGGTAAAGACATCGTTAAAATAGTCCATGTGACTACAGCAGTTCAACACAATGACGTTGATGACAATGGATGGTTCAGAAACCTCTCTGATTTCATCAAAAATATGAGTTCCGAAGAAGGTCTTACAGGTTTGGAATGACATGAGGGTTAGTAATTAGATTTTTCATGTCAAAAGATTTTTTCACTAAACATTGCAATGCACTCTGGGATTGACCTCTCTGCAGAAGATCGATAAAATGTGACCAGAATAAGGTATTTCAGGTGTCTCAAAATGCTGCCTACGGAGGAAGCTCACTGGGTTTGGGGAAAAAGCGATTGTGTCCAGATAGCTTGTTGGTGCAATAAGAGGTCATTGTCCACTTTGACAGACAAGAGGGATGGATAGAGAAGGACAGATTGAAAAGATGATAGACTGAGGGACAGGAATAGGGAGAGACAGACAGACAGAAAAGTCATTGGAACACAGCTGAAAGAAAAGAATGTTTCCTACCAGTTTTTAAGGACTAGAGTAGTGATCAAGGCTGCGACGATCATGATGAGGGACACAGTGATGGTGATGATCTGGTGAACAGCCAGACCTAAGAAGAGAAAAACAAAGAGCATAGTTATCAATGTCTCCATGGCAACTAACATGAGTGCGCGCCAGTGCCTTTTGTAAGGTATTTGATTGTAATAACACTGATACGGCAACTTAACATGTACCGCTCTCTCTGTAAGCCCAGTCTGCCACTATGACAGTAATTCAGTCGTCCAATTTATATGACCATTTCACAACTTCTGGACCAGCTTGACTGAAAGCAACAGGGAGAAGATGGCAATCACACCAGCTGGCTAAAGGTCAGCAAACAACAATTAATGCAGAACAAGAACTCTCTGTTCCAGAATAAAGTGTGTAAAGAGTGTCACAAGAACTATGAGCTGCACTGTCTTTCTCACTCCGTCACTCCTGAATGGATAGAAATGAAACCCCGCGGGGAGCCGCAGTTACAGACTTATAGATATAAAGAGTGCCACGACTTCCATTTCTTGCTGGAGCTGATAAGAGTGAAGGAAGCAATTTTATGGATCTCCCCATCAATATTAAAGTGTTTGTGCGCGGGTCTGCGAGAAACAGCGACATCCATATTAAAGTATCTGGGATATGTGAATGCATTACAGCTTGGTGCATTTATTTAAGTGGTTAGTTTGCAGAACCTAAAGGAGTTTCACAGCTTCAACATTCATTTATTCAAAGAACCATTTCAGAGTTATAACACTAGTTAACATGGACGTCACTAGGCCCTATTTTGGAGGGCTTCAGCCTCATTGGTCTGTCACTGCTCGTCAATGTCAAAATATTTGAGAAAACCTATCAAATCGGAGTAGGCGGGCTTTATGATCACACAGAAGCTGATGAGGCTGAGCGCGAATTTTAGCAGCGCGACTAGACAACAAGTGTGAGATATGCAAGAAGCTAAACCATAAGCCCTATTCACATGGGATAAGTATTATCTGGGGACCTCGTGTAATTTAGAAATGACCCCCTCACATCTGAATTTCACATGGTGCATTCGCAAGGGATAAGCAAAGCCTGTGATTTTACTCATATTTACTGACTAATGTCCCTGATATGATGTGAAGACTTGACAATTAGGATATAGCTGTTTGATACATCATAAACAACAGTTTCTAAACCGCGTGCTGCTATACGTTATCAAGGCTTGTTTCGATAGTCGGTGTTACACTGTATACATCACTTTCCCAATGCCCACTTTTGATTTTGTACAATAGCCTAATAAATATAATTTAGTTCATAACAGACGTTACAATTAAAAACTGATTTCATTTATCACAACAGTGAGGAGCTGACAATTTAAGCAAACTTGTCATTGTAGGCTACTGTTCTAGTTTTGTGTTTTTCATTTAGAATAATATTGAACACACATTAAGCAATTCTCTCCCAAATTGGCTCTAATTCTAAAGTGAAAGTATAATGTGCACCGCCGCACAGTCATTTATAACGATGCACGTTATGAATGCAGCCTCCATTCTTCATGAAATATGGATAAAAACGGGAAACAAAAACCTTGCAAAAAATATATACGACCCTCCAAATCACAGAGATGCCTATTCGCACGGGACTAATATTATCACAGAACCTCTGTGTTCGGCGAAAAATGTTAGGTCATTTGCGGGGGAATTTTTACTTTACAAATTACAGACATGGCCGATTCACACAGGATTAAGATCACAGACAACCTCCGCAATTATTACAAATGACTAGAGGTCACCAGGTAATACTAATCCCTTGCAAATAGGCTATAGACTGTAAAAAGCTAAACTAAACATTTCATTTTTTTTTCATATTTTTTAAGTCAGAAATGTTAAACAAATGACAAAGATATTCAGGCAAATTAATAAACTTTTGTCTAATTTTGAATTGAAAACAGGCCTATGTAATGTGATACATAATGTAATTAACAAACAATAAATATTAACATCTATTTCCTCCAGATTAGACTGTATTAGAACAATGAATGTGTACATATTATAAATAAATATAATTCCATTTGTAGCCTTTAGTAAATTAAAAAAGCTCAAATTTGTTCAGCCTGTATTGGGCATAAGGTTAGTAATGAATGTGTGCATATTGTGAATTCATTTAATGAACTTAGTTACCTAGCTTTCCTGGTAGCTTTCAGTAAATGAACGTGTCTATGAAAATTATTCATAAAACATAAATATCAGATAACCATACATTTACTTTTATCACTGACGAAAATGGAAAAACTATATCAGTTATATCTGCCCACTGACATGGTTTTCAAGCTATTGTTTAATGTTTTGGCCTACAGAACATCTTAAAATGCAAATATGTAGATCATAGAAATCAACATCATCTTTAAAGGCATTAATATTTGCTTTGTAAGTATAAGAAATAATACACAGCCAATATCCTAATATGCATGCTAATAAACTGATAGTTAATAATGAGAATTGGACCCTAAACTAAAGTGTCACCATTTTTTTCATGTCCCAGGGGACTAAGCGTCAACCTGAATACAGGACTGTGCATATGAATAATATATTCTATTCTAGTGATAATTATAACACACTTATAAATATTGTATATGAAGAAAAATGTGGATGGATAGTAATTATCTCTGAATCTGCATAAAACAAAAGTAATGATGTTTGATAATTATAAAGAAAAATCAGAAGGATTAATAAGTATAGATGGTGTTGCATTAGAAAAAGTGCCAGAAATTAAATTCTTAGGACTTACTATTGACAGTAAATTAAGCTGGAAACCACACATCGGATACATACAAGGTAAATTATCTAGAAGTAATTATGTAATTAATAAAGTTAAATATGTTCTGGAATATAATGCCCTATATATATTGTACTGTTGATTGGTTTTGCCCTATTTAACTTACTGTATTGAGTTTGGGGCAATAACTATAAAAGTTTACTACATCCCCTCTTCATACTCCAAAAACGTGCAGTTAGAATTATACATAGTGGGCTATTTTGATCACACAAATATATTATTTCTGCAATCCAGACTACTAAAACTTTATGATTTAGTTGATTTTTACACTGTTCAATTCTTGTATAAAGCCAACAAAAATGATCTACCGGTCAATATTCAAAAGTTCTTTACTGGAAGAGAGGGGGGCTATACCCTGAGGGGATGTGGTAACTTTAAAGTCCAGGTGATGAGAACCACCAGGAAAAGTGTGTGTGTGTCTGTGTGTGGTGTCAGACTTTGGAATGGGTTGGGGAAACAGCTCAAGCAATGCCCAAATATTTATCGATTTAAAGCAAGATACAAAGAAATTGTGTTGGCAAAATATAAGGTTGAAGGAGGGATAGTGGTGTGGTGATTATGGGGTGATTGTCTATGTATAAAAACAGTAGCACTGATGATCATATTGTTCTTATTATTTATATTGATATTGTAAATGGAGATATAACTATAACTGAGCAACATTACTACATAGATGGTAAACAATAGAGAGTAAATAATGTTAATGATTTTATATGATATACATGACCACTATATTGTAATCTACAACAAAATTACACTATGCATTCAGACTTAGCACTGGTAATAATATATTGTTATTGTGATGTAGTTAAGACTGTAATTACTATTATTGTCATTAATGTTATTGATGTTATTATTATTATTATAAAACTGTGATTTAACAATATAATACGATATGGGTATATTTGACATAGTATTACATGATTATTATAAATACTGGGATATATTTGAATATTTATGTTAATGAGGATTATTACATTATTACAAAGTACTCCTTAGTGTGATATATGGGTAGTTGACATGAAATACTTTTGGGAGATTGACAATTAAAATTATTTTATGCATGCCGTTTTTATGATCTCATATTAATTGACAGGCTAAGTGCAAAATTTATCCAATCGTATAATTTATTTATCACACCACAGGACACTCTAAATGAATTAATTATGGTAAAAACATAACTTGCGCATCTTGATTTTAGGTTAAATTGGCATTTTACGCGTCAACTACCCATATACTTTGCTTCCGCTGCTTGCTGCCAAGAATATCTGAGGCTGAAACAAGATTTACAGTAACGCATGTTGACTGGATTGTGCTGCGTCGAATATTTGCTTTCATGAAGACTGCATCAGGTGTATCATAACCGAGAAGGAATATGAACAAAATGTTGTATTCCTTGATTTGATATATATGTGGGGTGGCCAGAAAAAGATAAAAAAAAGTGAAAACTGTGTTTAGCGGTTAACAAAAACAGACTCAGGATTTTTTTCTTTTGCAGGTATACAAAATAATTCATCCACCACAATTCCCAGTTTGCAACCCCTATGCTGTTTGACTGTTTGCATTATTCAGTATATAGTAATACAAGTGATACATCATCTCACAAATAGTGTCTTCTTCCTAATGCAATTTTTTATTTTTTTTATTTAGCTAACAAGGCAGAAAATATAAGTGCTTGTGCTATGCGCGTGCGTTTGTCAGTTTACACATCATTTCCCTTTCTATTGCCCTTGTATATATATATATATATATATATATATATATATATATATATATATATATATATATATATATATATATATATATATATATATATATATATATATATATATATATATATATATATATATATATATATATATAAATGTGTCTCATTTTAGAGGCAATTACAGGCATGTCTTAGTTCTGTCAGGAATGACGAGAGAGAGAGAGAGAGAGAGAGAGAGAGAGAGAGAGAGAGAGAGAGAGAGAGAGAGAGAGAGAGAGAGAGAGAGAGAGAGAGAGAGAGAGAGTTAAATGCCTTTTGTGCACATTTACAAACCTGTACATGTATGTGTGACTGTGACGTTAAGCATCTGGTCCAGTTCTGACAGATTACATTAGCCCTGAAGACCAACAAGCTCCGTTGAGCTGTGCTTTTAATGGTACATTGAGAATGTATGAGAATTCATTCCCAGGAACTTCTTCATATTAACTAGTCTTGCTTCAGCAAGCATACTAAATGAGTTGAATAAATATTTATGTCTAGGAGAATAAACTGTAGTGTAACAAAACGCTTAGACTTACAATCAAGGTGCTTCAATTTGTAACTGAACAAGAAAAGCAAATAAAGGCTTTTACAATCTGAGAAAGGTTTGAACAGCATATTTACAACCTAGCTTTTAGTTTTAATGGGGTCGTAAGATGCGTTTTCATGGGTTCCTTTTTCTCGTGTTATAGCTTGTGTTCTAAAAGAGAAGGCGGATTCTCCCTCACCGATCTGCGTCATTAGGTGGAAATATTTGCATAATGCTACCCAAATGCATACACAAAGAAAGAAGCCATGTCTTCCGTTATCGTAGAAGTGTTGTCGTGTTATTAACTGTCTTTATAATTGCTTTGGAAGTTGAAACTTGCAATTATGGTAAGGGGCATTACATTTCCAACACACGCTTGAGGTGTTCAGCCAATCACAACGCACTGGGTCAGCTGGCCAATCAGAGCATACTACGTATTGCAGATGGCTTTGTAGAAATCGACGTGTTTTAGAAAGACAGGGCATATAGTAGGGGTGTTGAAATTAACCGTTTCCATAATTAACCATAACCGGTTATAATGTACTGATTATTTTCTGACATAATTTGTCACACACGTGTTTTGTAGCATACAATGGCAGAGGGAGGCGAGATGGGAGTAAGAGTGAGAGTAATTAATTTTTAAAATTATTTTAAAAGTCGGCATCTGATTTATCAAAACAATTTAATTTACACTTGGCCACATAAATGTATCTCCACAAAACTATATGCAGATTTAATGGAGTTCACGTCACTGAAAACAACAGATATTTTGTTTTAATGAAGATGATTGTATGTTGAGCACCTATGACTTTACTTTCGGTATTATTTGCAGTAGTTTGTGCAATGGCTTAATGAAGAGATACTCATCTGTGGCCGAATCGATAAATACTCATCTGTGGCCGACATGATAATCGTAATCGAACCGTGAGACCAGTGTAGGTTCACACCCCTAGCATAGAGGAGCTACAATAATGTACAGTATGTGAAAAACAATGTATAATATATTCTACTACACCCAATACACAAAATAATGATCTTTGAGCATCATATGAAACCCCTTTAAGTCCTGTATCAGTCCTATTTATTGTGCACACTTCTTGTTGTGCTCTGTGTTGAATTATCACAAGCACATTCTCGGTCAGTGAAGTTTAATGGAGACTCGGTCGCTGTCAGGCTTCATTCAAGTTTCATGTTCTGGATTCACATTGCGAATTAATAGAGTGCTGCAGGGTTGACATAATTTTGTAGACCAAAACCTGAAAACAAGTTTGCATTCCGGTTCTATCGCCCTGAAATCAATAGGTTTACTGAAGCAGTTTTTGTTTAAATGCCTAAAATAAGGTCTGTGCAGCTCAGATTTTTTCATGTTTTATTCTACGACAAAATACATCAGTAACACCTGTGGCGGCTCCTCGACTCTGGAACACTCTTCCTCTTAATATTAGATCTTCCCCCTCTGTTGCTACTTTTAAAGCATCCTTAAAAACTCATTTATATTCTTTATGTTTTAACTGATGGTGTAAATGTTTTCCCATGTGCCCTCAATGTTTATATCAAGTGTAATTATGTTTTGATTTTGTTTTAATGTTCTTGTACAGCACTTTGGTTACAACCTCTGTTGTTTTAAATGTTATTAATAAATCAATAAACTAAACTAAACAAATACCCCCATGTGATTTTTGTTTGTACTTGTCTTGAAAAAGGTGGTTGCTTATAAATGGCTAAATAGGGGATTGAATAGAAGTTGTCAGGGACATTAGCGCTTGCAAACGTTTCTAACTTGAGCTTTAAGGGGAAATATTTTTTAAATAAAGACCAAAAGAGTTGTCGGAATATGAATGGTAGTGGCGCTGAAGTCATGCATTTATATCCTAAGTTTAGCTTTATAATTCTGATGATTGTACTAATGCTTCAAAATTCATAGATGTTGGATTCATTTATGAAGATTATCATGATGAAGAATCTTGAAAGAATCATAAACTTTTTTCACAAAGCCAATTATATTCTGCAAGAATAATCCATTTTCTATTGACTTTTGTTGAGGGAACCAAAGTAATGCTATTCTGGGCAAGCCACGTTGAAATTTAAATTAAGCGCTTCAAACAGATTTGCATATGTAAAGCATTTTCACGATCCACTATTTTTTGGATGCATTTTGTCTATAGAAATTTAATTTTCACAAATGTAAAATGACATTACTGGCAGAGGTTTTCTATGCACAGCCTGCAGACCCAACTCTCTATGATGACAATGATGACAATTTTCATTATTAATTATTACCACAGCCTTTGTTAATAACACTTGCATTATTATGGTGGTAGTCAATATATGCTAAAGGTACAAGATTTTAGTAGCAGTGTGCATGGCTGAAATTACTTTACTTTTCTTATTTGTAAATTACAGTTTTATACAGGTTATTCTGTAAATATGTTTACTGTCATTTAATTCGGCGGCCATCTTTGAAATGTCTCTCAGGTAGCTATTTCATGCAAGGACAGCTCCTGTCTCTTTGAATAGGGAAACATCAGATTCTCCAAAGCTGTTCACCAAGCTTATGATTAAATTTCATATTTGAAATCACCAATGAGATCTGACAACAACTCATAAACGTTGGATCTTATGCTTAAATAGCGTTAAGAAAAGCGCATGCCGCATGCTGTCCTAAGCGTGCATGTCAGAACAATGACAGTTTCTATAGCAACTGACGCTACTAACAGCAGCTGCAGTGACACAATGACTATCAATCAGCGATTGGCTCTCTAATTTAGGAGGTGGGACTTATTTCGCCATATTACGCATTGCATTTTCTCTCATTCTTTCTATATAAAGTTTTTGGTAACACCTTACTGTTTTCTTGTTTGACCTAGAGGAGAATTCGTCACGGTTCAGAGGAGTTCAGGCACTCGTTTACTTCATATTGATGTTCTGACCCTTCCTGATTGCTTAGCTGGCACTATGACTGATGGAAGCATGCATATGCGTCTGGGAAATGCTCGGCTCACTTTCCCTCCCTGTGTCCCGTGTCCGGGTCAGAGCTGGATTAATTTTATCTCAGTCCCTGGCCTGAACACTGCTCCTTGGCATGGAGTCCCCAAGCTACACCAACACATAAACATATCGGACAGCTATTCAAATTTCCTCCCTCTCTCTCTCTCTCTCTCTCTCTCCCTCTCCCTCTCCCTCTCCCTCTCCTCTCCTCTCCTCTCTCTCTCTCTCTCTCTCCCTCTCTCTCTCTCTCTCTCTCTCTCTCTCTCTCTCTCTCCTCTCTCTCTCTCTCCCTCTCCTCTCCCTCTCCCTCTCTCTCTCTCTCTCTCTCTCTCTCTCTCTCTCTCTCTCTCCCTCTCCCTCTCCCTCTCTCTCTCTCTCTCTCTCTCTCTCTCTCTCTCTCTCTCTCTCTCTCTCTCCCTCCTCCCTCTCTCTCTCCCTCCCTCTCCTCTCTCCTCCCTCTCTCCTCCCTCTCCCTCTCTCTCTCTCTCTCTCTCTCTCTCTCTCTCTCTCTCTCCTCTCCTCTCTCTCTCTCTCTCTCTCTCTCTCTCTCTCTCTCTCTCTCTCTCTCTCTCTCTCTCTCTCTCTCTCTCTCTCTCTCTCTCTCTCTCTCTCTCTCCCTCTGTGCCTCTTGCTCTGAAATGGAAGGCAGCAGATTGAATTGAGAGTGTGTCAGGTGATATATTCAGGTGTTTATGCATCTGTGAAATTTTATGAGACGAGCTCTCCGTCCTCGACCTTGCTCTGAGTCAAAACTCTCGTTGGCTTCTTGGCCTGTTGTTTTATGTATTGATTTCAGTTCGAAAGATTCATTCCCCCCATTCTGTCACACCGAACCCATCACATTTGTGTTATATAAAGTTTTATAATACCAGAGTAGATGCATGCAAATGTATCCCCATTATATTCTTATTACTCCGTCCCAGGCTGAGAGAACAGGACGTATATCACCTTGTCTCACCTGGCCCTGCAATGATAGAGATAGGCACACCAATTCCAATCAGGGAAAGTGTCAAAAGAGGAACACAGGCTGGTGCTGTGGTACAAGACACCCTCCTTCCTAACTCTGCTAGTGATGGAGTCACCTTGCTTCAGGTGCTCGGGGCGAGCCTTTGTTTCCCTGGGCCCCTTGCCAATATTCAGGACAAAAGAGCCCAACTCTCAGAGGCACTGTACTTCCCAAACTCCCCAAACCTCAGAGACGTGCAGCTCTTTCACCTAGAGATACTGCTAAATGTCTCTACAAGAGCAAGCTGGACTATTAAACTTTCATGGAGTGCTGTTTGTTAGTTATATCAGAGTTCAAGGTGGGGGAAGAATCCTCATTTGGTGTTTATGGTTTAGTGTAAAATATTTTAAGAAGCTTATTTAAATTAAGCATCAAGACTTTTTTATGACATTTTAGTAAAATCCAGAAAATATGATAATATAACCCCAATTTTATCATCTCTACACTAGTTATTACCCATTACATCCATATCAATTACAAAGCATTGCTGCTGACCTATAAAGACCTATAAAGGCATATAATATCCATAAAACGACCCACAATCCATAACACTCTTTAAAGTCGGCATGAAATGGAAGTCTTTTCTCCTTATTGTGACGTATATCCGAGTGAAACGGTCTCTAAAATTAGAAAAAATGTAGGGCGGGGCTTGATTTCGTCCTTCGGGAATTGATTGGATCGTTGGAAGTTGGGCGTTGCTAATAAAATGGAGGCAGATTTGAATGCCAGTTTGCGCTCAGTTGTGGAGGATTATTCTACACCTAACCTCACCTAACATGCAGAATTTTTGCGGCGCAGAAACGAGACAGAGCACGATAGCCACGCCCTCGCAACATAGCACATGACCAGGAGAGAAGAGAAGTCGTTTCGAGGGGGAGGGGAGGTTAATGTATTTGATTAAAGATTATAAGGGTAAATACATTTTTAGAAATGAATGAAGTGCACAGATAAATCATTTATAGTAAACACTACAATATTACATATAAAAATACGAATTGTAAAATTTGATTTCATGCCGTCTTTAAGGTCACACAACTGTGGACTTCTGGTAGTGCCAAGGATATCCACTAAAGGAGGGGGAGCGTTTTCACATTTGGCTTCTAAACTCTGGAATAGCCTTCATGACGATGTCTGGGGCTCAGAGACACTCTCCCATTTTAAATCTGGACTATAGATTTAGCCAAGCCAAGCATTAATACATCTCGTAACACGGCACTCCAGTGATATCAGATCTAATGAGCATGAATATCTATTGCTTGAAATTTTATGAAAAGAAGCTATGCTAAGTATTTTCCATTTGCTTTCTGTTTCTAGCGAACCAGAGATTTCGCCAGCTCCAGTTTGGATTTTGGATAACCCAACACCTGTAAAGAAGAGATAACGGCAACCCCTGTGAGGACTTCAGATGACGCCAACTCTAAATCAACATACACAACTGCCAAATTTTCTATATATTTTAATCATTATGATCACAACTTGTTGTGTTACAAAATTTACTTTATAAATTATGATAAAATAGGTTATTAAATACTATTTTGTATTACAAAAGAAATGTAAATCTGTTTACCCCCCACTACATCCCTGCCATTGGACATTTTTCTCAATCCTATCAAATCCTGAAAGATACTGTAACATCAAGTCCTGTTCTGCTGAATATTCTACTTAGCTTGGAAATACGTTGAATTATGCCATTGCCTTGTTTATTTTACGGTTCAATTCTCGCTATTAACTTGTTGCTTATTAGCATGCATATTACTAGGATATTGGCTGTTTTATTAGTAGCAAAAGTTAACAGTGAATTTGTATTTGTGTTCCCCATACTAAACTAAAGTGTTACTGAGTAAACTGGTCCAAACGAAATTAGGCCTAACAAAGTGAAATGCCATGAGACTGACATTAAAATGGGACAGTAGTGGAAAGTAAAGAAGTTTAAAAAAAATCTAGGACAAATACAAAACCCAAATAGCACAGTTTTAGCAGACAGGACCTTGAAAATATATGCAAAGGAGACACATACACAGGGGGCAGTATTTTAACTGAAGGTTATGAGTTTGTGCTGCTGGGCTAGGGCCCCATTGAGAAGAGACCACAGAGACAGACACTCCACTATCCACCTAAAGGACATTTAGAGGTTTGGAGCGGGACATCGTGTGGATCTGTCGGCTAAATGCTCTATTAGTGCAGCCTGGGCCTGGCATCTGCAGCTACAGATGGTTGTAAAGGGCTGGTGAGATGGAGTGGAAAGGAAATGCCTTCACTGAGTGCTTTCAATCATGTTGCGGTTTGGCTGGAGGAGTGCTCATGGCAAAGCAACAGCTTTTGAGTTCACATTCAAAAGGCAAGAACATAAAACCAAAAAAGGAACTTCACATTTTGCATGCAGGAGTATCCAGGTCCATCAAACTTCAAATGAACTGCTGTGCAGACGCCAAGTTTAAATTGACTTTACAGGAGCACCAATCTCACCAAAATCACACCTTGGAATTTGCTCGGCACAAATCCCAGCACTAACACCGGTGATTTTTCACAGTAATCTAAAAAGTGGATTTAGCTTTAATGGGAATGTTGTAATTTCATTATAAGTGAAATCTCACAGAGAAAGAGACAGACAGCAAGAGCAATCATTCATCCAAGATGACTGTGCGCTATTAAAAATGTTCTTTTTGACTGTGAGTTAAAAATGATTAGTCTATGCATATATTCTCTGTGCATGCAGAATCTCTGGGGTTTAGGAATCTATTTTTAAATCATTTTCTAAAAGCAATTATGCATTTTCTGTAATATGGGGATTTGCAGTGGAAAGCCAAATTCAGAATCTAAGTTCCTCTTGCACCCCTCTTTCTAATGACAGATAAAGGAATATACAGTAGTTGCCATTGAGGACATTCTATGGACCTTTAACCCACAGGCTGGGGGGCTTTTTTTTGCCCCTTTAGCTTAGCTTCTAGTTAGAACAAACTTTTTTTTGGAGTAGGGGTGGAGCCCAAGAAAATAAAATCATGTTTTAACAAAAAATAAATAAATTCTGATTTGAAATATTAATGACTTGACTGTAAAAAGTCAACCTGTAACATGTCTATAGCCAACATTAAGACTTAACGACCATTTCTACAGTCAAAGAGAGAGAGCAAGTGAACATTTTACTTAAGCGGCTATAGATGTGACCACTTTCCCACCGATTAATTAACTTGTGACAACACCGGTGTTAATGGTTACACCACATATTTTACAAGAAAAGATATTTGTCAATGACTTTGATCTTTAAACTTCTCAGAACAAAACAATGCTTAACGATGATTCAATGTTGCTCAATGAAAAAACCCCAACAACAATAAAATGCAATAAATAAAAGATCTTTGGTTTTTCCCCTTACTTTAAAACAGATGCTTAGTTTGTGGTTCATTATTTTTTAATAAAAAAACAACAACAATAAAAAAGACAAACTCACTTATATTAAACGAAGAAATGAAACATTTATTAACAAAAGTTCTCTTGAGCTTTTTGCCTCAACCATCCAGTCATCGTGCCTGACACGCTAGTCACGTGACTCCTGCAGCTCATGGGGGTGCCACCGCCCAACCCCGCTCAAAATACGTTCCAGCGACTATGCTTTTATGCTATGTTCCAAAACGGCTATAATTCAGCAGAGGAACAGAATGAGCTTCATGGACACGGACTTCTTACTTCTTCAAAAGTTTTAAAAGTGTGGAAATGGATGTGAATGAGAGGGCTCCACTTATGAATGGAATCGTAACTCATTCATGGGCGATAATAGGAATAGCAATACAAGTACAATACAAGCTTGCTCATGTGTAAACCCTATTTGCACAGTCAATTATTAAAAAAATGTTATTTCTGCACCAGTTCCCCTTTTGCAGACCAGTGAGAATGACTAAATCTCCATCAGTTACATCTTTGTTGCTCTTTGTAAATGTAGCTACACTTACGTTTGATTGCATCAGCTAGCTTTTCGCAGAGCTGTTGACTCCTGCTGGCTGAGTGTCCTTCTCTCATTCATTTATGGAAACGGGCTGGATGAAAATCTTTGCCAACCAACCGACACCCACAGACTGCAAATATCCAGTTCTGATTTTAAATGCATTTGAGCTGTAGGGGAGGGACAAAGGGTTTGAAGTCTTTCCTCCTCGGAGTGTTAACCTTCTCTCCCTGTCTCCGTTTGTTGTCCTCCCACACGCCCCACCTGATCGCGGGAAAACTCTCATCGCACCTGCTGATGGTTCACGATTGCCAATTAACGTAGATGTCAAGATGTCAATCTCACTTGACTTCCACTGAGCTACAGCGTTCCCAAACCCTTACTGCAAGGAGACAGAGAAAAAGGGAGGAAAAAGAAAAAGACAAAGAGGATCAAAGGCAATTATTCTAAATGCCTTTTCCCAGTGTCAAAGGCTTCCCTGCATAATTCAATCGCTCTGTACAGTGCGAGAGGGAGAGGTGGTCAAAGTAGACTCTATGATTGTATTACTTAACAGGTAATGAAGTTGTCCTGGATGGAACTACTTCACGGCTGTCTGTCAGAGCAGCCCTGTGAGCTTATCACATCTTTAAAAGGTTTACCTCTGTGAAACCGAACGGTCCTATTGGATGAACTATTTTGAGAAAGACAGCACTTCTAACATAATATAGTTCATGCATTACAATGCGGGTAAGACACATCCCTAAGGGCTTGTGAGTGAATTTAGCACACCTTTGACAAGGAAAATGTTGCCTTTTAATAAAACTGGAACACATCAAACTGAAAGCAATGACTAAAGCAATTTACCTAAAGCCAGTGCACCTTAAAATATCACCAACCCTGTACTGCTTCTACAATACAAGGTCATCTGGTAGGCTCAAAAATGACTTCTTTCTTTAGCAGCCAGAAAAATAAAGTCCAGGTGTGGCAAAATGAAGGATCATTACAGGCAGATCTGGAGGTTATATGTTAAAATTAGTGTGAATGGAAGTGCATTTAACATATTAAATTTTCAAATATAATATGTTTTCCTTTTATTGTCTTCTGTATAGTCATAGTGTAGATCTTTAACTATTTCATTTTAAGTTGTCATTTTAAAACCTAATAAGTAATGTGTTACTTTTGTGTTACATTTACACCTTACGTCTTTTTCAATTAATTAAAAACATCTCCATGCCCCATGGTGGGAGAAACTGAGGTAGGCCTATATATTAAGGATTTGAAGTATGTGTATGTGATGTATACCATATGTGTAGTGTGTGTATGTGCTGTAGTATGTGAGCATCAGTTTTGGGAAGATTACTTTGGAAAAGTAATAGGTAATAAGTTACCCTATTTAAAATGTAATAAGCAGAGAAACTTTTTCAATTACACCATTAAAGTAATGTAAAACTTTTTGACTACTTATCTGTATTTCTAATAGTGGTGGGCATATCTTAATTTTTTAATCTAGACTAATCTCACTGTGATCTTGAAACTATTCTAGATTAAAATGGCTCATTTGAATTCTGACGAAGGCATTTTGAATATGTGTGCTACCCAAATAAAGACTGGTGCTTTTACACTTGGTTCGATTGCCTGGACCGAACCCGAGTTCGATTGCTCCCTGGACCGTGTTCATATTATATTATAAGCAGCAGCTGTTTACCCCGTTAATTGGTAACGACGGCGAGCAAGAAGGTGGCAGAATGAATAGCGTTGTTTACCTTACTTTTATATTTTTGTTTTTGAACCAAAGCTTCAGTACGTAATGGCACATGCGTCTATCTGCCGCGAATGTACTGCAAATGCTCTAAAGAACGCTGACGACGAGCAGAAAGGAGATTTACAGCTCTCTGCTTAGTCACACTCGTCAGGACTCGAGTACGGTTCGCGGGTGTACACGTTCGGAAGAAAGCGTTCACGCTTGATGTGGTAATTTCACAGTAGGCATACACGCAGGTTCGAAGACTCGTTCTCGCTCCCTACAGTGCAATAGGGCTAGGTATACATCCGCGCTAAAATATCACGGTGAAAGTCATCATAGCTTGCGTAGTAGACCCAGGTCCCAACCCAACTTTGAGAATCGATTAACGGCGATATTTTTTTTATCGCCCGATAAGAGTCTCACGTTAACGCAGCACGTTAACGCCGATAATGGCCCACCACTAATTTCTAATTAATATTTTCAATCGTTTTCAAACATTTAAACCAGGCATGGTTAACCTTACAGGAATCTGAGGAAATATCTGCAGGTACAGTCAACTGTAAGCAGTCTTTAAATAAAGTAGGAAAGAAGACATTGCCTAATCCTGCCCTTCGCACGCTACTAATGTGTTTTCAAGACATATTATAGCTCTGTATTGCTTGGTGCATGTCCAGTAGATTATTTAACAATGTCAATCTCCATTCATAAAAAGATAAAGAAGTCTTTACCAGCCACAATTCATCTGCTGCGCATCAGTATTTTCATTTATTATTTGTTGATATCATTTTATAACTGAGCAGATAAGTATATGGGCAGTTTTCGCAGTTTCCATAATTTGGCTATATTTATTAATTTTATAATTTTTTTTTTTTTTTTACTTGATACCATCCATATTGAACCTAAATGAAAAGGTGGCTGGTGATTTGAGCACAAATGTTGCTCTGTTAGGTTAAAAAAAAGAAAAAAGCGTGGGACAATACAACATCAGCAATGACAGACATTTGAATTTTTTTTTTTTTGCTGGATTAGTTTTCTCAGAAGACTGTGGAGTTTGGCAAAAAACTGTAGGTCATTTGCTCTGGAATTTTTTTACAGAGGTTGTGCGAGGAAAACACAGATTTATCAGATTCGAATGGGATTAAAATCGCTAAGTACATCTGTGAAACATGAATTTCTCTACCAGCCCCCACGAAAACAAGGGCTTATTCCGAGGTGAAAAACACCAACAAAAGATGAAACAATGATTACGACTAGCTATGGTTTAGTGATGTGAGACCCAGGTCACATACAGTATTTTCCCTCAGTAAAATAGAAATTACTGTTGTTTTTCTACAAGAGTAAGATTATGTGTTTATTAGATGAGAAAATGCATTTGAGTGGAACATGGAAATTATATTTCCAGCTCTTTCTAGTCATTATTAAAATTCTTATTTTACTATTGAACACTCTTCATTGAGCATAGTTTCATTATGAGTTATTTGGATAATCACAACATAATTTCACTAAATTATCTAAAAAATATATTTGCCAATCATATTTCATAGTTCACCTGCATTTAGTAAGTAATTGTATCACTTAAAACTCATCTTTGATTACTAACTTTTTTTCCTGTGAAAAATAAAATAAAAATAGCTTGAATGTAACTCTACACCCTTGCTTAATTTAGTATGCAGATATATGCAAATTAGTCCCACCTTCACTCACTCACACCAGCTCAGAGACCCACTCGGTCAAATTTTACTCAAGTAACTGTAGTACACGCTTCAGAAAGGCAATGGCCAGCATCCATATCACCCTGTAGCCCAAGACTGATTTCCCACTGAAGCTAATCAGGGCTGAGCCTGGTCAGTAACTGCAGTGCCGGCCCTAGCCTCTTTGGCGCCCTAGGCAAGATTGTTTTTGGCGCCCCCTTATATTGCGATTTATATCACCAAGTATTTAGACAAAATAATAAAAAAATAATTAACACTTGTATAGAACTTTTCTAGATACCCAAAGTCGCTTTATGAGAAAACATGAGCCTAAATTCTTTTGCCATTGACGTTTTCATTTATTTTGTAAAAAAAAGGGTTTCAAATTCACATGTTTAAATAGTGTGAAAGAAAGTGCAACACTTTTGGCAAAATGCATTAGAAATGCATGCAAAACTCTGTAAAGCATATATGTAAATATTAGAACAACAAAGTCCAGTGTCCACAGATTTGACACAAGAACAGAAAATAATTATTGTAATAATTAATATGCAAATAATTGAATGTTAACCCTCTATGGTACGGTAATCAACCAAAAAAAATATAAGTCACCTTCACTGGTAAGTAAAGAAGTATTTTCAAGAACTTCACATTATATATCATCAAATGTTTTAGAGTAAATAACAAAAAACTGTTGTACCTTAACATTGTACCTTAATAGAATCGCATAAGGCCATACCAGACACACTAGGTTGGATACAAATGTAGTATATTTGTAAGGAAAAGTGTTAGAATTATCGAAATATATTTGCATTTTTGCATGACTTTGTAATGCACGTAAAAGATTAGTAATTCACATACTATAACTGCACATATTATGATCTGCACATTTTCTATAGCACTTTAAAAAAGTATAAAACACAACCAATGAGGGTGAGAATGAGATGTCATGTGATGAGGAAGATGAGGGTCATAGTGACAGGGAGAGAGAGTGAGGGTGAGATTGAAGATGGAGATGAGGATGAAGATGGATATGATAACTTGATTTGATAACTTGATGATAACTTGATATGATAGTTTGGTAATACTTGTGTTCCACGATGGTACGATGTTACCTGAGAGCAACAGCTGAATTTGAAATGTTACTTTTTATTAAATATTACATTTTTAATACATTATAAACTGGACAAATGTGTTTGTTCAGGTGTCTGGTTAAAGAAATGCATGTTTGTCAATAAATTTATTTCTTTTTTCTACATGCAAATGTCAAATGTTTCAATTTTTCCGTTGTGGTACAATGTTGCCTTGAGGCAACAAACTTTTAAAAAAATTAAAAAATAAAAAGAATTATGAAAATGTTTATTGTTATAGTGTCTAATTTTAAGCAGGAAAAACATCAATTTTTTTTACTCATTGAAATCATATTGTGGACCACGGAGGGTTAAATAAATTAATAGATAATACACATTAAAAAATATTATAAGAAGTACAAAGAGATATCTGAAATAATACAACATAAATATTACCTGTCTACGCCTCAAAACTTTCTGCTCATTTTAACATTCTATAATCAAAGATATCACTGGTAGGTTTCCACCAGAAATATCCATCTTGTAGTCTTAGATGATGATTCTGAACAACTAAATGATTCTACTATTATGCCAAGGTGATAAATCATTTCTTGCCTGCTTAATATTGTCTAGTATTATTAGGCCTTTGCTAAACTGCGTTTAATGTGCCTCTCTAACTAATTACAGAGACAATTCAAACCAATTGGCATAGCATAAAAAACGACAATGTTGTTGGCCTTAAAAAATGCTGCTTTTCAAGCCATGGTAATGCATGTTTTTGAAGGATTGGATATCAGTCTGTTTATGTAGATATTCATCTGTAAAGTTATCTGTTTAACGTGTTATCTTAGTGCACGCGCACAATTAATTAATTCAGTGATTTCTTCACACAGTCTTACCTCTGGCTTTTTCGCGTTTTTCCTCCTCCTTTTCGTTTTTTCTTCCTTGCGCTCCATATAATTTATGAGGTTGTTTTGACATGTCGCCACTTCGCCCCTCGCTGAGCCATTACAGAAAGTAAACAAATCGGCACATGGGCCTGGGTGGGTCTCACCCTCTCACCTCACTCCGGCCGTCCTTCAGGTGTCAATCAATTGTGGGCGGGTGCAGTAATGCCCATATTTTGGATTTTTATATAATACAAATTATTAATGGTAATTCGAAGTTTAGTTTGCTAAAGATATCAGCAGTTTGGTTATGTTTAAAAAAAAAAAAAATGTATTATTTTTTTATTATCCCTTGGCCTCTTTGGCGCCCCCCTAGCGAGATTGCGCCTTTAGCATTTGCCTATACTGCCTATATAACGGGCCGGCTCTGAGTAACTGGATGGAAGACCTCCTGGGAAAATCAGGTTGCTGTTAGTGAGGCCAGAAGGGGGTGCTCACCCTGTGGTCTGTGTGGGTCCTAATGCCCCAGTGTAGTGATGGGGACACTATACTGTAAATGAGCTCTCCTTCGGATGAGACGTTAAACCGAGGTCCTGACTCTCTGTGGTCATTGACACTAGAACCCCACAGGGTAAAATTTACTCATGGCTGTTTTTCAAATGTGCATAACAGATTTCCAATATAATATCCAAGTCTCCCAGTCACTGACTTTTACTAAAATTGTGTTACTTACAATCCCCTGTTGTTGATTTTTTTTTTAGATAAAACCAGATTTAAAAAGGGGCAATTTATACCTATAAGCGCCAATGGGTCCAATTTACACATGTTTAATCCCTATATTTTCGAGCAACGTGTCAGCTTACTATAAACAGTCACACAACGCATGGTCAAATAAAGATGTTTTAGCCTATTTATAAATGTTCAAACTTTGGATTAATTTTACATTTTTGTTTTGAAATTTTGTATCGAGTATTGTTTGCTACTGTGTTGATATTTATGCAAGTCTGCACGTTTCCTGAAAAAAATAAAAATAACCAGATATAATGGAATGAATAAAACAATTTTCATGATTACCAAGTTTATTGGTACTCAAATTATAAATGCTATAACTATACAAATTTCTAATTAATTAGGTGAAACTGTGCGCTTGAATTAGTATGTTATCCTTATCATTTGTTGTCATACATCCTATGCAGTGCTGTGAATTATTATTGCTCTTCATTGTCTATTTAGGGTAATTTAATTAGCATGGGTTATCTTAATATGTGATTAATGACATTTTATTATAATATTAAACCACACAAATATGTATTTATTTCCTTCTAATTCTTATCATTGCAGGCTGATTTAGCCTATACTCACCAAAAAGAGATTAGTGTAGCCCGCCTAAAATAGCATAAAACAACAGGACAAAAACACAGTTGATGACTAAAAATAATAATTTCATGACTCTATAAATTACTTTGTGAAGACATTGGCATAATACAGTGACATATTAGGTTTTTAGCCGTATCAATACAGTAATAATCTGTATGGGTAAATTTTACCCGCTGGCGGTTTTAGGTATACAGCGACCCCTGGCGGGTCTAGTGTTAAAAATCTCAGGATGCCTGTGGGAAAAAGAGTAGGGGTGTTACCCTGGCCGATCATGGTCTCCTAATCATCCCTATATACTGATTGGCTTCATCACTCTGTCTCCTCTCCACCAATAAGCTGGTGTGTGGTGGGCGTTGTGGAGCATTATGACTCCCGTCGTATCATCCAGGTGGATGCTGCACATTGGTGGTGAGGAGAAAATATCCATATCATATAGCACAAGACTTTATGAAGTTTTATGATCATTTTAAAACGTTAAATGCATGCAATACAAAGTCTGAATCCAATAAATTCAGGAACACTGAATAAACATCTTCATTGAAAGACTGGGTGATTTATGAAGTTGGCATGTCCTGTAATATTTGGGGGGAACAGAATGCATTCTGACAAGAAAAGGACACCTCTGCTAATTTTGTGTGGTTGGGTCATACAGACACTGTACGGACAAATCCGACTCAATAAGGCTCAGTCTTTCTTTGTATTTTTCTCTGTCGAGCAGCAGAAGTGATTCTATGTAGGCTATATTGGGTTAACACCATGCTTTTCCATTCAGGGGGAAAGAATTGTTTTCCCCCACGTCCTCAGCTATGACACGATACCGCCCATATCAATTTTCATATCAACAGACAAAAATACCGGTATGGCTGAGTAATGATGATTTGTTAAAGCCCATCCGCACTTTGACGTGATTGGATACAAGGTAGTTTGTGATGTAAGAAACAACAGCAATTTCAAACCACGTCTTTGGTTCACTGCAGCTTTAAGGAGAAAATACTCCGCAATGGTGTTGACTTATGAATTTGGTTTGTCCAAAAGCATATTAAAAACACCATATAGATATATAAAAAAACATTAAAATCTTGATTTTCACCACTGGGGGTCTTTAAGCACAGTCCGGCTTGGATAAAAGCATAATTTTTCCTTTTCCTTATTAAATGTTCAGTTAACCTTTGCGCCTGTGGAGGTGATAACGAGCTAACAGTGCAGCAGCAGGACTGTAAGGCATTTTAATCAGCTCACGCACGTCGTTAACCTGATGGCTCCATCTACGATTGTCATGTTAATGCTGGCATCTTAGATGGCAACAAAGGACACAAGTATGCACTGAGAACGTTTATAAAACCAGGAGAAAGCAATTTGTTAAAATTTTCATCAATCTCAGCAGGTATATGACCCCCGGAAGTATGACATTTGAAATATGATCTCTCTACTCATGGGTGCTGACTACTAATTCACCTACTTTCCAATTTTCCATATAATGAGCAAAATAATTCATTGTGATGTAAATGTTGCCTGCAAAAACTACATGGCTACTAAATGGAAAATACTTTTTCTAGAACCAGATGGTGTAGTTACGGTCCCTACCAGCAGGGGATAACTAAACCAAGCTAACCAGCCAAACGTTAACTCCTCTGAGTGCACATACACGCGCACAAACTGATGGGTAAACAGCTGAATCATGTTTGGTCTGCAGCGATAAAATCTTACTTGTGCTGTAACAACAGACCCGCAAAGTCAAGGCTGTCACCAGCAGGAATAGTGACTCTAAAATACGTGACTCTAAAATATAGTTTAGTCAGCACTGAGCTGATGGAGAGAACTTGATGCATTGCACACAGTTAAGATGCAATGGTCCTTGGGGAAAAGCTTGATATAGTTCATCATTAAACTGTGAAGGGTTTCTAGTGGTCTTGGATGACCGCTATTAAAGGAAAATTAAAGAAATATTACTTTCAAGAAATAATGTCTGTCACATACTTGTTACAAATTTTTCCTTTTTTTCTCCTCTGATGTGTGGATCAAAAATTAGGTATTTTGAAGAATGTCCAAGCTGCTCTTTTTGATATAATGAAAATGAATAGAAACTAGCTATTTTCCCTGGTTACACTTTAGATTAGGGGAAAACTCTCACTATTAACAACGACTTTTGCCTCAATAAACTCCTAATTACTGCTTATTAATAGTTAGTAAGGTAGTTATTAAGTTATGGTATTGGGTAGGATTAAGAGATGTAGAATATGGTCGTGCAGAATAAGTCCTTAATGTGTGCTTTATAAGTACTAATAAACAGCCAATTTCCTTGTAGTATCATGCTAGGGATGTTAACCGATGACCGTTTGACCGATGGTTGACTGTATCAACGTTAACCGATCAAAGTTGTCGGTTAAAAAAAAAGTGATCTCTAAATTAGGCTATTATAGACACAGTGAGTTAGACCTGCCTTGGCGGTGCGTCTTTTACGCATTCTGAAGGTGCCTGTTTTATCCATTGGTTTTATCGTGTTGCAGTCTATTAGACAACATTCCGCATAAGATGAGCTTACATTTGGAAATATATTACATCTACATTTCAGTGGTAACACAAAAGGTGTTGATCATCATCTTTCTTTATTATTGTTAGCACTACCTCGAACTAAAGCGGCGTCTCTTCGGAGCTGTAATTTTCTTAAATGAGCCGCGGCAATGTTTCAAATGAGCTTCTAATGCTAGACAAATGCATGAGGGTGGTTGGTCAAGAAAATGTTTAGTTTTCCTAATCCATCCACCCTTCTGTTTGATTGACAGGCTATCTAATCCATGTTAATCCATCCGCCCATTTGTCAGACATAGCAGTCAGTCATCTGAGAGTTTGTGATCGTGGTGGACTTGAAAAGCACTTGAAAAACGGTGTACTGAAATTTTTCCGTGGTTGAAACAAAATTCACTGAAGTTCATTCATGTTTATTTGATACTATAAATTTCCATAAGAGAAATCATTTAGTTCAAGAGCAAATAATGCCAGCTTGTCAGACATAGCAGTCAGTCAGCTTACTGCCATAACTACAGTGGACTTGTATTGTTTAAATTGTTTAAATATCTTCCTGAGTGAGAACATGATGTGTCGGACATATAGTAACTAAAGGGGGGTGGGTTTTTTTTCAATTACAAATTGAAAAATTCAAATGTTGTTCTGTACCCCATTGAACTTCATTGCATGGACAAAAACAGCTGAAATATTTTTCAGCATAATTTTCTTTTGTGTTCTACAGAAGATAGAAAGTCCTACAGTTTTGGAACAAAATGAAAGTGAATAAATGATAAAAAAATAATTCTCATCAATGGTAAAACATCTACAATACCATAATTAAAGGAGTTAATGCTGTTGGTGTCCTGGATGCCCTTTAATCAGGCATGTGAGCAGTAACACTGACCTCCATGCACTTCCCATGCTCTGACATGAACTCAGCTGAACACTCGCTCGTATGCATGTCTAATGCTCCAGTTTTGTATTCACAGCCCATTGCTTATTTTCCCCCAATTACTTTGCATGTCAGAAGCAGTTTAGTACTGGTGCAGGTGTTTGCGAAGGGCTAAAATTACCCGGGATGCTCGCGGAATGAGGAAGCGGAGGGATTTCACCTTGATAGGTATTTCGTTTCATCAGACTGTTTGACTGTAGCTGAACAGAGCCGGATAATTATGGCATGCCTTAAGGGCACTAGATAGAACTCACTTTCATACTATATGAAAGACATGCCAAGGCAGCAGCATACCACATAATGCATTTGACTTTTGAGACGGATACAAGACCTTCAAGAGACACCATGCAGCATTTGATGTTTTTTACTACTCTTTCAATGAGGACAGTGTAGAACAAAGTGAATGACTGCGTTCAGAGATTTACTTATCAGCAAGCTTCTTTTTTCCTATCTGCAGTTCCATCAAGTTTTAAAATTCTCAGGTTGCTTGTTATTTATTGGAGTCACTGACGAGTGACTTACTATCCCCACCCCACCCCCACCCCAATGGCAAAACAGCACTTTAAAAAGAGCTAAACGGACTGTGTGCAGCAAACAAATTATTCAATTTTCACGCCTCAGTTGTATTAAAACTGCAATTAACACCAGTATTCCTTGTATTCAACAGATAATTAAAATATGCAAAAACACTGCAGCATTGTCTGTAGGAACCCATTACACTTGCTTCCACACAGAGCAGCAAAAAAATTTAAATATAACACAACTCGTTCGATTAATTTAGCGGCAAATATTTGATTAAACTGCTTTTGACAGTTCTCTACGAACGTGAGCCATTACCTCAGTGTTCCCGCGAAACACAACATAACCAGCATATTTACATTCACTTTTTATATAAAATTATTTATATCAGGCAAACTAAAAGTAACACTGGTACAACACCACTTTATTTCTGCCGGCCTGCCCAGAATTTTGTTTTTTAGCCATGTTTTTATGTCATGGCAAAAAAAACTAGATTTCACAAACTTAATTCCTATCAACCAGCTCACTTAGCACAGCGTTCGTGGCTCGACTCGTCGAGACTGTTTTCCAAGATGGCTCCTGTCTGTATACGCGTAATGTACTGTCTTTATAAAGTATCTTCTTATTAAACTGTTTGTACACTTACAAAGTTCTCAATGCTTCGGTTTGCATGTAGGGACCCTCATTATGCTACCGTGTTAGTGTGAGGCTATTTTGAGCCTTTTTAGTGGTATTAACTAGCAATTTAATTTTACTTATTCTGTGCCCCATATACTAGCGTTATAAGTTAATCTATTTTTAGAGATAAAACTCTTTACATGCGATTTATGAAAACTCATCCCAGAGAATGATCTATTCTGTAACCATGCATGTGTTAATTACCCCTAGTTGTTCTTTAAAGCAACAAAAGTGATTCAGTCAAGAGCAGTGAGAAATTTCCAGTCTTTTTGTTGTTGTTTGATTAGCATTAACAGTAACAGCAGGTACATTTGCCTGTCACTTTAAGACCGACTGCAAGGAACCATTATACTCTTGTACAAGAGTTTAGCTCACTCACTTTTTTTTGACAGATTTTGAATTTGACAGATAGGTCATATGTGTATTTAACCATTCAAGCCCATTTACACTCACCTAAAGGATTATTAGGAACACCTGTTCAATTTCTCATTAATGCAATTATCTAATCAACCAATCACATGGCAGTTGCTTCAATGCATTTAGGGGTGTGGTCCTGGTCAAGACAATCTCCTGAACTCCAAACTGAATGTCAGAATGGGAAAGAAAGGTGATTTAAGCAATTTTGAGTGTGGCATGGTTGTTTGTGCCAGACGGGCCGGTCTGAGTATTTCACAATCTGCTCAGTTACTGGGATTTTCATGCACAACCATTTCTAGGGTTTACAAAGAATGGTGTGAAAAGGGAAAAACATCCAGTATGCGGCAGTCCTGTGGCCGAAAATGCCTTGTTGATGCTAGAGGTCAGAGGAGAATGGGCCAACTGATTCAAGCTGATAGAAGAGCAACTTTGACTGAAATAACCACTCGTTACAACCGAGGTATGCAGCAAAGCATTTGTGAAGCCACAACATGTACAACCTTGAAGCGGATGTGTTACAACAGCAGAAGACCCCACCGGGTACCACTCATCTCCACTACAAATAGGAAAAAGAGGCTACAATTTGCACGAGCTCACTACAGTTGATCAGTTGAAGACTGGCAATATGTTGCCTGGTCTGATGAGTCTCGATTTCTGTTGAGACATTCAGATGGTAGAGTCAGAATTTGGCATAAACAGAATGAGAACATGGATCCATCATGCCTTGTTACCACTGTGTGGGCTGGTGGTGGTGTAATTGTGTGGGGGATGTTTTCTTGGCACACTTTAGGCCCCTTAGTGCCAATTGGGCATCGTTTAAATGCCACAGCCTACTTGAGCATTGTTTCTGACCATGTCCATCCCTTTATGACTACCATGTACCCATCCTCTGATGGCTACTTCCAGCAGGATAATGCATCATGTCACAAAGCTCGAATCATTTCAAATTGGTTTCTTGAACATGACAATGAGTTCACTGTACTAAAATGCCCCCCACAGTCACCAGATCTCAACCCAATAGAGCATCTTTGGGATGTTTTGGAACGGGAGCTTCGTGACCTGGATGAGCATCCCACAAATCTCCATCAACTGCAAGATGCTATCCTATCAATATGGGCTTTCAGCACCTTGTTGAATCAATGCCACGTAGAATTAAGGCAGTTCTGAAAGCGAAAGGGGGTCAAACACAGTATTAGTATGGTGTTCCTAATAATCCTTTAGGTGAGTGTAGGTGGCAAAAAGCCCTCTGTTCATTTCTTACACGCCTTATGAGCAGCGGCTTCATGTCACTCATTTCTCAGACAACGCTGAGAAAGAGCGCGCGCATAAACTGAAATGAGTTGTCTTTTGCTGCTTATTGCGCTTCAATGGTTTAAAATAATCATGGTTTTTAAATCGCATTGCCTAAACGAGACACGATAGGCCAAAATTTCTGTCTCCTGTACCTGTGCAAATTTCTAACGTCTAATGTCAACGGAGAGAGTGACTCGTACTCTGTAAAGAAGTTTGTACATTTAGGGCTACTGTAGAAAACTGACAGCCCAAAATGTTTGATTTCTCTGCGGTCTATGTAGATAGAAATGCCTCATTCTAAGTTACTAAATACATATTATGTAAGGTCTTTATAATCCACTAAAACATAGTTATGTATATTATATTGCATTTCTATCAATAGATCCTCATAAATACCACACACTGAACCTTGAAAAAAACTTGTATCATAGTGGGATAAAATATTGTGTTTTAAACTACACATAGAGGTGTATATGAGACATATTTGAAATGATCCTACCCAATAATGTCCTCTATTATTATTAGACTGGGTGGTTGTGAACTGTCAGGTGCGATTGATATTTTACCTAGCCTTTATAAAGATCACAAGAAATGAAGAAGAAGAAAGGCAGAGAGGATTATTGAAACAGCACTTTAGAGATTAAGGGAAACCTTGCGCTGGCCTTTAGATGTAATGACACTGCTGTCGTCACTCCAGATTCACTTCATTTTGCTAATCATTCCTATGGTTAATGAGGCCGTGACATTTGATTGGAGTTTGACCTTTGTGCTGAAATATAATTCGACATGCATGGATGTATGTAAGTTTCCATTCTGGGGAGTCGTAAAATTATTCTCGCTTGTATATTACTCGCTATGAATCTAATTTTACGGGAGTCTTTATGGTTAATACCCTTCGCAGCTAATATAATCTATGGCATGCTAATGTGCAAAACCTGTGAAGATTAATAACTTCATAGTACTGCAGATCTGTAGTGTAGAATTAGGGGATTAAAACATCTTTTTCTGCAAATCATCAATGTGTCTGTTTTTTGGGGTCATGCCATCTGTCTTTTATTATGTCTGCTGCTGATCCACGCTCTTGTGTAAACTTAATTGTGCGTTAAACGTTTGCCCACTTCGCAGGCTATAACAGATCTCAATACGTGGAATACACAGCTAGAGTCAAGACAATTTGTAGAATGTGTCAAGACCTTTCCCACTTTTGCACAGATTTATGGAACACAATAGTTGATCTACCCAGAGGATTTTGCATCGAATGGATGACTAGCCTAATACTCTGCAATACCAAACAGACAGTACAAATGACCGCCTAATGGCATACATGAGAGCTAATGCCAATCTTCATCCTTCTAGGACAGAGACTAGAATAATCTCCCCTGGATACATAAATACAGCTGACAGATACTGAGGTTGCCATATGTAGGCTACTCTGTCATGCCACGGACATGATATCTAGTCTAGATTACGCAATGGAGTCAGATAAAAGTAACATTTCACTCTGTTCCCAGTCAATGACTAAACTACGGTGGCCCATTAGTGCACACAACAAAATTTAAAAAGCATACATAAGTTCACAACAAAACGGAATCAAGCCACAACTCAACGGAAACAAGCCACAACACAACGAAAAAGGCCAAATCACAACGGAAATGCTCCCGACCACTAGGGGGCTCTCCGAGTGCAGTAAAGTTAGTTTTCCTTGCCATTGTTCTATAGATTGTCTTACAAAGATATAAACACTCAGTTTTAAGTGTTTAACCATTGTAAATCAACATGAAATATCAATTCAAAATCACCTACATGCATTATAGCTGCATATGTATACTCGAGAACGCTTTTATTCACTATCACGGCGCTTGATGCTCAAGGGGACGTCTGCCAATACCACCAAGTGGTTGAAAAATTTAATTTGTATGAATTAAAATTACTTTTTTAATGTTCAAATTTCCATGTTGTGCATTGTCCAATTTTACCAATACAGAGTCAGTTTTGACAATACAACCAAGCTGTTGAATTTTAGCATGTCTGTTTTTAAATATTAAAAGTAATTTTAATTCATACGAATTATATGTTTAAACTGTATGGTGGAATTGGCAGACGTTCCCTTAGGCATCAAGCACTGTGATAGCGAGTAAAAGCATTCACAAGTTTAAATATGCAGGTACAATGCATGTAGGTGATTTTGAATTCATATTTCATGTCGATATACAATGGTTACACGTAACCATAGTTAAGTGTTTATTTCTTTGTAAGACTGGCGAATCTAAAGTACAATGGCAAGGAAAACTAACTTTACCGCACTCAGAGAGCCCCCTAGTGGCCGGGAGCATTTCCGTTGTGTTGTGGGTGGCTTGATTTCTTTGTGTTGTGACGATTTTGTTGTGTTGTGAACTTATGTTTGCTTTTTACATTTCGCTGTGTTGTGCACTACCGAGCCACCGTACTAAACAGACAACGTTTTCAGAAAAATTTGCTTATGCTTAAATTCGATTATGCTTATTTAGCAAGAATACATTAAATTGATCAAACGTGCCAGTAAAGATTAGATGAAAAATACAATAATTTAAAGAATAAATTCTGTTTTCTTTTTTTTTTTTTTTTACTATTCATCATATAATCCTGAAGTATAAAAAGGAGCACAACTGTTTCAATATTGATCATAATCAGAAATGTTTCTTGAGCAGCAGATCAGCGTATTAGAATGATTTCTGAAGACTCGAGTAATGGCTGCTAAAAATCCAGCTTCCTATTATTTTAATTAAAGGAATGCAGCCTTGACGAGCATAATAGACTTTAGACATTAAAAAACTATTGTTTATATAAAATATATAATTTAAAAACATACATATAAAATGTAAAAAAGAAAAATTACAGAATACAACCTGACCAACATGGAAGAACGCTGTATTTCCCAGAATGTCATTACCAGTTCCTTTTTCTGTCATTCCAATTCTTGAATGAGAGAGGCCATTTTATTATAAATGTATTTTCAATTCAAACTGAAAAAGAGCCAACAATGGATTGCTATGTTTTCTCTATATTTGTCCTGCTTAAGAAACTTTCAGTCACAAACATGATGGCACATCTCCACTTTGACACCACATTCCCAATAGCCTAATAACCAAAATGACAAACTTTCAACACCAGTACCTTGTGTAATGTTTCCCTATTTGCTTGTTTTCCATAATTATACAGCAGCTGAGGCTTGTCGCACCAAATTTTGAGTAAGCCAATATTTTCACAAAAAAAGCTAGCTAGATGCACGCTCTTGGCCCTTCGACAATTCAACCACCTTCTTTGCTGTGAATTGCCAGGCAGTTGTGTGCCAATTACAGCTTCGTGAGTATTTTCCACCCTCAGGTTTTTAAAAAAACCCACACAGTGTTTTTGATGCACTGCATTGTGGTGTGTGACCCAAGAACTTCTGTGCCATGTTCATGAATAACCTTAAAATGCCTGACGGCCCCTAAAAACATCTCTGCGTGTTTCACAGCTTCAAATACATGATCAAACAGAAGCTGGTTAAGTATCATACACAGATTATTTATGTCCTACCTGGTGTCTCCCCAAAAGGTTTTTGTGGTTTGGCAGTCACTCTGGAGTTGCTTGGCTGTGTGGTGCTGTGCCTCTTAGGATGCACGGTTGTAATCACCGCATACGTCCTTTGGGGGCTGCGTGTGGTAGGGCTAGTTACGGTAACTGTTGTGGTGGAGGGGGCTAAAGAGGTGACGGTGGCGTTCGGGGTCACCTTCGCCTCCTCCTCAGGCACCTCGTCAGCACCTGTAGGGCCCCAGTCAATAAATCCTGCCACTGTGGTGGTCCTCCCCTCCAGGGAGTCATAGCCGTCCCCTTTCACCTGCCTCCGTGAGCGAGATAAATGCAGATTTAAATCAGATTTACTCCCCTCTGGTAATGCAACCAATTTCCCTTTGTCGGAGGGGGTCAATTTACACTCCACACAAAGTTGTCGTTTCTGGAGTAACTTGCGGTTTTTCCGCCCCCACAGTTTGGCGCCCCACAGCTCCCCACGGTTACCTAGTGATGGCAAGGAAGGGGGAACACCACGATGCAAGACACCCAGAGTCCTCAAGTGCTGGCCATTGAGCGTGTCCCGGGTGGGCAGAGGGTGCGGCTGCCGGCGGGGCACTGATCTGGGCAGTAGTTTGAGGGTGAGCCCCTGGCCTGATGGTGCACACAGAGACAGATCCATTGTGAAATGTACAAGGATGAAGAGGATCCACATTCTACATCCCAGCATTCCTCCAGGTCTCCAAGCAACCATGGAACTAGAGAGCAGAAAAAAGGAGACAGAAATCAGCCACATTGGAGAATCTTAAATCAAAGTGCGTGATTTCTACATCACAGAAAGAGTATGCATGCTCGACAAAATGAACACAACTTCTTTACCCTAAAGACTCTCTTATTACGTCTTTCAAGGACTCACTACAGTAGATTGGGCTTTACGGCACTCTTTGTAATGTCCTTATTTCCAACACCATTTTCCAGTCTAGCGATTTTTGCTCTAGGCTTCGTTCTGCTCTGTGACTCACTAAGTTCTCATAAATTGAACTCCAATATTAATTAGATGTGTAATTCTCCTTTAACAGCTAGATGCTAAAAGCAGACTTCAATGTTGTTTTCAAAGACATTTACTTTCAAAGACTTAGCCCTCACACTCTTCAATTACTTTGCTTCATAAACACATGTTCTAGTAGCTGAATTGGTCTCATGGCACTAGCAACATCAAGGTCATTGGTATATATGTATTGAAAATAATGTATTGCTTAAACGCACTGCATGTTGCTTTATGTAGATGTGTTAATATCTTATATGTTTTGGAATCTCCTACAATTAGTGTCTGCTGGTGATGTAATAATAAGCCACAGACTTATTCAATCTAAACAGCTATAACATGTATTTTGTATTTTTTTTTAAAGTATGTATACAAATCTATTTATATTATATTGAAAAAGAATTTCAGTTAATTATATTATATATTTATATATATTTAACAAACTATATCCAAATATTTTGTTCCTCAATGCTGTCAATAAAATAAAATAATAGCAATTAATCTCATGATTTCTAATCTTTTAAAAGCAGAATGAAAATGTAATATAATATAATATAATATAAAATCAATTGGCAGTTGTACAAAAAAAAAATCTAATGACTTTTGACTAGACTTTTGAAAGCAGAATGAATAGTAACAAAATCTAATTTAGAGTTTAAAAAAAATAATAAATAATATCACATTTCATTGTTATGACATCCCTAAAAAAGCATTTTGTACAATTTCTCTCAATATTTTCGTGGACACACTAGCATCTCCTCATGGTCCCCTGAGGATCCTTGAAACCAGTTTGAAAACCACTAGTAAAACAGTAAAAGGTCCCATTTACACTGAGATTTCCATCTTTATGATTTGATTTAGCTGGACTTCTACTTGATGGGTGCTGTTTGCTTGTTTTTTAATTCCAGAACATAAATCACATTGGATTGAGCTGCCATACCCTCATACAAAAAACATGTCTAGATGCCAAGAGTCTCTATTGATCCAAACAGAAAGAGACTTCATCAAGGGACATCTGTAATCTTTCCTGTCCTTCCACAATATTGGTCATGGTCAAAGGCTAATTTAGAGGAATTAAAGAGCCCACACATGAATGGCCTTAGCTGTTGCTTTGAGTTCAGAGGTGATGGATTTTTATTGAGCTATCTGACCCATTGGTGAACCAGCATGTCTGAACCAACAATTCCAACACAAAGTGTAATATTTGAAAATCATATATCTGAAAAATACTAAAGGAGTTTATAAAACCACCATTCCAAAGGGGAATCAATCCCCCTTCATCTAAAGAGCACTTTCATTTACCTATACTTGAGTGTGTTTTGCTTGCTGCTTATTCTGTTCATGAATAAGATGGATTCTTCAAGCACACTAGGAGAGGGCCCTTGCTCTCCATTTCCCCCTCTACTAGCCTCTCTTTACATTTCTCTCATTGCTATTTGGAAAAAAAAGCGTACTTGTGGTATCTGGACTGACTGAACTGGGTCAGAACCTTTGGCCACTCAACTGAGAGATTTTACCTCATTAATAAGGTCCTTCAATCCCATTGGGCTGGGCCCCGAGGGACCTGACTCACACTCCCTGTGCTAATGTTCTCCATTAGAATGCAGTTCCTGTCAGGAACATCACTGTATTTACTTAAGGAGACGTATCGGAACCGATGTTGTGCTATTAATGATCACTCATCCGCTGGTTTTTGATGAAATTAGGTGGCTACATTGTGAATTCAAGGCTGATGTGGTATTAATGAGGGCTAAATTAAGGTTCACACAAATCAGGGTGTGAATTAGAGTGAGAAACACACTGAGGACATTTTTTCATGAAAAAGCCCTCCTTGCTCTTACTTATAACGCATCAGCTACGATTCGGGTCAGTTAGATTCTGCATTGTAATTCAACATGTCGCCCACAAAGCAAAGGTCTTGTTTTTATTTAGATTTTCAAAGTACCCAATTTATATTCACAGACAACACACATTCAGGATCCAAAAATTAGCTTTTTGCCACACTGACCAATTAAGACGACCTCTTCCCATTACTTGCCATTCATATATATATATATATATATATATATATATATATATATATATATATATATATATTAATATGAAGATCTGCGGTTGTTTTTTAACCACACATTTTCCCCAACAACTGATTTAATTGCATTATGCACATGTAAGCATATCCTACCTCACAACTGAACCCAAGTAATGTTCTTAATAAAATTACCAGCCAACTTGTGAATTCCAGTATTGTTTTATTTACTCACCAAACTTGCATTATGTGCAGTGATACACTGAACGGATAACATCATAAAGCAAAGAAGGTAGTACAATAAATTAAAACTACAAGAGACAAAGATGAATAAAGTAGATGACTAAAGATTTTTCCCTTTTGAATAATCATTAGGCTAATGTTCACTATGTTTGCAAGCTTGCATAAGATTTGTGCTTAGTTGCTTAGATTTAACGGCAACACAAATATAGACTCACTGGGAATATATAATTTCTTTTCTCATCCATATTCATGATAATGAGGGGAAATATATATTTTACTTAATAAAATGAAAGTGCTAAAGGAACACATTTCCTGACACAAGCAAGTTAAAAGAAGAGGCTTGGGAGTTCCAAAAAAGTTAAATGGAAAATATGCGATCTGAAAAAGCCTGAAAGATAATGATAAGACCATCTCCTTTTCCATCTCGCACTGTCGAAGGGAATAACATTTGAAACACTGACAACTAATTATGAGTTTCACCAAAGTTCTTTTAAGTCATCTTTGTACCACCCCCAGAAGGCTACTTCCTGTCAAAAAGACTGAAATCTCCAAAACGAATGCCAAGCTTATATTTCAATAGCATATAACAAATCACCAATAAAACCTGCCAAAATGATATGAGAAATGTATCATTAGACCAAATCAAGCTAAAAAAAGTATTCACTGCCAAAAAAGGTCTTCTTTTCTAGTATCATAAAAACAAGACACATTTAATGAGAAGCAAAATGGTATGAGATATAAAGATTTTTTACGAATAAATCAAAGGTAATTTAGTGGTTTCTAAAATAATTTGAAAAACAATGGAAGCTTGTTTCCGCAAAGGAATAACAAAATGTAAGAGATAATTCGGACTTTTTTTCCTTGCAATTGCAAGTTTACGCATATCTCGCTATACTGACTTATTTTCTCAGAATTGTGAGATATAAACTCTCAATTGCGAGTTCTAAATTCCATTTGTGAGGAAAAAAAGACTGACTTTTCTCAGAATTGTTAGTTTATGTCATGCAATTCGGAAAAGAAATTCAGAATTGTGAGTATATGGGCCTTATTTGAAAGATCTGGTCTGAAGCTCATGGCGCAGGTGCACTTAGGGCGTGTCCGAATCCAATTTTGCTAGTTTAACGAAGGAAAAAAAAAACGGTTGTCGCAACAGGAGCATGGTCCAAAAGGTTTGTACCTAGTAGTCATGGGTGTGTTTTTGGCGTAACGTGCAATAAACAGAGGTGGACAGTAAGTAAATTTACTTGAGTACTTGCACTTAAGTACACTTTTTGAGTATCTGTACTTTACTTGAGTATAATTTTTTCGGGAAACTTTGACTTTAACGTCACTACATTTGAAAGACAAATATCGTACTTTTTACTCCACTACATTTCTATTGAGGTCCTCAAAGTCGAAAGTCGTTTCTGTAGCAGTTTTGAAAGTCAGTGGATGATTTTTTTCCTCTTTTTTTTTTGCAGACAGCCTATCAGTAATCACTCTTGTAGGGTCATGTGAAGTTTCCCAACATTTTTTTAACACTGATCGGTTTATAGCAAAATGGAAGTGTGCACCCATGGCCATACTTATAAAGTATGTTTCAGTTTTCTGAAAAGATTAAAGTTTAGTTTAGTTGGAATACACTTGATGCATGTCTCATAAAAAGTTAAAAAATGTAAACGTCTGAGAGAAAGAGAAGAGTAAACTGTTGGGAGAATATCGGATAGTGTATCAGTGTATAGGGTCCGTGCATTCAGCCTTAAAGTGACAGCAGCTTTGTAAAGAGCTTTGTAAGTTTTATACAAGTATTGAAATGAGTTTAAGGTAGTCGTATACTAGCATGCCGAATGGAGAATTACCACCATTTATACAACAATGCAACAATAATAAAATATTGCATTGACATGAAAAAATAAAATTTACTTTTGATACTTAAGAATTTTAAAAACAAATACTTCTGTACTTTTACTCAAGTAAAAATCCGTTTTTAGAACTTTCACTTGTAATGGAGTAATATTTGACCAGGAGTATTTTTTACTTTTACTATAGTAATAGAGTTGTTTACTTTGTCCACCTCTGGCAATAAACCAATCAGTCTCATTTCCAATTCCCTTTAAAAGCCAGTTGAACGTAAAAATTATAACTGCGGGTGCTGAAACTTGCGTCTCGCCTGCCGTCGCATTGCGCTGGGTGTATGATAGGGCCCCTTATCATGCAGTTCTGATTCAGCCCCTCCCCATGAATGCAGATGAGCTGATGGCAGTTAAGTATCAGTCGAACGGGGAACGGAACTCGAACATCTTTAGGTTTCAGTGCCATAGAGAAACATTGGAAAATCCGAAGCTCTCATCAGTTTTATGGTGTTTATGCTACAAAAATGGTAAACGATGTGCCTGGGGGGTATTGTAACACTGATTCCAGGTATCCAGGTATTTGTCAGTCCCTGCTAACGTACAAAACGCTCATGTCATGTAACGGTGTAGATCAAAAACACATAAGTGAAGGTCTACATTTCAGTGCCTCTCCATATTAAACTGGTTAAATGTAAATTAATTTAATCTTACCCTGCGGTACATGAACAGTGTTGATCCTGGATGTTGTCATCTGCGATCGTGACGACCGTAACATGAGGTTTCTCCTGCTTGCATTGTGATCTGTAAACCCTCGCTTCCAAATTATTTTTGATATTTCTGTGAGTTTAGATATGTTATGGTCTGCATTATTATCTTTCTTACTAAGGAGGGACTCCTATTTTGATGGGTAGCCTATTATAGTCTACGAAGCGATATAATAGTGAAAAGAGAGCTCGCAGTTTTGCAGATACAAAGTTTACAGTTTATTCCAAGCGCACCCCGAAATGGCATAAGGGCTCTAAATGTTTGTTTACTTTTAGTTGTATGTTTAGTTGAGTGTTTTTGTGTAATTTGCTGTGTAAGTTAATAATGCAAACGGAGAGAGAGAGAGAGTTTGTGAATGAGACATTAATGCGCACTTCTTATGCTTTGTTCAGCTCGCAATAAATTATCAGTAAAGTTTGGCCATCAATTGGATGGGGTCTGCTACATTCTGTGTCCAAAAACAACATGGGATAAGGGTTTCAAACTAACAGCTGTCATTGTAAGACAGTTAGCCACTTGTTTGTTTTTTCTGAGTAAGCAACAGTAACTAAGGGGGGCGGAGCTTACCGATAGGTCAATTGTGAGAGAAAAAAAGACAGAATTGTGAGATAAAAAGTCACAATTATATTTTTTTTTATTCAGTGGTAGAATAACATAGAAACGCAATTCAAGAATAATTTTTAGAATGTCTTAATCAGTGTTCATTTCGTTGACTAATAATTTGTGTCATAATTTTCGTCAACAACCTTTCTTCACTGACGAAAACAAGAAGATAACTAAATATGGATGACAAAAACTATGACAAAAATCTGCTGTCATTTTCGCCAACGAATAAAAACAAGAAGAAAATGTTAGGGAGGGACGATTAGGGAAGAGATCCCGTCAGAACTGATGTCCTGCGTAATGGATGCGCACATTTGAATTTTAATGTGCTGATGAATGACGCACATTTATGCCAGGTAATTGTTTATGAACTAATGCTGAGGAATAATGACAATGTTTACTTTATGATGTTTATATAGTAATATGTTTTAGACGGTTGTAACAATGCATATTTAAATTTGAATGAGCAGACATTTCAAAATAAGAGTCAATGTGTATATCGAGCTTGTTTATATTTTTGGTTACACAACAAACTGTATTTAATTTATTTTTTATTTTATTCATAGTTAGGAGGAAAGATTAATAACAGTATTTGACATATTATTAAATAAAGTACCAGGGTTAGAATAGTTAACTAAAACCATAAAAATATATTCACTACTTGAAATGAAATAAATGCTAACTGAAACTCATTAGATTTTCAAATCTTATGATATTTAGTTGACTAAAACTAAAAACAATTCAGGTGACTAAAATATGACTAAAACTAAATGGCATTTTCGTCGAAAGACTATGAGTAAAACTAAATCAAAATTTGCTGTCAAAATTAACACTGCTCTTAAAATATTTTTGCAATGTTTAACCCAGGTCCAACTGATTTATTTGTGATATCCATTTGGTCTTTCTATGTAAAATATCTGCTATTCTAGTGAATACATCTTGCATTTGTTGATCATTGTGATTTCTTCAATTCAAATTTGAATTCATACAGAATCAGGAACTACCAAGCACTTGTTCCTAGAGCTTCTTACAGACACTTCTTGTTCGATAATGCAACAAATGATGGGGAATGATACAATAAAAGGAGTTATTAACATTACACAGAGAAGAGAGAACACTCTTTTGACCACTTGAACTTTCCCTCTATTTTTCCGTTCCTCTCCCACATTTCTCTGTTCTTCTCTACAATAACATTTGGATTCATTGTGTTGCTCAGTCAGTTCTGATTAATGTTGCAGGGTGGAACAGGTCTTATATGATTCCCTCTTATAGACAGTCATTTACTGCCCCTCTCAGGACTAAATGTCAACATCCAGCCATGACTAAAACATTGCACAGTACTTTTGCTGGACAACCAGCAAATAATACTGACAGTTATAAATAATACCACAGGGTATGCAGATGCCTTCTGTAATACGCAAGTTGTATTACCTTTGCTGTAACAACAGTAGCACTCAAGCTCCATGAAGTTTGTGTAAAACCTAATGATCATGTTCTCCAGCATGATTTGAAATGATTCAAAGAGCATCTTGGGCTTTAATTGAATCAAGGACATCTGACCATCAGTAGTTCACATGATCGCAATGTCGCAAATTTGACTAGTGACCAGGAAATTGTGCAGAATCTTTCAGAAATGTCTTCAATTCTTTTACATGAGTACAAATGAGTAATAATAATTAACAACATATATTTATGGTTAGGGTTTAGTTTAGTTGCTTGTAAAAAGAGCTGGGTAGTAACTAATTACAGTAATCTGGATTACGTGATCAGATTAAAAATATTATGTACTTGTGATATTAGGTTTTAAAATACTCAAGTATTCAGACTATAGTAACTTTTTTATTGATTAGCTATATGATTACATGTCATTCTCACAATGGCTGTCAAATATTCATACTTTATTGATTCTCCTTACTACTTTTTTTTATATTTAAAATGTTCCTTTCTAAGAACGCCTACTGCAATGAGACACAGCATTTGATCAGTGGATTAAGATAAATCCTTTCACTTTTAACAAGGGTTTTCTCAACATTACAAAACTGCATCTAATCTACTCCTGATTAACACATTAATTATTATTTAAAAATTATCACTGTTTCAGTGAGTTATTTAACAATGTCTTTGAAGGCTTTGGCTTTCAAACACATTCAAATGTACAAATTCATGTCATTTCAGATTTACATGCAATGTAGTTGCAATTCCCCAACTTTTTTTATATATTTACTTGAAGTACCCACGGTGATTTCAATTTATAATTAAATAATACAATCAAGTTCATGGTTCTCTGGTGTCGGTTAATGGTCACATGACATGCAGGCAAACAAATAAAATATTTTTTAATCTTTTTTAATAGGTGTATTATTTCTATTGTTAAAGTTAAATATAAAGTATTGATAAAATTATTTTTAAAAAATTAGTATTTAAATTACTTAATAGCTTTTCATTAAACTCACAAACCCCTGCACTTCAATCATGAACCCCAGTCTGGAAACCTCTGATGTAATATTTAATGCACTTCATGATGTTGATAAAGAATAGAATATATTCTCCTTCTTTTAAAAACAGTACATAATACTCAAATCAATGTGATAAACAAGTTAGGTCAAAAGTAATCTAAAAGTAATCCAAAAGTAGTCAAATTATATTACCTTAAATATGTAATGTAATGGATTACGTTACCAACTACAATTTTTGTCATGTAATTTGTAATCAGTTACCGATTTCAATTTATAAGTAATCTACCCAGCTCTGCTTGTGATTATGCATAATTTACTGTTATTATAGAGCAAATACATTTAAGATGTGTAACAGGAAGTTTTACCAAAAAAGTCCTCAAACTTTCTTTTTTCTACAACCCCAAATCAGAAAAGTTGGGACAGTCTGGAAAACGCAAAAAAAAAGAAAAAAAAAAGAAGTGATTTCTAAATTTACTTTGACTTGTATTTCATTGCAGACAATATGAACAAAAAATATTTCATGTTTTGTCTGGTCAACTTCATGACATTTGTAAATATGCATCCTTTCCTGTCATTCAGACCTGCAACACATTTAAAAAAAAGTTGTGACAGTAAAGCATTTACCACTTTGTAATGTTGCCATTCCTTTTCACAACACTTAAAAGACGTTTAGGGATTGAAGACACCAAGTGATGAAGTGTTTCAGGTGTAATTTTGTCTCATTCTTCCTGCAAACAAGTCTTAAGGTGGGCAACAGTACGGGGTCTTCGTTGTCACACATTCTCTATTGGAGACAGGTCGGACTGCAGGCAGGCCAGTCAAGTACCCGTACCCTCTTCCTCCGCAGCCAGGACTTTGTAATGTGTGCAGAATGTGGTTTTGCATTGTCTTGTTGAAATATGCAAGGATGTCCCTGGAAAAGATGTCTTCTTGAAGGCAGCATATTATGCTCCAAAATCTCTATGTACTTTTCAGCATTAATGGTGCCTTCACAGAAGTGCAAGTTAACTTTGCCAAGGGCACTGACACAACCCCATACCATGACAGACCCTGGCTTTTGGGCTTGTTGCTGGTAACAGTCTGGATGATCCTTTTCTTCTTTGGTCCGGAGCACACGGCGTCCATTCCTCCCAAAAAATACCTGAAATACTGATTCATCTGACCACAGTACACGTTTCCACTGTGTAATGGTCCATCCCAGATGCCTCCGAGCCCAGAGAAGTCGACGGCGCTTCTGGACTCTGTTAACATAGGGCTTCCTTTTGGCACAGTACAGTTTTAACTGGCATTTGTGGATGTAACTACGTATTGTGGTACTTGACCAAGGTTTGCCAAAGTAGTCCTGAGCCCATGTGGTGAAATCGCATATAGATGAATGACTATTCTTGATGCAGTGCCGCCTGAGGGATCGGAGATCACGGTTGTTCAGCTTAGGCTTGGGCCCTTGTCCTTTACGCACTGAAATTCCTCCAGATTCCTTGAATCTTTTAATTATGTTATGCACTGTTGAATGTGAAATATCCAAATCTCTTCCTATCTTTCTTTGAGGAACATTGTTTTTAAACATTTCAATAATTTTTTCACATATTTTGTTTGCAAACTGGCGACCCTCTGCCCATCTTTGCTCCTAAAGGATTAGACCTTTCTTGGATGCTGCTTTTGTACCAAATCATAATTACAATCACCTGTTGACATCACCTGTTTCAAATCACATCATTATTTAATCATTTTACCTCATTACTAGCCCTAAATTGCTCTTGTCACAACTTTTTTTGAAATGTGTTGCAGGTCTGAATGACAGGAAAGGATGCATATTTACAAATGACATGAAGTTGACCAGACAAAACATGAAATATTTTGTGTTCATATTGTCTGCAATGAAAAACAAGTCAAAGTAAATTTAGAAATCACTACTTTCTTTTTTTTATTTGCGTTTTCCATACTGCTCCAACTTTTTCTGATTTGGGCTTGTAGGTCTTTTCTAGGTCTTAATGATTTTAAGTTTATGTGAATTCCACATAACAATATTTTCAATTACAAATTGTTTATTTAATTAATAATTTTAAGATAACGGGATTACACTGAAGGAATATAAAAAAAAATACAGATGCAAGCCCTATATATCCAGAGGGATTATAGTACACACTGTCCCAGGTTACGATTAATGAGATCGGAGGTTTTGGTAGAGGAGCATATGGCCGGTGGAAAATACAGGAACATCCAGTACGAGTTACTCAGCTGTGTTCACATCCGATGAGTGAATGTCTTCACACAAGACAATCAAGTGCTGTGAACTCATTCGTTCCATTACAAATCATCACACATACTCTCTCCAGACACAAGAAACACAACTTGAGAAAACAGACCAGACTGGTTTCTGATGGCAAGCCAAATGCTCACTGACATATGACTCATGGTCCGATTTTTCAGCTGAATTACACTTCAGAGAAGTGTTGCAAATAAATATGGATTCCATGCCTGTATTTTGGATAAGCGGGCAGCTTAAATGTGAGTCAGTCTGATCCTCATACAGCCGACTGAATCCTTAGATCAGTCAGTTGGTTTATACTAAGCAGGGTGAAAATAACGGAAATGTAATTGAACAGGTAGAATTATCTCTATTTACAAATATTACATATGGATCTATTTTATAAGATAACCTGTGGTACTATGAAAGCTTCAAATGGGCTTATACTTCCAATGACACATAATAAGGAAGAAGTTATCCTATCTAATTCAGTTCTTACAGTCTGTATTCATAAAAATGTATGAAATGCACGAATATATATCAGATTAGTATTCATAGCTATTTGTATGAAAAAATGTACATATGTATTTTTGTATGATGGAGTTAATAAAAGTCTATTAAGACAAAAAACATATGCACCCTTTGATGGGCTGATTTTATTTTTAATTCATATGCTTGTGTAATCTTTAATCAAAATAACTTCCACTTCCACTTGTAACAACATCTCTGATGATGTGTTTTTCGACGCGGGGGTGGGACATCCCATCACTCACATTTCACAGCAATAGCACAACAACAATCCTACGATCCAATCAATTCCCGATGGACAAAATCCAGTCCTGCCATTCATTTCTTTCTTGTTCGAAAAGCCTTTTAACTCAGATGTGTCACAACAGGGAAGAAAAGACTCTCACAAGTAAAATTTCATGTTGACTTCAATTATAATCAAACCTCGACAAGCAGGAAACATAAACTGGGAATGTTGCTCAATCCAAGTGTACAAAAAAAGCTCATATGAATACTAATTAGACGGCACTGCAAAACTATACCTTCATTGGACACAACTGCACTTGTCTTTCATATATGGTTCATAAATGAACTGGAAGGATTTCACGTAAAATATTTAGAGACTGGAAGTAATGAACAGGCAGCTGTTGCCCTCGCACTGGCCCATTAACACATGAGCATATAACAGTGCCGCATCAGAATATGCTTCCTGCTGGATCACTGGGATGTAAATGGCTGTTTCACATGCTCTGATCTGTGTGCTAAAGAACAAGTGTGTGTGTGTGTGTGTGTGTGTGTGTGTGTGTGTGTGTGTGTGTGTGTGTGTGTGTGTGTGTGTGTGTGTGTGTGTGTGTGTGTGTGTGTGTGTGTGTGTGTGTGTGTGTGTGTGTGTGTGTGGACTGGTAATCCCTACGGTATGGGGACAAAATGTCCCCACAAAGATGGCAATATCCAAATTTTTGTCCTTGTGGGGACATTTTTTGGTCCCCATGAGGAAAACATCTTATAAATCACACTAAGTGATGTTTTTGAAAAAGTAAAAATGCAGCATGTCTCCTGTGATGGGTAGGTTTAGGGCAGGGGCAGTGTAGGGGATAGAAAATACGGTTTGTACAGTATAAAATGCATTACGCCTATGGAATGTCCCCATAAAACATGGAAACACAACATGTGTGTGTGTGTGTGTGTGTGTGTGTGTGTGTGTGTGTGTGTGTGAACCACTGGAGAGCTCAGCTGTGTGAGTGTTTGTGTGTGTTGTTACTGTGGGGGAGATATCTCCAACAGCCTTGCACTGACATTTCATATCCCTGCCACAATGATGACAGAACATGACTCCCTCTTCGCACATACGCCCTCTCAACACACATACAGACACGCACATGCACACACACACAGAGCCTCAGACAGAGAGAGAGAGAGAGAGAGAGAGAGAGAGAGAGAGAGAGAGAGAGAGAGAGAGATAGAGAACTAAAAGACTTAAGGCTTGTAATGATAGAACATTTCAGGATGCCAATGAGAAGTTACAGATGGCAGGCTATATATATATATATATATATGCTTCTAACACATCAACTTGAGGACAAAATGTTCACTTGCTGCCACACATATATCAACCCAGGCAAATAACACTAGATGCCGTGCAGATGTAGAAAAACATCTACAATCATGCTGTACTCACTTCACTGGACAATATAATGTTATGCTTAAAATAGCCAGTGGAGCTGTTCAGAAAGTATAGCCATATATATATATATATATATATATATATATATATACACACACACACACACACACACTAAATCCAGGCAACAATGCTAAATTGTGAAGAAGAAAAAAGGACTATATATATATATATATATATATATATATATATATATATACACACACACACACACACACACACGCAACCAGGCAAATAATGCTAAATTGTGAAGAAGAAAAAAACATCTACAATAAAATAAAATACTGTATTTATCTGGACAGTATTTGTCTGGCTTAGAAATGGCCAGTGGGAAGCTGTTCAGAAAGTATCTCTTAGTAATTATACAGCTATAGATGCGTCAGAAGCAGACTGGAAAGACATGACAGGGGTGTCTGAGTATGTAAGTGTGTGTAATGAGGCTTAGCCAAGGAAAAGGACAAATCCCTGCTCTCTCATTGGGGAGATGTGACGTCATTGCAAAGCCCTGCCATTAACTCGCTATAGGAAAGATTTCACACATTAATCTGCTGACAGGTTTTAGGTAGTACAGCAAATCAGTGAGATTATCTTCCCAGTTTTTCAAAGACATGCCTGAGCACTTCAGTGTAAAGATGTTATTTCTCCAAACACAGATTTATGAATCAGCAAAAAAAAAAGGTGCCCTACCTGCAGAAGTAAGACATAAGAGTCCCAAAAGTGCTCTGGGATTACACTGAACAACATTTCCTTGAGTTGTTTCAGAGACGTGCTAGACAGCTGATGCTGTCTGGAGCTGAGACTCAAATCAAATGAGCAGCAGTTCTGTCTTCAGCACCTTGGACAGCGCCGTGGCTTCTGGCTTCCAGTCACAGCAGCACAACATTGGGAAAGAATGTCAGGGCAAGGCATGGGTGGGAGAGAGTAGAGAGAAAGCTCATTTTGAGGCTCTTTTTTATTTATTATTTTGTCCAGGGATTGAGTCTGAGGGACCTCTAAACCATTGAGTGTAACTTTCAAAACACCATACTCAAAGACAAGACACAAACCAGCCTCAACTTTCAATTGAATTAATTTAGATCTGGTTGTTCTCAGTCCATTCAACCTACAACATACACATATAAAAAGACAAAGACTAAGAGCTATTTCTACCTGACCTCACCCTAGAAAGAGACATCTGTTGTTTTTTGTTTGCTTGCTGTCAGGTGGTGACTGGTGGTTGTTTCACAATGAGGCTTTCTAGAAGTTTCACCCTCTCCGTTCTTCTAAATGAGTGGCAAAAAAGCTGAAAACACTTCATTTAACTTCCTATAATAACTCAAAAAAGTTTCTTTTCTTTTCTGCATTTCACTTCAGCTTGCGTAGGCTACTACTCTGACCTCACACTTCAAACTTGCCACTGTGTTCTGCAAATATTGTTGGCTCATGATAACTTGCTTGCGGCACTCCTTTATATTTAGATAAAGCATCAGCTTAACTAATAAAGTAAAGTAAAGTAATGTAATATAATACATAGTACCATTCAAAAGTATGAGGTCATGGTCAGTTTGTTTAAAAAAAGTAAATAAATAAAAAACGTTCCGGTTCCCAAAGTGTGCATTTGATCAAAAATACAGTAAAAACTCTAATGCTGTGAAATACTATTGCAATTTAACATAAACTATTTTCTATTTTAATATATTTTATAATGTAATGTATTCCTGTGATGGCAAAGCTTAATTTCTTCAGTGTCCCATGATCATTCAGAAATCATTGATTTGCTGCTCAATAAACATTTCTTAGCTGGGAAAAAATACTGATTTCTCGATTCTCATTTTTCAAAAATGCTATTTTCAGTTAAACAAAGCTTTGTAGCGTGCCTCCCATCCAACTAATCGCAATAAGATTTGTTACTTGTGATATGAAAAAGTCTCAGCTTTCAAATTCTGTCAATTTTATTCCAAATTTCAAACAATAAATACCGCTTTGGCGCAGTAGATCGCTGTAGCGTCTCAGTTCAAGCAAAGCAGCGGCACAGGCCGCACGTGAGTCGATCGTCTCTTCCTCTTTACTACTTGATATATGTTATAGCACAAAAAAAAACACATATGAACAGAATGAATCAGAGTGAATGTTGAAAGATATAATATAACTAACCGAAATCCATCAACGGAATTGGTTGTTTCATCAACGGAAAGACGTCAATAAAACAGCTTATAAAGAACATGTCACATAGCATTCATTTATCTCGGAAAAGCCATTCAAATGTATAAAAACTTGTTAGTCAGCAAAAAAAAAAAAAACTATAGAGAGGAGAATTTTGCTAAATATATAAATTATATTGGATTTTCATCACTTTTTTTACTCAACCTTTAATTTCAATATTTAATGTAGCCTGTTTCAACCAAGCCATCGTGTTTTTATGACAGACACTTTTTAAATGTTTATATGTACAAAAAGCAAGTAGAAACATAATTGTCATTAAAAATGTATTAAAACGTTATTATAGAAATATACTTATGTGTAATTTAAATCTAAGTACCCCACAAATCAGTTCATTTTAACCTATAATATTATATTTATGATATAATATTTTTCCTTGAGGAAATTACCCACGTACTGTACTTGATAGGGCCTAATTAATCAATATCGAATTGGATTTAATCAAATCGCAAGCTTGTGAATCTAATCGAATCATGCAATTTGTGTCAATGCCCAGTCAAATTATCATCAATTTTGAAAACAGCTGCTTAATGTTTCTTGTGGAAACCACGATACATTTTTTCCAGGATTCTTTGATGAATAGAAAGTGCAAAAGAATAGCATTTATTTACAGACACTTTTGATCAATGTAAAGTGTCCTTGCTGAATAAAATAAATAAATACCTTTCAGTAGTAAAAGTACTTTTCTTCATTTTAATGATGGTAGTACTATCCAGGGCAGCAAAAGATGTTGATTTATTTGACTAAAAGTAGCATTCATCTTCTCAGGGCAGACACTACTGAATATGCTACGATGCTGAAGATGCAGAGAATAAAACTGAACTGAAGATGGTGGTAATTTTGAAAACCGCAGTGGCATAATCCATCATGTGTTTATACAGTGTTGGGGGATTTCTTATAAGCATCGTGGCTTGTGGCTCAAGAGAGCACGAGTGTTAGTGAGCAGAGTGGGTCGAGCAGCCCTGAAATGATGAGATCCTCCAAACACTCAGCACATGCATAGAGTAAATGTGTGCCAGAACACACACACACACACACACACACACACACTTCCTGACCATTCAGCCCATCTTTCCTGGGTTGTATAGTGAGTATCTCCCTGAGCAAATCTCCATGCTGCTTTTCACACACCTAAAATAGAACTCAGCAGATACAAGAAACCTTTCATTTGCATTGCGTTAGAAGAAGCTCATGAATAGCTCCATGAGGGTCCTTTTGCTCTCTCTCTCTCTCTCTCTCTCTCTCTCTCTCTCTCTCTCTCTCTCTCTCTCTCTCTCTCTCTCTCTCTCTCTCTCTCTCTCTCTCTCTCTCTCTCTCTCTCTCTCTCTCTCTCTCTCTCTCTCTCTCTCTCTCTCTCTCTTTCTCTCTTTCTCTCTCTCTGGTGATCAAACATGCCTATTCATCTGACTGGATGGAACTGCCTAAATGCAAAGCCGGAAAGATAGATAGAGAAAGGAAGAAACAGAGAGACAACAGCATCAACTATTCTTCTCTTTATCTGACACTGATATTTACCTTTTCCAAAGGCAGATAACTGATGACTTTCAGTGCATTCGCTCTATCCCTCTCTTCTTTCATTATAGAAGGAGATTTTTAAGTTTGCTTTTGGCATCTCCCCTGCACTCACACATTTTTTAGTGCCTGACAGGAAAAAATACTGACAATCGCTTCTTCATACAAAATTGATGCGAAAATAATGAAATAAATGTGGTGGATTCATAGGCAAAACAGAATGGACAGCCCACACGCCATCGCTTACCCCGGATCACTGAGTACCTGTCTATAAAACTGGCCTCTTTAATGCTCAGTGGCTCAGTGTAATTCTAAATGACAAGCATCAACATGTTTTATTCTGGTCTTGAAACCACAGGCTATATTTGCTCTATTAATAATCTATGCTTTCAGCTCGGCTGCACTATGAGGTCGTCTCATGCACGCCGGAACGGGGCGTGGGAGCAAGACAGGAAATGGGCTGTCTCACCTGCACATGGCCTCACCTGTAACCTGCCTGAGATGCCCACAGGCTTTAAGGGTGGCCAGCAGTGAGGGAGCATGAAATACAACTAGAAGAGGCAGGGAACACCCTTGCCAGTTTATACTACACTACTGTGCAAAAGTTTGGGGTCAGTAAGATTTCTTGCCACTTTTGTTCTGATCAACTGAGAAATAAAGCATTACATTAAATCACTTAGCTCATATCACATCAAACCGTGCACGTTAATTTTATTGTTATACTTTGTTCTTAAATTGTTAGTGTCTATGCGTGACTGTGTATTTAGTGTGTATCAGCGTTACCTATAGATTTCAATTTCCGTACAGTCTAATCTTCTGCTTTTGACTACAGGTGAATCTCTAGTTGTCACTGATGATGATTGTCAAAATGATACATTTAATTATTCCAGCTGCCGTGAGAAAAGGCTATAAATGATCCGCCACCTGCAGCATCCTCACATGCGATACTACTACTAGCCGGACTCTTTCTTTATGTATACAGACGTGACGCAAGGACGTTTCCTGCAGAAATCCACCATACCACTCAAATTATAACAAATTATTACAAGCTTACCATTGTGAATCGGGCTAAGATAAGGGGATAGTTTTGAACACTGGCTGGTTATGTACTTGCTCAAAAATGTATTTTGGATCATTTTTAACCCAAAAAAAGTTAAACACTGCAGATTTAAAGATAACTATATTAGCGTCCACACCAGCAGACAATATTGTTCTGTTTATTCTAAGCACGTGCTTGTCTGTCGCTTTAAATGCTCGAGCTCGTTACAGCAGGATGGATTCTGATTGGCTGTCAATGTTTTTATTGTTCGTCAGCTGGATAAAATCGTTCTGAAAGTGATTCCAACAATGTCGTGTCATTATCGCTATAACTGCGGTGTAAACTCTGCTATTGGCCACGATTTTTAGAACTATATCTTTATTGTTATCTTTATAGTTATTGTCCTTGGTGTGAATGGGCATTAAGGAAAGAAGAAAAAAAAATCACCAACTCCAATTTTTTTACTTTTTCCTGTCTGTTTCGTTTGATCTTTTTTGTACTATAGAAACTATTCTTTTAGTTCTTGGTATCAAATGCTGGTCCGGACTCTAAAAGCTCACAAATGCCTCCCTAGAGAAAGAAAGTGAGAGAGATAGCTGAGAAGAAGGATTCACTATAGATAAGAAACAATGACTTGTTCTTTTCACTGCCTTTAATAAAAGTTTGTACCTTTAAGGCATAGTGGACCAGAATAATAACGGTTCTGCACTTTAAAGCCTTAAGGTCGGTTCTGGCTCAAGCGTCTGAGCAAAACGCCTGTCCGGAGGGGAGCAAACAGCAAATTATGAGCAGGGCTGGACTCCATTTTCTTCTGCACCGCCTGTTCACGCTAAAGCCAAGATTAATCCTGCCATTATTCTTCACAAGTCTCGCACCACACATATATGGAGCAGTAAAGACAAGACAATAATTAAACGACAGTGAGAGAGAAGAAGAAAGAGAGAGAGTTTCCCAAAGCAGATCGGTGAGATGAGATTGTTGACCTTAATGACCATAAAGGAAGATCAGTGTATTTGAAGGAGCCAGAGCGCTGCTGCGATGATGAATGTGTATGTGTGTGTGTGTGTGAGTGTGTGTATAATGTGCCCTTATGCCACAACGTGATTTGATGGTCAAAGCAATTTATGACTCTGCACACCAGAAAATTCATTAATACATAAATTACACACAGATGAGAGAGCGTGTAACTCAGAAAGTAATTCTGAACAATATTCATCTCATGCTCTTATGCTACCTAAAATACTCTCCGGCTTTCAGGACTATCTCTAAAGAGGACCTATTATACTTTTGTTTACATTTTTAACTTTCTTTGAGTATGAAAAAGATCTGCAAAGGATCTAACGTGTTTATGGTAAGGTGCGGGACATTTCCAAAACACGCTTGTTGCGGTTGACCAATCCCAAAACACTGATCCAGCCGACCAATCAGTGCACATTGCGCTTTTCAAAGGAGGGGCTTCATAGAGACAGGAACTAAAAAGAGTGTTACTGACAGATTGGGAAGAGAGGTGCTGCAACAATTTAAAATATGTTCTAGTAGACCCCCAAAACAAAATCAACTTTGTAAAAGGGCATAAGGTCAAAGGAAGAATGTAGAAGGAAGAATGTTCCATTATTAGATTATTTTTCAATAAATAATTTAATAATGGAATAAATAATGAAGAATTTGAACTAGCTCAACTGTTTGTTTGTTTTTGGGGGGGGGGGGTTGTCAGCCAAGGGCTGGGAAAATTTTTGATTTCTCCATTTTAATCGATTCTAAATTTATGAACCAATTTAGCTTCTTTAATCCCAAGAATTGATGAGTCATTCTGTTTTCAGTTGATGAATGAACGGTACATTGCAGCGCCCCTCCCATCCAATAAATCACAATAAGTTTGTGCTTTGTTACTTTTGATATGAAACAAAGTCTGAGATTTCATATTATATAATTTTTTTAATGAAATTTAAAAAATAATCAGTTTTGGCGCAGTTTAATGTGGCGTGACAGATCGCTGTAGCCTCAGTTTCTTTAGATGCGGCAGCGTTCACATGAACTGATCATCTCCTCCGCTTTAATACCAATTGTCCAAAATTAACATGAATGAACATCTGAATGTATGATGAAAGCTACAAAACATATCATGTCTCATGTAAATGCTTAGTGTTTCAACTGTGCAACGTCACATTTACCTCCGAAAAACCATATCCAGTGACCATTGACTCGTTTGTCAGCTAGAAAATGTAACTCTGAGAGGAGCACTTTGCTTAAGATGTGCACCATATTCATTATAATTTTAATGTTCTTCAATATTTAATGCATGCTTGAACAATTCCTTCAAGTTTTAATGAAATAAGTTAGTTTTATAACTTTATTATTATAAAAACTTCCTTGAGTGTAATTTAAGAGTTTGTATACAAATGAGTTCATTTTAACCTTAAATTTTATAGCAATGTAGTACCAGCTGACTCCCATGTATAGTTTACAGCATTAGTTGAGAGATTTTTTCCCTTGAATTTGCCGTGCTGTACCTGATATATATCCAAAATAATTGGAATTGAAATTTAATCGAAATTGAATTGTGAAATGTGTCAATATCCAGATCTAATAGTTATTGTATAGATATAAAAAAATAAAAATAAATACTAAAAATGAGTAAATTAGTGTACAATATAAAAGGGTATCATATTAATATGGTTAAAATCACTGTTGGGTTTAAACATTGGATTCATGCTTGTGCATCTAAACTAAAGCAGTTTTTTTGTGTAGCATACCAGAATCAGTCATCTGATAGATAAATGATTCATGTTGAGTATGCTGTATTGCATAACTGCAGGAAAAGGGAGTAAATAAAACTGACTTATATTCCAAAAACAGCAGGAACCCTGATGCACAACGCAAAGCATTTACATACTTGCGTACTGCGGAAGCGTGCCTCAAATACCAAAGCATTACACTGGCAAGCTCTCAGGAATGTGGTCAATGCGACAGGCTCATTCCCACCGACAGCCAACTACTGATCAGGAACAAAACACAGAGCGCTGTCAAGGAACACCACCGTCGTCTTTTCTTAGACGTGTGAGGAAGTTCAAATCTTCCTCGTATTGAAGTCTTCTGTGGAAAATTAATTGGTTAACCAAGCATAAAGCCGGTTTGATGGAATCATATTTCTGCAGAAAGTCCCCCATTGAAGGCAATTATGGAACAGTGTGGAGAGGGCCGTGGGGGTCTGAAACCGTCACTGAAGCTGCATTTTGTCTAAAATGCTGTCTGGGTTTCAAGGTCATAACTTAAATCTCAAACTAGGCATCAAGTTTCAAAGGGGCGAGATTCATTACAACATTTAGGACCTTTTAACGGATCTGATATGGAAAATCAGTAACCGCCGGATCAAAGCAAGTCAAACTCCTACTGAGCCCCAAGCTGGATGTTTTTACCTCAAAAGTGACCATCAGTTGACTCGGCACACTCCTTAGACAGCATCTGGGGCAGACATATCTATTTTCTCTCCATCATACTCCTCTACAGCTATCTGCCAAACATTATACTACTTTGTCATTACTGGTCATGTCCAATCAAATGTGATGTCAATCAAATCTCCATAGAGACATCATAAGCTTCAAAAGTTCCCTGAATTCATTTTGACTTGACCACTCTGAATGAGTTTCAGCCTAGTGTTTAGTTTCAGCGTATTGGAAAAGTACTACTGTTCAAAATGTTAATAAATTAACAAAAGGGTTTTTTTTTAAACAATATCCCATAAATCTTTGAACTTTTATTGATTGAGGTTCATAAGTAAAATGTTGAATATGCTGGTGCTGGAAAAAATTCCAAAGCAAGTAAGAAGTCTCTTGTGCTCATTAAGGATGCAATTATTTGAAACAATTACAGTAAAACAAATTATAATACTGCGTTTCAATCATTTTAACAGAACACAATTTATTACCAAAACTACATTTTCTGCAGCCAATACTCCAATCTTAAATGTCACATGATCCTTCAGAAAATCATTCTAATATGCTGATTTGCTGCTCAGGAAACATTTATGATTATTATACATATCAGAAATTAAGACGTTTAATAAGGATGCGTTAAACTGATCAAAAGTGACAGTTAAGACATGTATGTTACAAAAGATTATATTCTATTATTTTAAACTTTCTATTCATCCAAAAAAACTGAACAAAATGTTTCCACAAACATACTGTATTAAGAAGCAAAACATTGATTTTCAACACTGATAAGAACCATTATTAATAACTGAACACCAATAATAATTAAGAAAATCAGCCAATTATAATGAATTCTGAAGGATCATGTGACACTGAAGCCTGGAGTAATGATACTGAAAATTCAGCTTTAGCATCATATGAATCAATGACATTCTGAAATACATTAAAATAGAAAACAGTTGTTTTGCAGTATTTAAATCAAACAAACGCAGTCTTGGTGAGCATGAGAGACATTACAAAATCTAAATGATTCAAGCATTTTACAGATAATCTATATATACACACACACAATTCAAGCCATGGCAGAGTGCATTGATCCTACCAGATTTACCTCTGTTTGCTATGTATTGAATGTGAAAGAATGGCTTTATTGGTATATCCATTCCCTCTGTGTGCAAAGTCTTTAGAGTGGATGGCTCCACAAACAACTCTTTGCGCACCAGCTGATATGGACTCATAGGATTCATTGGTGTACAGCGGGCTGTAATTTATATATTTTCTGTTAGTTCCAAGACCAACAGAAGCTCATGTTTGGACTAACATGATATATGGCATTTCAGCACAAATTAATGCCTCGTCACACTAAATAAACCATCCCTGTTTGACCTCAATAAGTCACAGTGTATGTAAAACATCCAGTTAGCTTCCAGAACTCTCCGTGGCAGTTTATGTGTCCCTGGTGTCCATATTGCTGTCACGCATAGTTAGCAATTACACTGTCCAATTACATTTCTAAACTATCTGAGACTTGTAATTAGCATGTAAGCTAAGGTTCCCCTGTCTGCTTGCTCTGATGTGGCGTTATGGGGAACTCGAGCGCAAGTCATTCTCACAGGCATAAAACATGGACCTGAAAGAAACTTAAAGACTGAGGTTCTGAGGACAAAGTTTTCACTTATTCACTTAATCAAACTAGGGATGGTTGATGTCGAAGAAAAAACTTCTAGAAATTGAACATGAAAAATAAAATCTTTAAATATAATCTTAATCTTATATAAAGCATAATAGAAGACTGCTACCTTGGTAAAGATAAACTTTAGTAAGAAAAATAATGTTAAACTTGGTCTGTTTATTTTATTTCCCTGAATCTCTTCAAACTGTCTGTTTCATTGAATCATTTCTTTATCATTTGCAGAAGTTAACACTGAAGTCTGAGCTGTTTTAGGGCCCTTAAGAAGTTGACATACTCTGACATTTGTGCTTTTTTGATGTAGTCAGGGCTTGACATTAACACCTGTCAACCTGCCAAATTTTGATGCAAGATTGCACACATTTAACTATGTCCTTGAATGTTGTGCTCACACCCAAAGTGTGTGCACATAAAGCCGCCTCTCAGTACTAACTTGAGTTCTTTTTCGCTGCTTATTGCACTAAAACTGTCAAATTCACACAAATGAATGTCAAAATGCCTGTCTTGATAAGTATTCACGTAAACACTGTTAGTTATGTTTTAAGTGAACGTAGCTGAGAATGAAACTGATAACCCCTCCCCAGAATGGATCTGTGCCCAAGGTATTAAAGTGACAGCAGCCTAATATACATGCTGCCAAATGAGATATTACAAATATTTATATGTCCGTTTTCCCCCATTGTATCCATGTCAAAATTGTGACCTGTGAAAATGCTGAGTAGCTAGTAACTATGGAAAACCACTAGCCGCAGTGGCCTTTGAGCAAAAAAGTCAAATCCTGGATATAGTTAATATGAGGATTAAACATCACTCTTCCTAGTGTGAATTTAAGTAAGGAAAATATCTTATTTTTAGCTAGATTTTTTTGTAAAACTATGAAATAAATAAATAAACTAAATAGAAAAAAAAAATACTGAGATATATTGATCAAATATTGTCAAAAACCTGAAACATAATTGAGATATCATTTTTCTAGCTGTACTGCCCAGACCTAATTCACATTTACAACCAGCCATAAATGAAACTGAATCTCAGGCTGCGTGTCCACCCAAGCGTTTTAGCTGAAAACGCTTGGAGATCTGCTGAAAAAGCCTCGTGTTTTTTTCATCAGTTGAGACTGTTTGTTATGATACGGAATGTCCTGCGGAAGTGTTACTAGTATCTTATTTCACAGATTGTTTGTTTCTGTATTGATTATACATAAAAATTCTGATACAATGTAAAGTATTTGCTCTGGCTTTGTTTTAAGTTATTTTGTTTCGTTATGCTGCTGCTTGTTTTCATCTGTTGACGTTGTACAAGCAGAACATGGTGGTTGGTCGGTGTTGTATTTGTCCCGTCCCTCCTCCACTGTAATTGGACGGCTCGGTGAAAAGTGACAGTGATGAGTGCTGCATTTTACTCAAAGTTGAACATTCTTCAACTCTCGGCGCCCAGTAAAAAACACAGAAATACTCGCTCAGCGCCACATTTCGCTCATGGCATTCTAAAAACGGGGCTCTCCCATTAAAAACAATTGAATACGCCAGCCAGCCGCATGAAAAATTAGTAGATTAAATATTATAAAAATTAAAAAAAGGGCCAGTGATGGATAATGAATGAATATGAGTCTGTGAGCCATTAGCTGCCACCTCTGCTACTAGCAGATTCACAAGAACAGATTAGTGGAAAAATTATGACATAATTTGATCGTAATAAATGTAATGGGTTTCTTTTCTCTTGAGTGGATGAATAATGGACTGATGCCACAAACATCTCCCCCAGGACAACTGTTTGGCTGGATCGTGAAATGTCATATTTCTACATTCTGTTTACTCCTATTAAATCCAAAATGCCAAGACAATGCTCTGATCAGATCCAACAAATACTACAGTGAACGCCAAAGAGCAACCTGAGGAATGATCCAAATTTTAATCCAATAATTAGGCTGATTGGCAGAATGAAGACATTGAACAGATTAAATTGGATGAAATGGAGATCGCCTCTCAAATAAATGTGAAAAATAAGTGGAAAGAAAAAAAAATCTACACCATTTTAAATTGATTTGTGAAAGATATAAGAATCTGTTCAGCATCTACACACATTTTGTTATTTAATGATTAAGAATAAATATTTTTCAGAGGTAATTTTACGGATTGTCAAACAGATGTTCAGGTGAAAATGAATGTTGATGCCCCACTTAGTCATGTATGCACAAATAATCCAGTAAAGACATTCTATTCCTCATCAAGGTTAAACTGAGTCAATGTAAACTGGTTTAAACTGCCTTGAAAGTAAATAGGACCCTTTGCTTGCTATCCTTTTCGTAATGGGCATTAAAAGTGTGTGTGTGTGTGTGTGTGTGTGTGTGTGTGTGTGTGTGTGTGTGTGTGTGTGTGTGTGTGTGTGTGTGTGTGTGTGTGTGTGTGTGTGTGACTGGTAATACGGTATGGGGACAAAATGTCCCCACAAAGCTGGCAATATCCAAATTTTTGTCCTTGTGGGGACATTTTTTTGGTCCCCATGAGGAAAACATCTTATAAATCACACTAAGTGATGTTTTTGAAAAAGTAAAAATGCAGCATGTCTCATGTGATGGGTAGGTTTAGGGGCAGGGGCAGTGTAGGGGGATAGAAAATACGGTTTGTACAGTATAAAATGCATTACGCCTATGGAATGTCCCCATAAAACATGGAAACACAACATGTGTGTGTGTGTGTGTGTGTGTGTGTGTGTGTGTGTGTGTGTGTGTGTGTGTGTGTGTGTGTGTGTGTGTGTGTGTGTGTGTGTGTGTGTGTGTGTGTGTGTGTGTGTGTTATAGTAGGTCAAGTAAGTACAGTCAAGTGGCTCTTTGACACAGTAAACAACAACAAAAATGCACTGGCGTGCACACACACACACACACACACACACCAACTCTCTATCTGTGTCTAATACAGAACACGGCTTGGAGGAGAGGATCAGCTGTTATTATGGATGAAAAGATCTGCATTGCATTTGTACTGCAGGGATCTTCCATACTAAAAGTTTGCAGATAAAAGAGCCTGAACATCTACAGGCATTTACAGAGCCATTACTAAAATCCCCCAGCATAACTGTGTACACGGCCCACAGGCTCAATAAAACACACGCACATACATTCAAGCTTAAACAAGAAAAACCATACACTTCTTCATTACTAAATGTGTAGTTTTATTTGTTAGAGGCATTGACTTGCTTTCAGGCTGAACCTAGACGTCCTGGATGTTTGGAGAAATCCTCAGAGTCCTTTTAACCTCATATGAAAGTGTTTACTGTTCATTTTCAAGATGTGTGTGGAAAAAGAAGGAGAGGGAGAGAGACGTGGCCCCGGAGGGCTAGCAGGCACTGCTGTTCTTGTGCCATGACGGATAAATGTGAGGCTTTATAGAGGTGGTATTGATTAAACAAAGGCACTACATGAAACGTGTGTGTGTGTGTGTGTGTGTGTGTGTGTGTGTGTGTGTGTGTGTGTGTGTGTGTGTGTGTGTGTGTGTGTGGTTCAGGTATGCCCCCTCTGCCCTGGTAGACAGGCCGTGCTGAAAGGTACAGGGCAATCCGCTGCCATGGTGACTCAACTTAGACAACTAACACTGACTGTGCACTCTAAAAAAATAAAGGTTCAAAAAAAGGGGTTTTGCAGCGTTTCCACAAAACAGCCATTTTTTATTTCCCGAAGTACCTTTCGAAAGAACAGAAAGAACCAATAGTGGCTCCTGGCCATACATTTAGGTAGGTAGTTTATGATAAACATTTTGTAAGCTTTATATTGTAAACGCTGAACATATCAGACACTCTTTTGGCAGAATGTGTTTAGAGCCTGGGGGTGACACTCTGGGTGATTGACAGACTTTAGTATACACAACTAACGCATAGAATGCCATCTTACGATTGCCTTAATGTAGTATTCTTTCTAGTAGTTCTTTCTTTGCATATTAGGGGTTGCACCATAGACTGTAAAAAAATATGGACGTAATGTCTGTGAAGTCACTCATAGGTTTCAAAAGAACGTTCCAGAAGTCTAAAGTGCGGCCGTTGCCATCTTGGCAGCACATCACCGTGCGTCCCGGGAGTGACTGCGCGTCATAACTAACAATGGGCAAAGAGGAGCTAACAGGTGGAGTGTTCAATTTTAATATATCCTGCTCACTTTACGACTTAAAATTGTGTAGAAAATCCCAAAAATATTTTTTGTAGAATGCTGAGCACATTTATAATTTATTATTAATTCAGTGTATATAGGTGTCTATGTTTGGGATTTTATTATACACAAACAGACGAGCCGCAGCTGGAAAGAACCATATTTTTCTTAGTTTAAAGAACTACAAGTAACTGAAGAACCTTTTCCTGCTACAAAGAACCTTTAATTGCAAAAAAGTTTCTTCATGGAATTATAGTCGTCAATAAATAACCTTTATTTTTACAAGTGCGTGCATCTCAAGAGTCTGTATGTTAAACACCTCTGCTTTGTAACTTGCGTCTTCAAACCAGCAATGACGCTATAATACTTAGCTTGACTCCGATCAAGGCTTTGAAGAAATCTGTATGTGCATATGCTAATCCCAGCAATTTCCCTTGTGAAAGAGCAAAAGTTACATAACCAGAATGTGTCAAGCTCTACTTTATAAATGGTGTCTCAATTTTATTGATGCCTTTTAAATAGTCGTGATTCGTGAGTGTAAATTCATTTTTCCAGACTCGTGACTCAAATTTTTCTGGCCTTTAAAAGATCTTTTAAGATAACTTCGGCTTTACTGACATTTGCCTCATTGGCCGCGGTATGGAGAGTTTTTTTCTGGCTTATTGAACCCTTGAAGACGTTGTTACATAACAGTTTAAGCGGGGGTGGGTGCAATCAAATCGTCCTGCCATTATATCGGACCATCAAGAGTGTCAAATGAAGAGCAGGAGCACTCCTTGCACTAACCATGCATGCGTTACTGTGAGAGAGCAAGCGAGTGAGTGAGCTTACACCCGGAGAAGAAAAAAAAAGTGGTATAAAAATGACAGAAGTCTCATGCTATTACACGCTACAGTGTTCATGGTAATGAGATAGTTGTGTGCTGCCATTTCAGACATTGACGGCTGTACAGTGTGCACTTAGAGAACCTCGTCTGACAGGGAGAAGAAGAAAATGTAAAAATATGATCAAATTAAGTCAAAATTGACCCAACCGGCTTGTCAAAGCAAAAAAAAAAAAAAAACGAGCTAATTCTTTCCAGTGACAGAGCCCGTAATGAACCAGCTGCTGCTCAGGTCAGTACACAGGCTGATATTCCCCACATTCCCATATCACTGTTTACTTCGCTAACGGCTTCCAGGTCGGTAAACTGGACAGATACATGCCCAGTCTGTTGAATATGAGGAGCCATTCGCCAGGTCATCTTAATATGAGAACATCAGCATAATCTCGACTCGAGGTGCACTGGAGAATCAAGGCTCTCAAGAGAAAGCCAGAGCCGTGAGAGGATGCATAACCTTAATGTGAAGATATTAAAGTAGTAGATGGAGCAATTAAGAGATGCGGTTAATAATCTTTATCAAGGCTGTTTAGCTTACTCGGGGTAGTGAGAAATTGTATAACCACTAAAGGGAGATTCCCCGCTGTCTCGTAACTTGGCAGCTGATCCACCTCAGACCTTGCTGGTGTGCAACAAAGCATGCGCCTTATTGCCACTGTGTATTGTAAAACTAATAAAATGTGGATATATAATGCATGGGGGAGGCTAAATTTGTAGTATTGCGCTGTTGTTTTTTTTAGCAGCAGATCACCCAGATTAAAAAAAAAGAAATAAAATAGCAATTCCTCTCCTTACCGACAATTTCATCCCTCATGTTCTCCATGTGTAACACACTGCTAAACTCCAATAGCAATGTCTCAAACTTAGATATGAGCTCTTTGTTCCTGATCCCTTTTTGCTATTGCCATACCATACTTAAACCTTCGAACATGAAAACAAAAAGGATTTCACACACAGTATGGACAGTATGACATTGCTCTACAAAGTAAGAACTAATCTAAACAGACCATGCAGCAAAATAATGTGTAAAATATACACTTTACCGTGTGTCACTGTAGTAAGAGTTCGCCTTCTGGAGAACCAGTGAACGCAATATGTTGCAGCATCCTACATCAGGTAGAGAATGAACAATGATGCTCACCTGGCTCCACTTTCATTCCAACCTTAAAAATGCTCTCCATTATGCCTCTGGAACAGCTGCTAAACAGATGTAATGGTGAGGACAGCTGTCAAATTCTGCCACTTATATAATAATAATAATAATCAAACTTTTAGTTGTTCATCATCTTCGGAATGGGGTTCCTAAGTGCTAGGAAACCGGCCGGGGTAATGAACATTTCAATGAAAAGTGCTTCTTTTTGTGGCTCTTACTCAGGGGCTGCTGTAATTCATGAGCGTGGTGTATTGCTTAACATTTGGCTGACTTTTTGTCCATGCAGAATGTACAATAAAGGTTTGCTGCATGCATGTCTGATTTAATCCTACTCTTGCCACATACAGTAAGTTCTAAGAGCTCCTGTAAACCATAAATAAATCCCTGGTCATTACAGCTCTTCTGATTCTGACTCCTGACTTTCCACAGGCAAATTGCACACCATTTGAACCCTATTATCAAAATGTCACTCAAAGAGTGAGAGATGTGATTCATAAAATGGCATAAATGTCTTGACCGCACATAAAATGTTGTTCTGGCATGGTAGACTGTGGCATGTGAGGGTGTGTTTAGCTGATACTCGACCTAATTTGCGCGCGACGAGTCTGTGGTATTGAATCGCGGTTATTTGGCGGCCCCTAGCGAGAGCTGCGTGAATAACTTCAACTCGATTCGCAATCTTGTTAATTACGAGCCCTCTAGTTATTCACAAAAACCAGCTTCACTTAAAACGTTTCCTCGGGAATATTAAAAACGCAAAGCTGTGAGGTTTAAGTAAGACATCACATTAAAAACAAGTTAAGTGAAAACAGCAGGACGCGCATCAACTTGCCACAAAACTCTTCACAGATGACAGGATTTTGGCAATGGGCGTTTAATGCATTCAGCCCTTAGCTGAGAGATCTCAAAAGGGATATTTATTACCTGCGTGTGACACACCGTTTCAGCCACATTTTTCCAGACAACAATTCCGAATCAGTCCTCCTGGTATTCGTCCATTTATGCGTTCAAGCAAACGTCGACGCTCGAGCGTAATGGTCACCTTAAGTTAGACACCTTACTCCGAATGTTATGGATGCTAGCATTCTAATGTTATATATCCCGAGAAACAGAAAGCTTGAAATAGCTCCACGTCTGTCCAGAGCCCACCAAACGAGGACTGGGCGAAATATTCACCAAAAAACAAAAACGCGTCTTGTCCTTTTTTTAGTTGCTCGCTGTTTTCTCCTCAGAAGTGCGCACAGACGTGCGGAGCGACCCAGCGGCAGCGTGGGCAGCTGGACGGTTCAGTTGCTTCTCAACAGCCGCCTTCTTTTACATTCACAAGTTCATCTAGATTATACTCCCCTGAAAAAAAAAAAAAAAAGTCAAGAAGCGATGGGAACCAGGCGGCAAGGTGACGGCGTCAACATCGCCCGTGCGCTGCGCTCGCGGTCACCGAGCACTTTCTCTACATTGTCATTACGAGACCGAGCGCAGCCAAAAACGCAAGATAAAACATCGAGATTTCCGTGGCGCAAAAGCATGTCCTACATCGGCTGCAGAAGCTCTTCGATAGTTCGCTCAATCTTTTTAGAGCCCAAACAAATTGGTGATGTGGGGGGAAAAAACAAGCGTGAGGAATGAAACACCACTTCACAGACGCGCGTGATGAGTGGAGCGCGTGAAAGCAACGCTCGTCATTTGGTAGATAGATAGACAGATAGTGTTATCACCACTGCGCGCGCTATCCTCTCTCTCTCTCTCTCTCTCTCTCTCTCTCTCTCTCTCTCTCTCTCTCTCTCTCTCTCTCTCTCTCTCCCTCCTCCGTCTGACTAACAACCTGCCAGTCCTGCTTTAGCTGACAAACCCGTGACGTCATTTAAAGTAAAATATGTAACATTTTAGACATCCTTTACCCTGTTTCCCTCTGAGGAGTTCATCCGAACCCAATTCTATCCTAATCTTTGCTCGCAGAGATAAATCAGTCTGCATATGGGCTACGAAAAGCTCAACCAGTATACAGTACTTTCCACTAAGGGGGGGATCAGTTTCTCATCCCAAGGTTAATACACTGTCTGGTGGGTTTACTGAAGCAACAGAGCCATATCCTGCAAATTACATGAGAGTCTAATGCCACATTTTTCTTCTTTGTGAAACATAGAAACTCTTTTTTGTTGTTAAGACGATTGATCTTCCACTCCAATTTACCATATAAGAAGAAGAAGAAAGAGACAGCGGTGGCGTTGAATAATCTTGAATTCCTGTTTATTTCACAGGAATGACTTTAGCCGGCTGAAAACGAATAAAAACTCTGTAGACTGTCAGGCAACAGCAGGAAAGCTCATTAAGCCGGTGCGTTTGAGAGAGTGGCTTTGTGAAAACGACCCTGATGAAGAAAATATATTCCTGAAAAAAACGCTAGCGTGTGTGGAGGTTATGAAATGTCACGTTTTGCCTTCATTTTTAGGGACCAAAACATTCCCCACAAGGATAGTTAAACCGATCACACATATTGTGGTGACCAGCTAATGGTCCTCACGAGAAAACGGCTAAATAAACACAATAAATAATGCCTTAATAAAAATATAAATACAAAAAGGTCTGGGCAACTGTTATGTCTAGGGGTAAGGGAAAGAAAATATCATTAACTCACTATAAAAACAAAGGAAAGGCATCAACATAATAGCAGGCTTATGTATATCACTTTCTACAGCAGATAAGCAGAGTTTAAAAGATGTATTTTCTAAATGCGAGGCATAGAAGGTTTACAGCATCTGTGATCATCTAGGAAAGCTGTTTTAAATTGTGCCAGTATAAATCGGGTGTTTGTGGAAATAGAAAATGAAGAGATAAATAAGCAGCATTAAAGAGCAGTACGGCATATCAAATCCAGCCTTAACTGCAAATGTTCAGCCGATTCCATCAGCTCTGCATTTATCACAACCTTGCATTTTGGAGAAACTATGTTTTTAGCATCTGTAAAGAGATCATTTACACAACCTTAAACCTGATATAATGGGAGAAAAAAAAGATAAATACTTTGTATAATCTGTAAAATCAATGTATTTAACCATGTACTGCATGTAAATATATTATAGATCGGTTTTATGTGTTGAATTAGTGCTGAAAACGATTCTGTGTGTGGTATGGTAGCAGACCTACAGTTATTTCACTTCATGTAAAACACGAAATCCTGGCAGAAACCTCAGTTCTTAGAAAACAGTTGAGCAGTTTTGCTGAGTGAGTTATTCATAACGTTCTGTATGTATCAGGCTGGGTATTTACTCACACAGGATTACTGTGTAATCCTTACACTGATGATTTAAGCCTCCAATGTAAAGACCACTAAATGCTGACTCAAAATAGCATTTTAACAACGACATCGACCGCAGCAATTTCAAGGTTCAATAACAATTTGGGCATGTTGCTAACCTGCAATAATTAGATAACTGTGATTAGTTAAACTTGTCAAGAAACGGAGGTCTTATCTGTCTTGTGTCAGTTGAGCTATTACTTCAGCTTCAGACAATTGTATTATCATACGCAAATAAAAGAGGAGTTCACAGTGTATTGTTTGGTAATTAGCCAAATCGTACTGCATTCATTTAGCTGCTTCTAATTTGAAAGGCTAAGAGGTTAAGACCCAGGGTTAGTGTATATTGTCAAGGACGCCAAAGGTGAAGGCGTGGACAAGAGAATTCTTTGTCGTGAATCTGAAGCAGAGGTTATGCTAATGAGTCAAAGTTTACCGCGTTCTTAAAACTTTCATTTTAAGCCTATAGATACAGTCTGTATTGAAGCAGCTGCAGGATTTTTCCGCTTTAGATGTTTTATGATGATTAGATTTTTCGGAACAGGCCTAGAAAGAGATTGCAGATATTGAATCACTGTTCACCACACTGTCCATATAGGAGCCCAATGTGATTTACACAAGACAGACATGTTGATGGGATCAACATCCTATCAATCAAATCCCTAACCTTAGTCGGACCGCCCACAGAACATCCACTGACCGCCTGATGCATAATCGCAAAACAGCCAAGTCAATCTGATTTTATGTTTCTATGCAATTTTCAACAGTTGGGGTGCACTACTCCACCTGGAAATAAAGTTGTGCTTAGAAGGTAAGGGTTGATGCAATGAGTGCTTTGTTGTTCATGTGGGCTAGACAGACCAAGCCTGCAGGCATTTCTAAGCCAGAATAATCTGCAGGGATGTTTGTCGTATACTGAGTTAAGCATATTAAAAACCAAACATGCTATTCAACAGCATGCACCTCATTACCACCAACTCGGACCCAGTGGCCATTCACTGTGACCATAAATACCAATACTTCAATCGGAACCATAAATTCAACATCATACTTTAAAATGTACCCCCTCCAAAAAAACAAAAAACAAAAAATCTGTTTTTGAACAAAGTCGCCTATGCTCGCCAAGGCTGCAATTATTTAATTAAAAGTACAGTAAAACAATAACATTGGAAATATTATTACTACTATTTTCTATTTTAAAATATTTTAGAAAATAGACAATTTAATAGATGTATTTTCAGCAGCTATTGCTCGTCGTCAGTGTTGCATGATCCATCAGAAATCAATTTTAATATGCCGATTTGGTGCTCAAATACTCAATTTAGTCAGAATATGAGTCTGGTACCGCTCCATTGAGCTTTGATTATGGGGCGTGTTTCAACCGAGCCAGGAAAGACCTCAATTGGATAGACCCACAACCAATCAGAGCAACGGAGCGACGCATGACGTTAGTTGTCAAATGTCAACAGAGCTCAACTGCACTTTGTTGTCAATATATATATATATATATATATATATACTACACATGTATTATATAAACCCAGCAATGCGAATTTTAGCAGGCAACCTTTCCAAAATAACATAATTTGCCAACCAAACGCCATTTTTTTTCGGAGATCCCCCCAGAAAGTTATTGTTTTGGGCTATAGTTTTGAGTAGCAACTGTGCGCGACATTGCAAAAAAAACGTGGCAACCCTATCTGCACGCACGCTGGATTAAGTAACGTTACAAGAAAAAGATGAGTGTAAACGATCTTTGCCAGTGTTGTAAAAAAAGAATTTAAGGATACACAAAGTACTTACCAACACGATCATCGTTTCTAAGAGAAATAGTGAAGGTGAATGCATATACGTACAAGTTCTCCGAGGATAAGAGCAAATTCAACCCAAAGCGCCTTCGATGACGTGATTACGTTACTGTTGATCATCTGTCCATCATCGTCTAAAGCCCGCCCTGACAATTTCATTGGTCCGAACAGTTTCTGTTCGGGCATAATAACTCCTCTATGGATCGAGGCCAGACCGAATTGCCAGAGCAAAACATTTTGTGGGCGGGGCTAAATTCGGCCAAGTAGAGGTAACTGCAGGCTGGAGCGAAAAGCTTCCTGATCCGCATAAAAGCGAGCCATAAACTTAATCACTATAATTACACAAATAATTATACAAGACAAAATACATTTCTTTCATTGAAAAAAATCAATAATGATATTGAGAATACATTCAAAAGTATGTTACCTTCGAAACTTTCTGTAGTTACGTGACGTCATCACCACCGCTGACTTTTTAAGGTTCAATCATAAAAAACATTCATACTGTTTGTGATAAATGCACTTTTTGTAACACATCACTTGAAGATTTTAAACATTTATTTTTGTATTGCCCTTTTTCTATTTCCTTTTGGACTGACTTTAAAATAGATATTCCTAAAATAGAAGTTCCTATTAGAATTTAGAACCTCTTGACATTTTACTGTTTCCAAAACCCATATTTTTCTGAAAAGCAAAATATAATTAAATGTTGCCGAAGTTTTATATGCATGACACAAATAAAAGAAACCCTCCTATATTACCTTTAATAAGACTGATCTCACAGTATACTTTGAAACCCTTTCAAACATGAGATCACAAAACAGTTTTCTACCTTGATTCATAAACTTTTATTTTTGTATTTATTAGTATTGTTCATTTTATACTTGTTATTCTCTGATTTATACATTTTGAGCTGTATTTACAATGCTTTGTATTAATCGTTTTTATTGCATTATACTTGAAATGTCTGTAATAGTAAAATTAAAATAATTTGTTTTTTAATTATTTTTATAAGATAAAAATGTCTCCTGACACTATTTAAGTCATACTAATTTTGTACTTTCATTTAAAGTACATACAAAGTAAAACTAATGTTATTTTTATAATAGTACAGCAAATGTTTTGTTGTATATATATATATATATATATATATATATATATATATATATATATATATATATATATATATATATATATATATATATATATATATATATATATATATATATATATAGATTCTTCTCACTGTAACATGTGTCTGTCAACAACAATTAAATAATTACCAAAGGGGAAAAATGTCAAGCAAAGAGACCAACAAATTATATCGCGCATATATTACCCCCGTCATCTTTTTTCCTTCTAAAGGAAATAACGATTTTTTTTTTTTTAGCTAAAGGAAATTACGTATAACTATGGTTACTGCTGATTGGCCAACGCAGTTGCCAGGAGGAAGCTCCTTTGACCAATGAGAAACCTCTTACCACGCCCCTACCTCTTGCCACGCCCATTACTCCAAGCTGCAGCTACCCGTGTCTCAATTCGGCTGGCATCCAGGCTAATTTCTTACTATTATCAGTGTTGAAAAAATTAGAGTTGTGCTGCTTAATGTTTTTGTTTCAAATCCTAACGTTTTTTCAAAGCTTCTTTGATTAATAAATTCAAACAGAACAGCCTTTCTTTGAAACATTATAATTTAAGTATTAACTTTTTATGACTGTAACTAACAATTATTTTGGTGATTGAGTAATCTGTTGATTATTTTTATGACTTATCGAGAAATCAGATTATTATTATTTTTTGGTAATAAAAATAGACCAAACACTCAATATCCTTTAAAAGTACTTAAACAATGAAGCAACAGTATTTTGGTTCAAATTAAGTGTCAAAAGCAAGTAATCATATGTTTTTATAATACATTAAAATATATATTCTTAAAATACATAATATACATAATATAAACAATCAACTTATGTACATAATGTATTATAACAAATGCCTGCAGAGGGCAACAACGGCCTGGTGAATTTTGTTGTTACACATTACAGCATGATTGGAGATTGGGCAAAATTGGTAGAGCTAGAACCCTAACCCTACCCATAACTCTATCCCTCCATCCATTTGAGATAGAGCTGGATATCATTTGGCTGCAGTGAGCACCACTTGGAATATTAGCCAAACAACATTTAATTCAAATGTTAACTTAATCTTTAATATTAAGCAACTTCTTTACGATAGAAATTATACAGCCACTGTAATTTTCTTGAACATGAATATTTGGACATCATAGAAAGCTATTGATGTATTCTCATGTATTGGCGTAGGTTTATAAATTATTTACCTTATAAATCTCATGAAAGTGCGCACATTTACGTTCCCAGATGACCATTAAGCAACCCAAATAAAAAATATATGCAGAGATAGAGTTTGAGATGTGTTCCATGCATGTATATGTTAATAGTTCAAGTGGAGCAGTATTTACTATGAATGGAACAGCTCTGAGACACACAACCTACACACATGTAAATAATTAAAGTGCATAGGCCTATATAAACCCACAGGTCATATCTTGATTCCAAATTAATCACAGCATTCACAACATATGCTATAGTATAGTTTTTAATATATCATGCCAGCAGCCTTAGAAAACAGTTTAAAGGTGTCATGAACTGGCTTTAAAAATATATATATTATACTGTTGTCTGAGGTCAACTAATGACGTTCGCATGTTTCTTACATTCAAAAACATCATAATGAATTATAAGCTATTTTCTAGCCTGGCTTTGAGGCTCTCTCCTGCAATGCTCGGATTTTATGGGTGTGCCGCACTGAAGACTTATAACCAATAAACCAAAGTAAACCGAAGTAAACCCCTACGACTAGGATTGGATAAGATTTGCATATTTAACCCTCTGGTGCTCTTCGTTTAGGGGTTACATTGGTTGTCTTCCCAGTCATAAGTGACCGGACACCTAAACATTTTACTTCCTCCACCCCAGTAAAACCAATGCAATTTATTTTTCTTCAATAATGCTTTTTCTTTTTAATTTTGTATTTTGAGATGATTTTATGGTATTTTTATATATATATTTATGCAATAATTATGGTCTATTTTTGCCATTGAAATTGCAAAAAATTTTTTTTAATTTTTTTCGTCTGGAAAACACATAGCCCCAGGACGTTGGGCTTTGTGAGCCCTGGCCCATAATGTTACATGTCTAAGTCTGATCACGAATCGCAGCACAATGAACCAACAACACCTCAAATAAAGGATTCTCCAGCCTGTGACAACGTGCTAAGGTATGTTCTGTTAGACACGTGCACATAATCAATAGATATCAAACTATCTTTAACAATCCAATTTATTGCTTAGAAGTTTGATCTGGTTTAGCTCCACGTAGGTCTATGTTATCTCAGGCATGAGTCTGTCAGGCTTTGTTCTTATTCTGTTGATGCAGCGTTTCAGCATACGATGACGTCAAGGGTCGGCATATTTTGAGATTGATCGTTTGCTGGGCCTGGTGTCATTAAAAGCTTTTCTTTGACTAACAAGGAAGTTTTGAGCTCTGAAACTTAAAGGATATTCATATACAGGGAGTGCAGAATTATTAGGCAAATGAGTATTTTGACCACATCATCCTCGTTATGCATGTTGTCTTACTCCAAGTTGTATAGGCTGGAAAGCCTACTACCAATTAAGCATATTAGGTGATGTGCATCTCTGTAATGAGAAGGGGTGTGGTCTAATGACATCAACACCCTATATCAGGTGTGCATAATTATTAGGCAACTTCCTTTCCTTTGGCAAAATGGGTCAAAAGAAGGACTTGACAGGCTCAGAAAAGTTAAAAATATTGAGATATATTGCAGAGGGATGCAGCAGTCTTAAAATAGCCAAGCTTCTGAAGCGTGATCATCGAACAATCAAGCGTTTCATTCAAAATAGTCAACAGGGTCACAATAAGCGTGTGGAAAAACCAAGGCGCAAAATAACTGCCCGTGAACTGAGAAAAGTCAAGCGTGCAGCTGCCAAGATGCCACTTGCCACCAGTTTGGCCATATTTCAGAGCTGCAACATCACTGGAGTGCCCAAAAGCACAAGGTGTGCAATACTCAGAGACATGGCCAAGGTAAGAAAGGCAGAAAGTCGACCACCACTGAACAAGACACACAAGCTGAAACGTCAAGACTGGGCCAAGAAATATCTCAAGACTGATTTTTCTAAGGTTTTATGGACTGATGAAATGAGAGTGAGTCTTGATGGGCCAGATGAATGGGCCCGTGGCTGGATTGGTAAAGGGCAGAGAGCTCCAGTCCGACTCAGACGCCAGCAAGGTGGAGGTGGAGTACTGGTTTGGGCTGGTATCATCAAAGATGAGCTTGTGGGCCTTTTCGGTTGAGGATGGAGTCAAGCTCAACTCCCAGTCCTACTGCCAGTTTCTGGAAGACACCTTCTTCAAGCAGTGGTACAGGAAGAAGTCTGCATCCTTCAAGAAAAACATGATTTTCATGCAGGACAATGCTCCATCACACGCCTTCAAGTACTCCACAGCGTGGCTGGCAAGAAAGGGTATAAAAGAAGAAAATCTAATGATATGGCCTCCTTGTTCACCTGATCTGAACCCCATTGAGAACCTGTGGTCCATCATCAAATGTGCGATTTACAAGGAGGGAAAACAGTACACCTCTCTGAACAGTGTCTGGGAGGCTGTGGTTGCTGCTGCACGCAATGTTGATGGTGAACAGATCAAAACACTGACAGAATCCATGGATGGCAGGCTTTTGAGTGTCCTTGCAAAGAAAGGTGGCTATATTGGTCACTGATTTGTTTTTGTTTGGTTTTTGAATGTCAGAAATGTATATTTGTGAATGTTGAGATGTTATATTGGTTTCACTGGTAAAAATAAATAATTGAAATGGGTATAGATTTGTTTTTTGTTAAGTTGCCTAATAATTATGCACAGTAATAGTCACCTGCACACACAGATATCCCCCTAAAATAGCTAAAACTAAAAACTACTTCCTAATAAACTACAAAAATATTCAGCTTTGATATTAATGAGTTTTTTGTGTTCATTGAGAACATGGTTGTTGTTCAATAATAAAATTAATCCTCAAAAATACAACTTGCCTAATAATTCTGCATTCCCTGTATTACCTTGACCTTTTATATATCAAAAGCTCAAGGGAAAGTTGATTTCTCAATTCATGACCTAATAATGCTTTTCATGGATTCTCGTCTATGGAATGCGCCACTTCTGGTATCTTTTCAGGTCTAATTTAATCGAGACCCTAAATTTGTTTTTTTTATCTTACGGACCCCAAACTTTTGAACGGTAGGGTATATTTATAATAAACAGATTCATAATTTCATAAATTATACAATGCCTACAGTATTTATCACATGGAAACTATAAATTTAATAGTTAGTTAATAGATTTGATAGATACAGACCATAGGCTGTAAAAAAAGATGGACGACGCCCCTTCACTATCTTCCTTTGTAGAAAAGTGTCCAAATATGGCGCTGACATCTTGCACTGATTTGGGACCCGAGTCTGCACAGTAGTGACCTCGGGACCTGAGTCTGACTGCGCAGTAAAGCAGGAAGTAGAGCCGCCCACACTCTGTGTCTGTGTGCAATGTCGGTGTGAAATAAACAGTTATGGAAATGTATTAAAGCTAAACCTCCCAAAAATCACGAAAAAAGTCTGTTGGTGCTTCAGTGACTACTTCGCTCAAAGAAGCTGTCATTCACAGCTGTCAATCATGACGTCACACCCCGTTTTTTTATAGCAAATAACTAACTAAAACAAAACTTATTTTAAAAAACGAACACTTGAAATGACATAAGCATGATGACAACTACCTAAAATGACAGAAACCATCTTTGGAAAAAAATGTATTTGATTGTTTAGTTTGTTTTGCATTCTATTAGCATATATGGAGGGGGCGGGGTTTATGAGCTATACTGGGACCAACCACCTGAGGGTGATCAGATTTTGACTGTATCAGATACAAATACATAATGTCTTCATTGTACATTTTTACTATCCAGTCACCCCGAACCATACATAGGTTTAAGCTTCAGTTTTGACTAGTAGTGCCTATTTAGCAGCTGTCAGACCTCTGTTCCTCAAATGTCACTTAATTAATGAGATACTCACTAGAACTCAATACATCAAGCCATGTTTAAATTTTGAGGGGTTAATCAATGCTATATATTTAGAACTGTAAAACTACATAATGATTTATTGATCCTTCTGCTGAACCCGTAACACAGTAAATTATTAGTGGAACACCTTGAAACCAATATAATATTTGGCCAGGGTCAAATCAACAATCAGTTACAGAATGACAATCTGGTTTTTCAATTAACAGTTGTTTCACTCATATAAAAAAACCGCGGCCTTGTATATTTCAAGGAATCCTCTGCATTACATGCTCAATATTCTCAATATTCAGAGCCGTAATAACCCCTCGAAAGGTGGAATAATTGCAAATCACTTTGAACACAACATGAGACACAAATAGCTGCCACAACAATAAGACAGTGACCATGACAACTGGACTGAAGATAGTTAACAGGACAATGGGCACCCAAAAGGGCTTATTTGCTAGTCGTAACTCTTTGAAGTTTAGGTTTGATAGAAAGTTGCAGAATGTTCCCAATGATGATGCTGGAGATGCTACATGCAGACTCAAAGAGATCCCTTGTGAAAAAGTAGTACACTTTGGCATATGTTTAAAAAAAATAGTTAAACACAGAAAAAATAAAAAATAAACTTTTTTAAATATTATACTTAAGTGAAACTGAATGTAATATTTTCAGTCACTTAAATGCATGGGTTTTTTTTACAAATTAAATGGAAATGTATTATAGTTTTAATTTACATTAAAAGCAATTAGTTGATAAGTGCTTTTTTGATCCACTTAAGAATATGTAATTTCATAATTACTTCTATTGTCTTTGAAATATGGTTTAAGTGTCCCGTTGAATGTACTGAAAATAATTCACGATAGACTATATTAGAAATTAATGTAATTACTATTAAAACTTGTATGTCATGTAATTAAATATATCTGTAATTACACATTTGTAGCGTCATTCAAATTTTTTCAACCTGATCTCACAGAATTCCGTGAAATGAACACGGACCCTTATCTCAAAATCCGTGGTAGTTTCACGGAATCGACAAAAATTCTGTGATGGGTCCATGGAAGTGATGCCTATGTAAGTCAATAACAGGCAGCATCCATGGTCAAAATTGCTTAAAACACCTTTCTTTCCCATTCTGACATTCAGTTTGGAGTTCAGGAGATTGTCTTGACCAGGACCACACCCCTAAATGCATTGAAGCAACTGCCATGTAATTGGTAGATTAGATAATTGCATTAATGAGAAATTGAACAGGTGTTCCTAATAATCACTTAGGTGAGTGTACATTGGCATTACTTCCATGGACCCATCACAGAATTTTCGTTGATTCCGTGAAACTACCACAGATTTTGAGTTAAGGGTCCGTGTTCATTTCACTGAATTCTTTGTCTGTACAAAGTCAATGGGGTCCAATACAACACTGGATCTCAACACTTTGAGACATTTTTTAAAATATATTTTGTGTTCCACTAAAGAAAGAAAGTCAACAACATGAGACTAAATAATTTACATGAGAGTAAATAATGATACAATTTTTATTTTAAAACAGGTCTGTAACCTTTAAAAATATATTTTTAACAGCCACATTTCCTTTAATTTAAAAACTGACTGAAATATGAAAAAATATGAGTATGCACACCAGTAGAGCAGTCTTGAGTAGGTACTTGAGCAACAGATGGTATTATTTAGTACACATCAGAGAATCTATTTTCTATTTCAGGTGTTTATGTTGAAGAATACAGAGTGAAAATTAGATTTGTTTGAAATGTTTGAGAGTCTCAGCTGCTTTAGAAAGCTCCTTTTACATCAGTCATTCTGCGACTAGTGAGGCTTTCAGTTCAACAGCCACTTATCTTACAAACCTCTTAAGAGTAACAGGCCAGCAATAAGCCCCAAGTTGGGCCTTATACCCTCCAGACAAAAACACACAGAGCGTTCAACTGGTATTTGATGCACAGAGCTCTCGTTCAGGCAGTTAGAGACTTCTATAAGAGGATGATGGGAAGAATCACAGGTGATAGACAGTGCATGAGAGGGACAAAGAATAAAACAGAACGACAGGGACAGAGTGAGTGAGAAAGAGGAGCCAAATGAGGACGTGTGAGCCCTGGCCTTGTGCATTCATTCTCTGTTCATCTATACTCTGAAGGGCAAGACATGACGTATTACCACTCCCACCGACACACACAGCCATCCAGAGACGACATGTTGGTACGCACATACACAGTGTAGCTGAATATTGACTTTTAAATATTTGCATTTCTATCCGCACACATCAGGTTGGGTGTATGTATGATGTACAAGCGTACATCAGAAACATGCTGATGCCGATATGGACACATATTACGGACCACCTTGGGCTGTTTTTAAGTGGGGATCTTCGTCTAGGCAATTTCAATAATCTCATCTCCAGGCTGTGGAGGCGGACCTCAGATTTGCCCGACATCTGATGTTGTCTTTGATTAAGATTCCTGACAAGGCCTCTGGAGTCTGGAGTGTAGCACAGTTCTCACCTGGGAAGGGTCTGAATGCTGAAGTGTAGAAAAAGTCATTGCTATGGAAACAGGCATAATACTGAAAGCGAAGAAATACACTTGAAAAAAAAGAAAACAGAAGGAAGCAGATTACAGGGTGCGTTCGGGTCAGCAAAGTCTTTAGAGGAAAAAATAAAAAATAAGCAGACCAAGAGCCATTCGGCCTGACCTGCATGGTATCACTAACTACCTGTGATCAATGTGAATAGGTGACACTTTGATATATTATGCCTCCAGGGTTATTTTAGTTAACCATAAAATGTCTAGTGCTTAACTGAAATAAAATGAAATATAACAAAAACAAACTTCAGTCATGACAACTCTCAGAGTTTGGCATGGTGATGGATATGTAAGGAATAACTGACGATAGGTCTTTGAATCATTAGAAAAATAATGCATTAGAGTCAATTATTCCGCTTACACTACAGTTACAACCACACCTTAAAACATTGTTCAGATGATGTATTTCAAGACATCTGTCAGATTTTTTGTCCTTTAAATCACTCTTTGTAGGACTAATTTCTTACGCATCTCATCCCAAGCCTCCGTAGCTAATTCCAAAATGTAATTTTAGCAGATATCGATAGCAGACTAAGGCCCCGATCAGACAGAACGCTTTTTTCAGGTTTGAAAATGCGTGGCACACCGCACTGCCTTTTTTTTGTTTAACGTTTTTTAATTTTTTTATATTGCCAGGCAACCCCTGAATCAGCTGTCCTGTCAGTCTAATCAAGATGACCATCACCACAATGGAAGGCCCACCTCTCCATTCATTCGATTGGACAATGAAAAAAAAAAGAGATGCGATGACTTTTCTGCCCAGATAAAAAAAAATTCAAATTCAGGCATTTTGAGCACTCCTACAAAAATGCAAAAACTCCCATAAACAGCGTGCAAAACGCTCAGTGCCAATAGAAAACTATTTTAAAAAGGGACCTCTCCCTGCAAAAAAAATGCATTCTGTCTTTCTGCAGTTAATAAAGCAGAGAGAGAGAGAGAGATTAAGTGTATATGAATTACCTGAGTCAGTGCATCTCTCAACAGTGTTCTGCAGCAGCGTCTCTACTAATAGCGATACTAAGTTTATCTGCTTCAAGAACATCGCCGTTCTCACCTCGTTATGAGAAATGTTGTGTAGCCTTTAAGTTGTTAAACTATTTCACTAATAAAATCATCAGAGCAGCGCTGACAACAAATTTCTGTTCGAGTGTGTGTTTGTACCGTGTGTGTGGGAGAGAGAGTGGGAGAAAGAGAGTATGCACTTTCCATACATACATCAAATGTAATTTTGTGGCAAAAACATGGAAATAATAAATAAATACGTTTTTATCCAATTGTTAACTATATTTATGTGCTTGGTCAGTGTTCATGTGAGTTTTGGTTCTATTGCTGATGTAGGCTGTAAAGACCTTTGAACTAACTGGAATCATTTGGCAAACTGATATGAAACTTTAATGCTGTAAAAGACCTGCCTGGAACTACTTTAGCCGTGCGTTTCCCCGAAAATAATTCCACAGCTTAGAACGTTATCAGTTTCAAGCATTCAACAGCCCCATAGTATAAGACAACACTAAAGTATTTGGTCTTGGGAAATCTAATGTTAAGTGGTCTCAATTTTTTACCAGAGCTTTATAATCACCTAGTATGACTTCATATTGTGTTGGTCACCATTTTGCTGCCAAAACAGCCCTGAGTTAACAGCTATTCATTTAAAATATATATATTTGTGTGATATGGCTGTATCAGTATATGGATAATAAAGCGTTCTTTCACACTCCACTTGCATTATATTTAGGCTATATTTAACTTGAATCCTGTAATAGAGTTCTGCTTACTTGACTGAATTGTTTGCATGTATTTATTTCCTGTTGTCTTTTATAATGTCTATTGTTGTTAATTTAAATACCGTTGTTCAATAAATATTATTTTAAGTAAATAATATACCGTATTTGGTATTAAGAAAGAGTCCATTAGTGATCGTGATATGTAACATTACAGTGAAAGTAACATTATTATGCTGATTGATGGCAGCAAAGACTGTCTTTATGAGTGAGTCTCTGGTCAGAACAAGGACGTTGTTTTAGCGCTGACATGGGATCCCCATAACTTTTAAAAGTTAAGAAAACAAATCGCTTTCCTCAGCGGACATTTAAAATGACTTTTTATAATGGATATAATATTATGGACATTGACCTGAAGAATGAATGCTATTTCAGATGCAGGTAATTCACTCGTTTAGTAAATATCTCTCTCATAATACCATAATACTCAACATACTACAACAAGCTTTAATGAAGCAACTCAGCATTCTTTTGTTACTTGTTTTAAAGTGACGTTTTAGAATTAGAAACGGAGGCATGGGCTCAACTGTTAAACTGTCAACTTAATTGAGATTTGAATCTGTGGCGGAAGAAAGTAGTTCTGCACAAAAGAGTGTTTTTAAAGACACTCTATTGTTGTGTCTTATTTGTTTACTCACTTGTGCCACCAAACTGTTGTATAAACACAATGTCACACTCATAGCCGTTCTATATGGCTGTATATCAGCACACTGTGATTACCTCACAGCTGTACTGATATACAGCCATATCGCACTACTCATGTATCATATATAAATGGGCCTAGAAATATATATTTTTTAAATGAAAAGATGCTTTTTTTGCGATGTCAGTAAGTAGCTGATGCATCCATTTCATAATGCTCATAAAAGAGGTTTTCTGAAAGTCTTTAAAAGCAGCTGAAAGCAAATCCCATTAAAACACTCAAGAGTGCAAGAGTACATGAACAGGTGCAGGCTGCTGTTGTTTTGTCTTTTGTAAGACAGTTGTTACGCACGTCCCAAAGCTTGACTAACACAGCAAAAACCTTTTCTTACAAAGTATTTGTCTTAATTTTCAGTCATATTATTTAGACATCCTCAAAACAAGATACATTCACAAAAGTAGAAAAATTGCACAAGATACGAACAACTGTTTTCAGATATTTCTTGTAATGATTTAATTTTATTCTTAGGTACTTGCTGTGACATACCAACAGCAAAGAGGAGTGTTTAGGTGCTTGATGTCTGTAATGGGCAGCAAATTACTGCAATTACACATTATAGTTTAATTTATCAGGGAAAAATATTTGATTAACATGGGTATTCAATGCGAAGATGAAATTTGATGTTTACATTCAAAACTCACTATGCGTCACTGAAAATGATCGACAGGAGCTGATATACCAGCCTGTGTATGAGAGTTTCATGGACTCAAGCCAGTGACTATACCATGCAAACAGAGAAGGAAGAAATCTGTGCATCTATTTTAATTCAGCAACAGGGGAAACCCCCATTAACCCTTGTCTTGTCACATCCTCTCTTCTTCTCTTCCATCTGACAGCTCACTTGTCCTTTATCACCTCAAAAATGAAACTGAAGTGTGTGCTGAAGAGCTCAAAATACACTGACAGCAATAACAAGAGGATCCCTGATATAAAACAATAAAAGTGTTTATTTGAGTGCCTTCGGTGAGATCGGTGATCGCACTCGGTTATTAGGTGTATTTGTGTATTTAAATAGATCATCGGTGACCTTTTTTATCCATTTGAAGGGAAAGACAAAGACAGAATGGATGCATTAAAGTAAAAGAGAGAGGCAATCATTGACATGTGTTTTCCCTGAACTCATGTTTCCAGCATGTGCTCACTTCAGTGTGGTTAATGGGTTGTATTGTAGTACTTCTTACCCCTTTCAGTGACCCCTGTGGTCAGGTTCAACGTGCCGGCAGTGGTTGCTCTTTCTTTGGGCTCTGCACAGGCTGTCACCTACGAGACCCTAAGTCTTTTTCCTGTCCTGACACTTTATGAGATCTGAGTGTGAAAACACCAGCCCTTTTTCAAATGACCCCAAATCTACCTCTGTCCCTATCAGCCCTTGCAGGTTTGCACCTCAGCATGTGTTTTGTTATAGAAGGTGTTGGAAGCGAGAGATTTGTGGAAGCGTTCAGTTATCAGAATTTATTTTCCAAAAACTGAAAAAAGGTATCACTTTAATTCAATGGCCCACTTTAGACATTTAAAAAACTAAAAGAAACTTTGCAACTGTGTCAACTAACTCTCATTAGAGAATTAGTAGACTGTCTGCTGTTGAATAGTTATATTATATATATTATAGTATACAATGATCAGGCACAACATTATGTGAAGAGAATAGATTATTAAGAGAAGAGATTATTCTCTTCATCATGGCACCTGTTAGTGGGTGGGATGTATCAGGCAGCAAGTGAACATTTTGTCCTCAAAGTTGATGTGTTGGAAGCAAGAAAGATGGGCAAGAGTAATGATTTGAGTGAGTTTGACAAGGACCAAATTGTGATGGCTAGACGACTGGGTCAGAGCATCTCCAAAACTGCAGATCTTGTGGGGTGTTCCCGGTCTGCAGCTGTCAGTGTAGCCCCTACTGTTCGAACCCGGGTCCGCCAGCATGAGAGTCGGCCGCTCTAACAAGGAGGCTAAAAGCTGCAACCTCTAACGTCAGTCACTAGAGCGTCTTTTGAGATCAGAGGAGTGAGGTTTACTCACTCAACAACGCACAGCAACAACTAGCTTGCCTCCGTTACACTCAACCCCCTAAACCTCACTCCCATCCGGGTACGGCACCAATGTAACCCCTCCTGTTTGAACCGCCCGCTCCAACCAGGACTCGAACCCGGTTGTAAGAGTTGGACGTTCTAACAAGGAGGCTAGAGGCTGCAACCTCTAGCATCAGTCGCTAGAGCGTCTCTTGAGATCAGAGGAGTGAGGTTTACTCGCACAGCAACTACTAGCTGACCTCCGTTACATCAGCATCTATCAAAAGTGGTCCAAGGAAGCATCAGTGGTGAACCGGTGACAGGGTCATGGGTGGCCAAGGCTCATTGATTAATGTGAGGAGCAAAGACTGGTCTGTGTGGTCTGATCAAACAGACGAGCTACTGTAGCTCAAATTGCTCAAGAAGATAATGCTGGTTCTGATAGAAAGGTGTCAGAATACACAGTGCATTGCAGTTGGTTGCCTATGGGGCCGCATAGCCACAGGCCAGTCAAGGTGCCCATTCTGACCCCTGTCCACCGGCGAAAGCGCCAACAGTGGGCATGTGAGCATCACAACTGGCAAGCAGAGAAATGGAAGAAGGTGGCCTGGTCTGACGAATCACATTTTCTCTTACATCACATGGATGGCCGGGAGCGTGTGCGTCGCTTACCTGGGGAACACATGGCACAAGGATGCACTATGGGAAGTAGGCAAGCCGGCAGAGGCAGTGTGATGCTTTGGGCAATGTTCTGCTGGGAAACCTTGGGTCCTGCAATCCATGTGGATGTTACTTTGACACGTACCACCTACCTAAGAATTGCTGGAGACCATGTATACCCTTTCAAGGAAACGGTATTCCCTGGTGGCTGTGGCCTCTTTCAGCAGGATAATGCGCCCTGCCACAAAGCAAAAAATGGTTCAGGAATGGTTTGAGGAGCACAACAATGAGTTTGAGGTGATGACTTGGCCTCCAAATGCCCCAGATCTCAGATCCCACCTCACAACTTACAGGACTTAAAGGATCTGCTGCTAACATCTTGGTGCCAGATACCACAGAACATCTTCAGGGGTCTAGTGGAGTCCATGCCTCGACGGGTCAGGGCTGTTTTGACAGCAAAAGCGAGACCAACACAATATTAGGAAAGTCATAATGTTATGCCTGATCAGTGTATATTATTTATAGTTTATAGAAAGTCTAAAGTGGACCATCAAAATAAAGTGTAACCCTGAATAAATTACTTTTAACTAGCATGAACAAAGAATCTAATCAATAAAATGATGTGTGTTTGAAATGTGAACTGTGTTTCCTTCATATATAATAAATAGCTGATGCTTTGGGCATGTACAGTATCTTAGAGCTTTTCAAGCTGTATCTCTCAATAGAGAAAAATGTAATGCAAAAATCTCCTGAAGGTTCAAAGCAGCAAAATCAGCTACATTTTCAAAGAATCCTGACACTATGCTCATACATATAGAAGATTTCTCGGCAGTAAAGAATCTGATATGTATGCCAACCAATATGCTAATGTTTTATTTATTTAAAGTCAGAGTAGTTTTGAAAAAAAAAATCTAATTAAAATCGCCTCCTTTAAACTCCACCAGTATCCTAAGACCAGGGAAGTAGGCAGGGTTTTGCAGTCAGCAAGGTCCTAAATTTGAATTATTTAGGGGGGTTCGGTGGCTCCCCCAAGAAAATTATGTTGATGCCTGCTCTCTCCTCATCTGCATCACTCTTTATTTCACTCTGTCTCCTTAACTTGCCTTGTTTCTTTCCCTTCTAAAGCTGAGTCTTGACGTCACAAAACAGCCAAATTTAGCCCCGCCCACAACTTTTGAGGTCAGGCAATTCGGTCTGGACTCAATCCGTTGTGGAGTAATTATGCCCGAACAGAAACTGTTCGGACCAATCAAATTGTCAGGGCTGGCTTTATACAATGATGGACAGATAACGTAACGTAATCATCCACGTCACCAAAGAGCGCTTGGGTTGAATTCGTTCTAATCCTAAACGGATAGCTTCTTTATGCATTCACCTTTACCATTTCTCTCAAAAATTATGATTGCGTTAGTATATAATCTAACTAAGTAACACGTTAGTGATGTGTTGTTCATAGTCGTCTCAGAGAGCGATTTGTTCATTTTGTGTTGACTGTGCATGCGCTACATGCCATCAGTTCTGTACAGGATCTTCTGCATTCAGCCTATGGGACTGTGAGTTGATGAACGAATGACTCGAGCCCGAAGACTCGAGAGGTGAACTAATCAATAGGGCTGTCACGGCCCAGATCAGACACTGATGATGAAACTAACGACTCAAACCCAAAGACAGGAGAGGTGTAACATTATTAATCTTTACAGGGAACAGACGTGATTAAATGTGAAGTGACAAAAGAAAGAACAACTCTGATTCGGAGGTGAGGTTAACTAACAGACTGCATAACCTAAAATTAATGAATCATTTCTTAAAGTTTGGCCTTGGCTGCATTAGCTTATAATTTATTTTTATTCTAAATGTGATCAATGTTTGCATAAGTACTAGATGTGTTGGGGAATTTAACAAGTGACCTTTGAATTATATTCTACTGAAATGAACGAATTGACTCTGAAAAAGATTTGTTCCTTTTGCTGAATGAGATTCAAAGATCCGAGTCCGTAAAATGAGCCGAACTTCCCACTACTATGCGTTACTCAACAAATGTCACTTACTTCGTTGCGCCGAATGGATGTAGGTCTATACAATTTTAGGTCTTTCCTGGTTCGGTTGAAACATGCCCCAATAATCACAGCCCAATGGCGCAGTAGCAGATACTAGAATTGAGTATGACGACGTCTGGCTAATGTTACACGCTACATGAAAGGTCATTTTCAAAAATCCATAATAGGGGCACATTAATGGATATTACATGTGAGCGTTTTAATTCAGTTTTTTCCTGTGTGCTGAGTATTCTGTTTCTGCCTGGATTCACTTTCATTGTTCTGTTGAAATAAATGTTTTGATAGCACAAGGATCCAACCTGCCCTTGTTACAAAAGCAGCTATGTCACAATACTCCAGTCTATCTCGACCTTTGTCTGGTGTTGTCCTTAATGGACATTAGTACACATTTGTTTTTAGTTCTGTTTAGTTTTTGTTATTCCCAAGTCTGAAATATCCTGTTGTCTGCCTGGATTTTTATTATGTTTTTTTGTCTAAATAAATGTATCTACTGCATTTGGATCCAACACTCCCTCATTACTAAAATAGCCACGTTACAATAGTGTAATTTGAGAAAGATATTATTTGAGGATGAATCATTTAAACCACTGCACACTCTTGTTAAAAATAGACATCAAATCAGGCTATATTTAATCATTCACATGTTAAATGTATATGTGTAAGTGTATGTGTATGTGTATGTGTATATATATATATATATATATATATATATATATATATATACATACTGTATATTCTCCAGGCCGATGAAACCATTTCAGATTCTTTCTATGTCAGAGACCCAAAATATTATTCAGTGTTCACAATCTTGGCACACTCAGCTACTGTGAGATAATAAGGATGAAGTAGGATCAAGGTTGACTGGATAATCTTTTAAACACACAATTCTAAATGAAGTTCCTTTAGGCTCACTATGAAAGGCCATTGCACACAAGTCATATAAGAGGAGGAAACGTGACGCTGAGTTATGTCAAAACAGCAATTTATTAACCCCAATATTAGGAAAGTCATAATGTTATGCCTGATCAGTGTATATTATTTGAAAGCATGAAAGAAGTGTCAAAGGAGACGAGATGAATGCAAATATGCCAGGGAGATTGTTCAGGACTCTGGTGAACACCATTCAGATGAAAATCCCTCAGAATCTCAGATAAATGCTGTTTAAAGCAGCTGATGTTTAACTGTGAGCGGTCCTCATCTCTCTCTCTCTCTCTCTCTCTCTGACAGGAGTTGGGTGAATAAGGTGTATGGCTAAAGTTATAAAGCAGAGATGATCACTCTTTTCCTACACACACACACACACACACACACACACACACTGACAGAATCCTTTCTAAATGTCAACCTCAGAAAGGATGGGGTTAGAGAAAGAGTGAAAATGAGTCGGGCGTGGTGGTATGGAAAAAGAAAAAGAAGACGAAGTGCTAGAGAGAGAATTAAAGGGAAAGTTCATGCTAAGAGTGCGCCTTAAATCTGTGCTGTGACATTTTTTTATAGCTTTTCGGGAATGATTTAGTCAAGCCTATCAGTATGACCTGTGGACTAGCAATGAATTTAAACTAATTCAGTATCCATGACTGTCCCCACACCTCTTCTCTCCTTTGGAGTTTACCAGAACGGCTCAAGGTTAGTTTGGATATGCTAAGGGCTATAGATCTGATAGTTACTGAGAATGTGATATTTAGAAAAGAAGGCAAGTTGTTTAATAGTACATGCTGAAAAGACACTTGTGTTGTATTTTGGATGCTGATCATCAACATGGTATGATGGTGTGTTGGTGTCCTGGGCAGGATTCTTAAAGAAATCACTCACCCAAAACTACAATGAATGGGGACTAGAGCTTTCACATTTCAAAAAGGACATAAAAGTAAAAAATATCACACAATTTGTGCACTATACTAAGTCTTCTGAATTCATATGACAGTCTCACATACACCAATCAGGCATAACATTATGACAGGTTAACTGGATAACACTGATTATCTCTTCATCACGGCACCTGTTAGTGAGTGGGATATATCAGGCAGCAAGTGAACATTTTGTCATCAAAGTTGATGTGTAAGAAGCAGGAAAAATGGCCAAGTGTAAGGATTTGAATGAGTTTGACAAGGCCAAATGGTGATGGCTAGACAACTGGGTCAGAGCATCTACAAAACTGCAGCTCTTGTGGGGTGTTCCCGGTCTGCAGTGGTCAGTATCTATCAAAAGTGGTCCAAGGAAGGAACAGTGGTGAACTGGTTACAGGGTCATGGGCGGCCAAGGCTCATTGATGCACGTGGGAGTGAAGGCTGGCCCGTGTGGTCTGATCAAACAAAGGAGCTACTGTAGCTCAAATTGTTTAAGAAGTTAATGCTTGTTCTGATAGGAAGGTCAGACAGACCAGTCAGGTGCCCATGCTGACCCCTGTCCACCACTGAAAGTGCCAACATGAGCATCAGAAGTAGACCACGGAGTAATGGAGGAAGGTGGCCTGGTCTGATAAATCACGTTTTCTTTTACATCATATGGATGGCCGGGTGCGTGTTTGTCACTTACCTGGGGAACACACGGCACCGGATGCACAATGGGAAGAAGGAAAGCCAGTGGAGGCAGTGTGATGCTTTGGGCAATGTTCTGCTGGGAAACCTTGGGTGCTGCCTGTGAATGTTACTTTGACATGTACCACCTACCTAAGCATTGTTGCAGACCATGTACACCCTTTCATGGAAATTGTATTTCCTGGTGGCTTTGGCCACTTTCAGCAGGATAATGCGCCCTGCCACAAAGCAAAAATGGTTCAGGAATGGTTTGAGGAACACAACAATGAGTTTGAGGTGTTGACTTGACCTCCAAATGCCCCAGATCTCAGATCCCACCTCACAACTTACAGGACTTAAAGGATCTGCTGCTAATATCTTGGTGCCAGATACCACAGAACATCTTCAGGGTCTAGTGGAGTCCATGCCTCGACGGTCAGGGCTGTTTTGACAGCAAAAGTTCAGCAAATTCAGCAAATTCCTCCAATCGAGCATCCGTGGGATGTGCTGAACAAATAAGTCTGATCCATGGAGGCCCCACCTCGCAACTTACAGAACTTAAAGGATCTGCTGCTAACATCTTGATGCCAGATACCACAGCACACCTTCAGGGATCTAATTGAGTCCATGCCTCGACGGGTCAGGGCTGTTTTGTCAGCAAAAGAGGGACCAACACAATATTAATTGTAATAATGTTATGCCTGATAGGTGTATAGTTTTGTGTGAGAAACAAACTTTTAATTAAAAATTATTGTCACTTAAAAAATATTTATAAAGTGCTATTCTCACACTCTAAAATGCTGAAAAGTACAACAATTTCCAGAACAATACACATGAATAAACAAAATTGATTAAACAGTATAAACACATTTAAAAAGGATGACAATTTGATAATTTAGTGAACCATGAACCCCATTGAATCAATACACCAGATCAGTATGATGTGAACAATTGCATTCAAGTACTGTGAACTGGATCAATGGATTCAACTCATAATTCATTGACTAATTCAGACCTATTTTGAAATCTGAAAGCTTAATTCCCGGTTTATTGTAATTACAAAGAAAGAAAGAGAGAAAATGCATGGGTTCATACAGGTTTGAAATGACATGAGGTTGAGTAAATGACATAATTGTGGCATAAACTATCCCTTTAAATATTTTGATATCCATGTCAACTACAGTATAGCTTCACCACAAAGACCATACTGATATACCTACCAGCTTTAAGTACTTTGTGCCAGTAATAAAGCTACTATGGTGGCCTTTTCAGCAGTGATGGCCACCAATCAACCACATCATTTGGATTTAATGTATGTGTGTTTTCTGTTGGCTCTCCAATAAATCAGGACAGATTAGCTCCACATACAAAAAGCTTTACCTTCATTAAATTGTCTAACAAAGCTTGTGTCTGTCTTAGCAATACACTTCGACATAACCCAATTCCATGTGCAGAGAAAGACGGAGAGATCCCTCAGGAGGTCCTGCACTGGAAATGTCAATTTTTTTCTACATCATCTGTTTTCTGTGAGTGCCTGACTCAATTAACAAACTGCCTTTTAATGTAACTGAAATTTGTTGAGGAAAAACACTGACATTTAGTCAAGTTATATTTGCAAAATCCTGGCTCGTATGAATCGTACACTACATTATCTAAATTTCTAACCAAGCTTAAAAACACCTAAAGGTGTTTTTCTTCTAAAACTGTGACTTTAAATTCTAAAACTTGGTTTGCATCATGCCGTTTCATACATCTTTGAAGGGCTTTAATTAGTTGAATGTTAAATATGCACAAAACTCCTAAGGGCTGTATTTATTAGAAACTACACTGCGGTACTCCTGCTGGTCATAAAGCTGTTTCGCTGTGCTTACTGGGAGCGAGCTTAGAAAAAGATTTTCTTTGACTCATACGAGTTTCTTTGTACTCGCCTTCAAATATTCTCCACCGAGCTCAAGCAAAACATGATACATAATAGCTGATTAAGTCAGAATCCTCAGTTCCTGAGAGGCACCAAGGCTTCATAAAATACTGGCATGAAGTGAATAGTTGACTGCATTTGGGTCTATATGCCAGTTATTTGTTTGAATTTCTTTCAGTAACCTGGCTGATGTGAGATCAGCTCATTTTCACATTCTAATGAACAAAGTGAACAGCGCCCTTGGATACCAAAGTGTTATACTTATGGGTTCAAGTGTCACTGAGGTGATGGATTGGCCTCAGAGTGCATGCTGACTGATGCCGCTGATTTATAATGTGCTCTATGTATTGGTTCACGTCTTGTTCAAATAAAACCGGCTTCTCTTGCCAGCACTTCCCTGATTAAGGATCTACTTTCGCTAAATTCCCTATGGTCTTCTAAACCAAAACGCACCATTATAACAGTTCCTACATTTTATGAATGCGTGTTAAATGTTGTAATGTTTGCACTAGCAAACACAAAATTACGTTAGTTTAAATTGTGTTTGTGACTAATTTTAGTGACTTATTTTTTGTAACCCATAACCCGTAAGACTTTCATTCATCTTCAGAACACAAATGAAGATGTTTTCAATGAAATCTGAAAGATTTATGTCCCTCCATTGGCAGTTACGCAACTAGCACTTTGATGCTTCAAAAAGTGTCAAAGGAGGGACAGAAAGCTCTAAGATTTTATCAAAAAGATCTTCATTTGTGTTCCCAAGACGAACACAAGTCCTACAGTTTTGGAACGACATGTGGGTGAGTAGTTAATGACAGAATTTTTTTTAAATGTTGGGGGACCTATCCCTTTAAGTGTGGTAATGTGTTTGGTAAATGTGCACTCTGGTCATTGAGTGGTAATATATTTAGGAAGCGTCTTGTAGGTTGTAGTCTCAGCATGCTAACAGACCACCCACAGACTGCCAATGGGCTGTTCACAGACCGTCTGATATAGCCATTTTCCTACTGTGGGAATAAGTGGGTCGCGCAAATTGTGAAAATGGTGGTGCGCTCATGCCATGTCAGATGTGTGAAAAATATGAGTTCTTACATTCAATAAACAAGTTCCTTGGTGGGCAGAACTTGATGTAAATGATGCACCACAAGAGTATCACACAATCACCGGCCAAATGGAAAAATTATGTTTTTTTCAAATGCTTTTGAGAGTCTCTTATGTGCAACAAGGCTGCATTTAGTTGATCAAAAACACAGTCAAAAAGAAATATTGTGAAGTATTAATCAAATTTTAAATAATAAAAAAATAATTTATTCCTGTCTTTAAATTACTCTAGTCTTCAGTCATTACTCTAGGCTGATTTGGTGGTCAGAAATCTGTCATATTATTATCAATGTTGAAAACGGTTATTGCTGCTAATAAATATTTATCTGTTTGTTTACACTACCATTGAAAAGTTTGGGGTAAGTAAAAAAATAGGGTGCATTAAAAAAGATTACAAAAGATTTCAAAACAATTATTAATAATTGAGCATAAATAATAATTGATAATATTTAAGCACCAAATCAGCATATTATAATTATTTCTGAAGAAAAGTGTGATATTGAAGGCTGGAGTAAGCTCTGCTGGAAACAGCTTTGAATATTTTAAAACATTTTAAAAATATGTAAAAAAAATAGAGAGCAGTTTTTTAATGTATGTACCATATCTCAGTATATTACTGTTTTTACTGTATTTTTGCAGTAAATACATTTTGCTATTTAATTGTGAGAATAAGAGATTTCTTTTAAAAACATTTAAAAATTTTATTCAAAATTATGACCGCCGGTGATTCAGAACATCAGTACAAGTCAGTTCTTTGCATTCTAAAAAGTAATTCAGGGGACCTGTTACAACAACAATAAACGCATAGTTGGGGGTAAAAAATGTGAATTTTTTTGCTTTAGTTAAACCTTTAAAGTTGCGAAAATTATTTTGTTGAGTTCAGTTGACAATAATGTTGAACATTACATAAACGTAATATTGTGTGCAATTATATATATACACACACACATACACACACACAAATTAAATAAACTTTTTTTTCAGATACAGTGTAGGTTTATTTACCATGTATACATTTATTTCACATATTTTGTTGTTTGATTAACATTAATGACAAATATTTAATTAGGCCCTTTAAGACCGAATTCTTTTATGTAATATACTGACATTTCACCCACCTGTTTACATCCACTTAAGCCATAACCGACTGTAACTACGTGAGGTACTCCATACGATGAACATTTTGACAATGTGTACATTGTCATTCATTCATTCAGTTTTGAAATTTTCATTCAAAGTTGTCATCATAAAAAATATGATGTAATTTTTTTGGTTGAGGCAACACATTATTTGTTAAAGTGTAATTAATAGCTTAAAAACAGTCAATCTGAATCATTCTGATGAATCCTTCACTGAATTCATTCTTTTTAATCAGTCAGAGCAGCTACTGCATCAACATAAAATAAGACTAGCTTACTGTGAACTGCAAGTTTATGCATCATTACTTCAATAGGCTATTAGGCTGAACTTCTTACTTGCTGTGCTTCTTTATCTATAAACCTCACAGTCATGTCTTAATGTGAATTTTAAAAAAAGAAGAAAAAAAACAATTTTGACCCCTAAACGTCAAGTAAAAAAGCTAACTATAGCTGGTCATTTCTCATTTTACACACCAGACAGTCACTTCTTGTCTAAGTGGGCTGTAGTTCTTGGCTGTAATAAGCTTAAATGGCCCAGACTGTATGCAGAAGTCAGGGGTAGTGGTGGTTTTGTAGAGTGCTGTTTGAAACATCCACATTTGAAGCAGTGTTTAATCACATACTCTAAGCTCTCTTTCGCTGCTGTTGCCATGGAGGGATGACAGGCTGATGTGCTGCTGAGTGCAGTTTGTGTGCATGAGCACAGCATTTTTCATCCACACAGAGTGAGAACAGAATGAAGCCACTTGGAGAACATCTAAAGCCTAAACAGAAGACTTTGAACTGCCAGATGATCACCTCAACTTCCTGATATGAGTGGAAATATATACTGCTAGTGCTACAGATTCAAAAAGAGACTATTTTCCTTTAGGATCACTGGAAAACTAGATTATTACTGATTTTAATCTGTCTGAACCAGAGAGTTTCTAGTGAATTTCAGAAATACAGAAATACAACTTCCTCTTTTTCTATCAACATTCTTTGATGTAACCGAATGGGAGTCGGTGTTCCGAAACCAGCTGGTTCCAAGTAAAAGGATAAAGTGTTAGAACGGATTAATCTGACTCCATACAAAGATTAATGAGTCTCCATATAATTCATATAACTTTTTTATGATTGATAAGGGAATACATTTTTTTTTCTTAAATTATTTTTTTTAAGTAAATCATAAGATTTTCTGTAGGCATAATAATAAGGTTATATCCTAATAAACCAAATCACTGTGGAAAGCAATGAATCAGAGGCTCTTATAAAAATAGCCAACACAAAATACTCAAAATTATATCATACCTTGTTTCATACCTTCGGTTTAGAGTCACCTTAAGAAAAGAAAATCACTCTAGTAAGAGTCTCAAGGTATGTACAAATCACAGCTTTAAAAAAAAAAAAAAAAAAAATTGGTTAGAGGGGAGTTAAACCAAAACTATAAAAGGTATGGTATATGCTCCAGCATGAGAGAGAAATGATAGTACCACTGTACTTCTGAGTTTGGTTACAACCTGCTGGAAAGAAAAGGCTGACTATAAACAGCTGCTCAAAAGTTGCGCATTGATGTGCGAGAGAAGTTGCATATGAACATCTCATGAATGACCTACAATGGTGACATTTTTCAAAATCGCGACAGAAGATCTAAATACTGCCTTAAACTCATTAGCAGAAATGCAGTGCGATATAAACAAACCGGACTAGAACTCAATACCGTGTGATGGCAGCTTCACATTCTCTATATTATTAAATGAATGTTTATTGCATTATTATAGTGTCATGAGTGTTACCATGATGGTGTTTTGTATTTGTGTGTATGACACTATGTGCATTAAAAATTATAGTATCGATTCTTGTAATTTCTTCTCTCACCACCTGTGTTTTCATGGATCGTTGTCAGTGTATCACAAAGGTACGAAACAGACTTTATCCCTTTCAGTAGGTTGGTATATTAACATTATATCAGTTATTGATTTATTTGTTTTTTTATGTTTAATTCATAAAACATAAAATGTTGCTACCATGTTTTTTCAAAATATCTTATGCTCCACAGAAGAAAGTAAGTCATGCCAGTTTGGAATAGCATGAGTAAATGATGACAGAATATAAATTTTTTTGGGTGAACTATCCCTCTAGAGTTCATCAACATCTCCCGTGAGTCAGCATCAGTAACACTTCATAATCTTTGTTTATCCTGAGGAACATACGTGTCTATAAAAAAAATCAGACCATGGAGCATACAACTGATAATTTATCCGTAACAACAGGCTGGAGAGAGTTACAGCTGAGTGGAAATGACGCTTTTCTGGGATTGGGGGTGGGGTGGGGGAAATGGGGGTTTAAAGTGCTCCCCGAGTTCCTGCTTTAATTTGGAAAGTGCCTCTGGCAATCGCAATAACTGCAGATTAGCAATGAGTGAATTTCTCTAGGGAAGAGAGCTATACACAGAGAAACACCTCCGTCACATTCCTCCGCAAATGTTTTCCTTTCCAAAGGCCAGATTTCAACTACTGAATTGTCCTATGCTGCCCAACGCATACTCACTCATCCTCTCTCTTGCTGTTTCTCCCACCTTCTCTGTTTATCTCTCCTCTTTTACAGCTCTTTTGAGAGATCATTTGCACGCTCTGGCTGGGAGTTTTATTTGTTGGTTCTTGGTGGAGGCAAGAGGAGGACATCAAATGAAAAACATTAATCACACGGGTGTCAGAGTGAGATGGGGATAAGAAGAAGAAAGGAAAGTATTTGTTGGGGAGGGGGACATTCTAAAAAATAGATAAAGCTTATAACAGAAAGAGCAAAATTCTATGAACTGAAGTGTAGTGGTGTTTTACACAGTCACTGTATAAAACCCATCGCTCTATCTCTTCCTAGGGCAATCAAAATTTGTCCTCACAGACCATAGCTTCACACACGCAGCACAGTGGCCCAGAGCCCAGAATCCTCACTCGGAGACTATATCAGATGGCTGTACAGCTCCTTCATCTCCTCCGCTAGATCACCTGCTCACAGAAAAGAGGCATCTTCCTGCTGCTGTAGCATTACCGTTTTTAGTATGGCTGTCAATTTAATGGTGTAATTCAGTGTGATTAATTAATTTAAAACTGATCATGGCAATTAATCATGCCCCCAGACCTGTACGTGAAGTCTATAATAAGACATTTTCATACCTTCGGAAAAATTTCAAGCTACGCTTAAAATGGCAGCTCCAGTGAGGATCCGTTCACACTGGAATCATTCTTTCAAAATACAAACAATAATTAACTTACTTTCAAAATACATGGCTGGGGGCTATATGGTAATAAACCACATGTCCATATAGTTTGGGGCCAGAAAGTCATTTATGTTGGCTGCATTTATTTGATAAAAATTTCAAATTACTGTTTTCTATTTTAAAATATTTAAAATGTAATTTATTCCTGTGATGGTAAAGCTGAATTTTCCGCATCATTACTTCAGTCTTCAGTCACACATGGTCCTTCAGAAATCATTCTAATATGCTGTTTTGGTACTCAAGAAACATTTCTGATTATCAATGTCAAAAAAAATTTTGTGTGGAAACTATGCCATGATTTTTCAGGAATCTTTGATGAATAGAAAAGTACCTCATCCCCACTGTAAAGTATGGTGGTGGATCTTTTAACGCTGTGGCGTTCATTTTCTTTCAAAGAACCTGGACAACTTTTTAGGATAAACCATATCATAAACTCAAATATTAAACTGAAATCTTCTTGACCCTGTCAGGAAGCTTAAACTGGGCAGTGGTTGGATCTTCCAGGATGACAATAATCTAAAGCACTAAAATCTTAAAATCAGAGGTGGGTAGTAACAAAATACATTTACTTCGCTACATTTACTTGAGTTTTTATTTTTTTTTTTGGGGTCACTTTAAGAGTAGATTTAAATGTGGTTACTTTTACTATAACTCAATTACATTACACTGGGAGACGTTCCTCTCGTTACTTTAGTTTAATGCAATATGTGCGCTGTCTCTTTTTTTCTGGTGCATTCACAAATTAATCACTCTTTTGAGTCGATTCTGTTCAAAGACTTAATCAAACAAGTTGGCAAAACTGCCTGAATTGGTTCACAAATCTGTTTGAATGATTTGTTTAGTTCCCTGCTCGCACCGAGTTGTAACATGAAATAAGTAAATCAAGAGCGTTGGATGAAGTGTCTGTGGACAGTGGACCTGAAAGCAAATCTTCAAATGAATCCTATTGTTTGCCATCATTGAACATCTTTATTGGTTGTACATCTGTGTATGCTGTTTGTGAACGAGATACCTTCAATTTCAATTCATTCAGGTAATACATTTTACAACCAAACATATTATTACGCCAAGGTAGCTACCACAACAGAAAATAATCCATATTTAAAATTTTATAAAGTAAAATATCTAGCTTCCAGCGTACCACCTTCCATATTCAACTTACAAAAAAAGCTTTTAATACCGTTCAAATAACACAAATAAGAGTCTAGACAACAATGTTCTTATTTTGGTTTACTGCGCAATAAGAATGACCAAACTCTGTGAACACTGGTCTTATGGACAATGAACTGGCCAACCAAAAACAAACCAACCCTCTACAATGCGAGTAAAACACTGGCATATGCAAGTATATTTCACTCTGGGTGACTAAACAATATCTATCATGAGCCATTGGCTCATGATAATAAATGCTTAGATTTTACTCGCCAGTGTGTGTGTTAGAGGCTAAGAATAAGTTTTCACTTGCTGAACACTCAGAGAAACAGTTTGAGTTTGAGGGTGAGTTCAGCAAATCAGTTTGAGCAACGCTGACAACGTGATTAATATTCATGAACCCAGCAGCTCATCAGTCTTTAGTGCATTGTATATTATTATTAATAGTACAGTTAGTAGTAGTAGTAGTAGTAGTATCTTATTCATTATTAATATGATATATTACTATTATTTATTTTTTTACAGAAACACTGACCAACAATATCTTAAACACCACCACCACCAGTCCTATAGTTCAGTTAAAATATCAAACATGCATTCATACGTGTGTACTGTGTATAATTATGTATATAAATACGTACAGTTGCACACATGTATTTATTTAAGAAATATTGGCATATATATATATATATATATATATATATATATATATATATATATATATATATGCCAATATTTCTTATATATATATATATGAATTACGCATCTTCTGAATGAGTACTGAATCTCCTGATCAAAACACGTGAGGAAGACGGAGTAAGACAAGCGATCGCATGTAAGCAGATGCATATCTAAAATAACATGATTGTCAACATTAAACATCATATGAATCAAAATGATCTAATGTTACTCAATGAAATGTGGACCCAGGACGAGCTACAGGACTGTGCAAGCATTAGGAGTGTTGATGGACTCGATCAACTCCATCTGTGTTTGATAATCGCTCTGAATCTGACCTGAATGCAGTTTTTGACAAAAAAAAAAAATTCTCAGCTTTTTGTTCAAAATGTCGCTTTTTTATGAAACTTACCCATATTCAAGTGTTGATAAAAAAGGAATGCATGAAGCATTCTTTTTATATATTGCATGCTCAGATTTTGGTGAAAATGGTCAAAAAACCCTGACTTTTTTTTACAACGCTGGCAAGGAAAGAGTTAAGTAACTATTCAGATTAGTACTTTTACTTTGAGTAAATATTTCTAGAAGTACTTGTACTTTTTACTTGAGAACAGTTTTTGGATATCTATCGACCTCTGCTCAAAATAAACAACAGCATAGTTGCACTGACCACTAGGGCTATCGTTTTTGAGAAAAATCTAATTTGAACGGATATCAAATATCAAGCAATGTATTCGAATATATTCAAATATCTACCGTTCGCAAAGACCCGCCCCCTTTAGTTACTGTTGCTATGACTAGCCGTGGCGCTCTCACACCACACACACGTTCTCATGTGGAGAAAATACATCAAGGAGCAAAGAGGACACAGGCAACACACCGACAGACAGGACAGCAAGTTACTTTTGATATGAAACAAAGTCTCAACTTTCAAATTGTCATTTTTTAAAGTAATGTCAACAATAAATACCGTTTTGTGGCTCTTTAATGTGTCTAGATCACTGTAACGCCTCAGTTAAAGCTGCTCGTGAACCGATCATCTCTTCCTTCAAGTTCATTGATAAGTATCAAATAAACACTAAAAGAAATGTCGTTTCAACCGCGGAAAGACGTCAGTAGTTTTCACGTTAAACTCCACCGACGTTAATCTCCTGACTGCTTTGTCGGACAAAACGGCAAATTCTGCGATTTGATTGCTCAGATCTACTGTCAATCAAACTTGCTGTGAAGGTTGAATTGTCCGCTCAGGCTGGCCGTTCTGAGAGTTACCTTCCACTTTAAAAACAGACTGGCTATTATTCGCTTGATTTGGTCATGTGCCTACGCAATACGTTTAGAGCGCCCTCTATTGGATGAGAGAGGGCAAACAAAATAAAAAAAACAAACAGTCTAATCATAGACTGTAAAAAATGCACTACATGGCACTTTAAAAACCGGATAGTTTGTTTATAGTTCGATTACGGATATTTCAATTCATATTCGAATGCATATTCTAATATCGAATAAAATGTGACATCCCTACTCACCACAGAATTAAGGTTTTGCCATGGACACAGCAGTCAGTCTGACCCAAACTCCATAAAAGCTGTGGTGCTAAATTAAGAGTCCACAAGCATGGACCTCTAAATCTGAAGGATCTGGAGAGATTCTTTATGGAGGAATGGTCTCAGATATCAAGTCATATGTCCTTATTACGCATTATAAGAGAAGACCCAGAGCTATTATCTTGGCAATGAGAGGTTGCACAAAGTATTAAGTTAAGGGGTGCCAATAATTGTGGAGTTCTGTCATGAAACCTAAGGTGCAGGCTAATAATAGGTCCTTAACTCAACCTGCTTGCAATCACATCACTATCTATAGGGCACAGCTGATCGGTTCCTGCTGTATCAGTAGCCAATGAGCTCGCCCGCTCAAGCTTCCAGAGCGCTTTCAGAAACCCTCCCCATTCCCCAGCTACATTTGTGTAGATCTGCTATGGGTAATTAATGTACACTATATTGTACAGCAGCATGTCGTGTATGTACTGGCATTAGAATGTCACATACTTGCAGCAGCAGCGTGGAAGATCTATTCCACCATATAGACCAAAGACCAATACTGTATATCAACATTGTCATAACTAGTAACTATTCTAAACACCCACAAAGTCAATTTTGCACACAATTTAAAGATAAATACATCAAATCACTGTTAAAATGTTTATTCATCTATAAACATTTACATTTATTTTAAATGCTCTATATGCATGCTCCATTTTTATGTAAAAAGATGCAATCATTGAATATAACTGAACTGATAGCCGATATATATACTACTGATTTTACATGTAGTCCATTTACATGTTTTGAGTCTGATAAAAGGTTTGCTTATCACATCTAAGGAGCTCATGAAGCTCCAGGTGTAATTCATTAATGGAAATAAAGGTGTAGAAGGGAAGGCGAAGTGATGCAGGAGAGAAGCAAGCAGCCACTTATACATCATTAGCATTTTGATTGACTCCATGTATGACATTCTCCTTACCAGCAATATAATCAATGATAAACATGTTTCATAATTACATTACTGTTCTCATCAGGACTTGATGAAGTCTTAATGTAGGACGGGAAGCCTCTTTCTCCTTTGATTGCCTTTTAAAAGTTGAATAGTATTCAGACTAAATGAAATCTTTGGAAAGCAATACATATTGCTAATATTTTTTTAATAGATGTTTAGTGGTAGATACATGAGAACGCTAAAATATAAATTTCTCCACAAAGATTCAACATCATGTGATAAAGATCATGCTCAGAAAGATTCTAAACCTGATACTGCTGCATCACAGATCACTAATGCCAGAAGGCATGTCTATTTCAGAGTCTGTTTGGATACAGAGCCGTTTCTCTGAGCTATGTCACCTTGATGTATGTTGTTTCTTCTGAAAGAGTGAAAAATTAGATGAGAGAGATGAAAAAATGTGTATAAAAGAAATGGGAAAGGTATTTTTGTATGGAAGCTTGTCTCCGGCACAGAATAAAACAATTTAAAAAGATAAGTGCGACTTTTTATCTCACAATTGCGAGTTTACATCTCGCAATTCTGACCGTTTTTCTCAGAATTGTGTGATATAAAGTTGCAATTGCAAGATATAAACTAGCAATTGTGTCACAAAGTCACAATTACCTTTTAGTTTTTTATTCAATGGTGGAAACAAGCTTCTGAAGCTTTTGAGAAACAATCTTTTTGAGATCATTGAGAAGTAAAACAATTAATATTAAAAAGCTAGTGTGTTTTGTGCCTCTCATTTGAAATGTGTGGGTTATGTGTGATATCCAGACAGAAACTCTGAGTAATGTGTGTGATCGCACTGGATACAAATACCGGATGTAGATGCCGAAATCCAGATTTCAGCAAGCCCAACATCAAACTCAAAAGAGCCCATTCATAACGGTGACCAGCGATGCTACTGTTTTCAGCAGGGAATGTGAAGAACCGGTTTGAGTCTCTCATACATTTATTAATTCATCACTCTGACCTCTAAAGACATTGTGCTGATTTGAAGTGGCGCGACATTATCTTCAAACTTCAGTCTTGTCTGAGATCAAAGACCAAGAATGAGACCAGGTTTTTATGCTTCTCAAATTACACTGAAACCAAGAGCATAAATGCAAAAGTCTGGTTTGCAAGTCAATTTCCAACCATCTCTGGCAGTTCTGCAGTGCAGTGTGCTTTCCTGCACTGATCGGCCTCATTAAGAAGGAGTGTTAATTGAAGACATGCAGCTCCAGTGTAAATCTATACTGTAATCTCCAGTTCCTCATCCGCTGCACTTTCTCACCACAGGAGCATATCAATACTAACACTGCCTTCCCACAACACAATGCTCCTCTAACACCATTCCTCTAATGCGGTTCTAATGCTCTCCTCTTATGGATCAATGGAGCCTGTCAGTGTTATTGCAAGCGGTATTCGGCTTGATTGACCCTTTTGAGAAATTGAGTTTTGGCAACTGTGCCACAACTAACTGGAGAGTTTAATCAGAATTGCACTTACTTCACTTTATTGCTACAATGCTCTTAATAAAACCACCCTCCTAGATTTTCAAGAGATTCATTAAAGAGCGAATTCACTCAACATTTGCGCCACTTTTAAGTGCAGTATTTTAGCTGGATAAAAAAGGGTTATTCTTTATGTTAAACATAATGAAATAGTGATGTGCTGTGAAAATGCCATTCTTTGGTATCAATTAGGTTCATCAGAGCTTGTGCTTTAAACACAATTTTAAATGAAATTATATTAAGTGGCTTGTTTATTTGACACTATATGACAGAAACTTGAATTTAATATGACAAATTCTTCATTTAAAGTCAACATGAAATCAAAACTGTCACTATGTTTACGGTTTAATAAATATCCATAGTGCACACTGTTTGAAAAGAATATTTCATATTCATTCAATTAAACTTTTCTCTACTAAAATGACTTGTTTTCCACTGACGTAATAAAGGCTGTGCAGATGGTGAAAAATAATATGAACCCATAATATCAAAGCAAATAAACCCAACAGCGATCCAATCAAATCCTGATGCACAAAATCAATCACTTTGAAAACTGGTTCACTTTGAAATGCATTAAATCGCAGTCAAAATTGTTATTCTTAAAAAAAAATTACCTCAGTTATATGCATATTATGCATTTCCTTAAGTCAGTGATACACACAGTCCATGTTTAGTGATAGATGTCTATAGTTGGTTGCACACAATGGCTCCGGGTGATTCACTAAAGACCACACAGACAGGCTGCAACAGAGAGTTTGATTTAATGTCCAATTAACTGAAGAGCGCATGACCTGCAAGAGACTACCTCAGCTCCACACACACACACAAACATTCACACTCACAATCACGGCTTCATCTCATCAATGCAATATTTGAGCCCTTTTCTGAGACAGTAAAAAACCTTTCCTCTAATTGACGTCAGTAAAATACTATTTTAAAGCTTCATTTTTAAACAGTTCACAATATTGTGCAGCACACCCACAGTCACAACACTGATGCCCACCCAACATTCTTCTACATTTCAAGATGAACCAAGACTGCATTTAGTTCATCCAATTACACTTGTTCTTATATACCATTGAGGCACTTTTACTTACTATAACACAACTAAACCTCATTGGTGTTTGTATTTTCTATTAAAGTGAATGGTTGACTGTGGCCAATGAGTAATTTACAACATAAAAAACATATGGAGATAAGTCTTTCTGTGAAATGTACAACATTTGGAAAAATCTGCAAAAAGCATCAACTCACAACTGATTTTGTCCACAGCATGTAATCTAAGCAAACAATTGCATAGCACACAAAAATAGTCAGTGAAGTACAAACCCACTAAACTTTATTTTGTATTAAAGGGTTAATTCACCCAAAAAATATCATTCACCTTCATGTCATTCCAAACCCGTAAAACTTTTGTTCATTTTCGGAACACAAATGAAGACTTCTATGAAATCTGAGAGCTTTCTGTCCTTCCATTGATAGCTTATGCAACTACTACTTTCAAGCCCCAGAAAGGTAGTAAAGACATCGAAGACACAAAACAACGTCTGCTCTTGCGCCAACACACATGCATTGTGGTGCTCTCGTGTTGGAGATCAATATTTTGTTAATAAAGTGTTAAACTGTGATTTGCGCAAACAAAGTACTCGAGTCGCTTCATAGAAATGAGTTTAAACCACCGGAGTCACAGAGATCACTTTAATGATGTCTTTATTACCTTTCTGGGGCTTAAACGTGACAGTTGTGCAAGCTGTCAGAGGAGGGACAGATCTTAAAAAGACCTTCTCGTTTGTGTTCCGAGGATGAACGAAAGTCTTACGGGTTTGGAGCGATAATAAGGTAATTACATTTTTTTTTTAAGAAAAAAAGGAAAGTGAAAATTATTGCATAATTTACTCACTCTCAAGCCATCCTAGGTTTATATGACTTGTGTTGTGTTGGTGTGTAAGCCAAACACAATCTGAGTTAAATTAAAAAATACGTTGGCATAGAGTCCTGCAACGGGTCGGGTACCCGCGGGTACGCATAAAAGTGGCTAAAACGGGTGGATTGTGACATTCTTAAAATTAACTATTGCAAATATGTGCAATATTTGTATGTCTAAATTACTATTACACATACGCAACAACGGTATGCCATTTGACCCATCACGTCACCACCACTGCGACAGTGCGACTTTTGTTGATGCTTCTCGTAGCCCAATTGGAGCGAGCGTTGCAGGTGTAGCTATGCATGAAGTAAAAGTAAAGTTGGTGAGTGGAGTATATAAAATTGTTGACAACAAGTCTTTAAAGGCACTTTAGCCTGTTTCATTAGCCCATTCATGACGCTTTTGTGATGTTGAGAGAGGTGCGAGATAAAAAATAAAGCACTTTAATTGGAATTATTTTAGCGTGCGTGATTTATCGCGGGCACTGATCAGGTAACGGGCCAAATATTAACGCGTCTGGGCGGGTACTGATTTAATTTTGATATCACGGGTCAGGGATCTGGTGCTGAACTTTGCGGATATGGGTCTCCAAAAATGGACCTGTGCAGGACTCTGCCTTGGCTCTTCCAAGCTTTATAATTTAACTGAATAGCAACTAGAGATTTTGAAGCCCAAAAAAGCACACCCATCCATCATAAACGTAATCCATAATAAAGGCCTTCTGAAGCAAAGCGCGTTTGTAAAAATATCCATATTTTTAACTTTATAAACTAGAATCACTAGTTTCCATTAACTGCCGTACATGAGTCTAGTTCTGGCCGAAGAGTGACCTGACCTCTGATCCAACACATGACATAGGGTGTAAGAGTAGCATAAGCTTAGGTGAGAGTAAACACCTCTCGCGGTTGAAACAAACGGTTGGACAACAAACTCAAGCTCCTTCTTGATTTAGACTTCTAATTCGTGACCACTGTTTTGTTTTGCTCTGTCCTCTGCGCTTCAGAAGGCCTTTATTTACCCCCTGGAGCTGTATAGATTACTTTTATGATGGATGGATGCACATTTTTTGGGCTTCAAAATCTATTCACTCACATTTTAAAGCTTGAAAGAGCCTGGATATTTAGTCAGGATAGAGTGTTTGGCTGAAAAAAGAAAGTCATATACACTTAGGATGGCTTGAGGGCGAGTAAATTATGGGGCATTTTTATTTTGGGTAAACTAACCCTTTAATACATACTTTTTTGTAATTTAGTGAAATTTAATTATACATCTATACATTTATAGTTTTATTGTATTATATAATATATATGGTATTTATATATAAATATGAAATAAATGTATATTATTTATTGAAATAATAATACATGTACACTGTATTATTATAAAATATATTTACACGGTCTATGTAGGCAGTTGGCATTGAGACAGCTCTCAGTTTTGGAACAGAGCCACACTCAGGTGATGTACAGTAGATGGAGGAGGAAGTGCCCTTAACGGTCAAGTTTTTCATACAACAGAGCATACACTAGTTTGAGTTATTCCAACACTTTCTGGCTTCTTCTTCATCAAGTCATTTTTTAAGATTCATGAACTCATTTCCATTTCCTGCCACAGGGGACTCTGTTTCTCTCATCATTTGCCTCTTTCTCTGTCTTCGCATGATTATCAAGTCAAAGACCTGCATATTGTCGTGTCTGCCACTTGTATTTGTGTACCTGAGGACCCGTGGTGAGGTTTCACTCCTTCTGAGAGAGCGCAAACAAGATTCTCTCTGCACAAAATAATTAAAATGAGGCACAATGTGTCAGATTGAAGGCAGTTGGACCATGGCAAATTTGATTTGCGAACCATAGTAAAAAAAAAGAAGAAGAAGAAAATAAGAAAAGAAGACAATGTGAAAGCACAGAGTATTTGGATAATTTATTGTCTTTCTAAAGTCAAATTTCCAGGAAACAATTTAAATTTCTCCTTCAGTCATGCTTACAGGAAATCGACATGGACACAATCACAACTAAATAAATTGTCCCCAGAGACAGGAAATAAGGTAGATTAATAAAAATAAGAAAAAACATTCTGTTTGAAGGCACAATGAGAGTGGGCTGAGAGAGCTGCCTTCTCCATCATGTGATAAATAATAAACCACACCATCAAATTACACATTATGATGTTAAAATAACACTTGGTTTTTCAGTATAAGGGCTTTCCTGCATTAAAACTTCAGCTACTGAAATACCACTGTGGATACTTATGATATCAATCTCTTACCCAACAAAAATATCCCTCTTGGGACCACTAACTGCCAACACACCATTACCGACAGCACCTCTATTTACACAGGAAGCTAAATACACGCCATGCTTCTCTTGCACAGGATGGGACTTTAAATCTCATTTTAAAAAAACATGCCAGAGTTCATTTAGATTTCCATGCCATCACCTGTCACATCAGTGAGCAACAGTCACTTCTTGTGCTTATCGCCGCCCCCTATTTATTGATTTGGGCGCTATTTTTCCTTCCATCCATCATAGTGAGGCGATAAATTATTTGATAGGGATCAGAGAGAGTCTGGGCTGGGCTGGGGGTGTTTTAATGGAGACCTTCCTTCATCTCCCCACCCTCTGACCCTTCTGAGCTTGAGAAAACAGTGAACAGCAGGCATGGGAAGATTGACTGCTGTATTCTGCAAACTGTGTAATGACTATTATAATCCCTATTGATCAGAACATAATCTCACATGTCCGTCGCTTCCTTTTAGCTTGAAGTCTGTTATTGAATGTAATATTTTTTTTTGTTCCAATGCACTGATCCATCATTTCAGATTAGTGGGTTCATGGACAATCTACATTCAGAGGAGCTTTTCTGTCCACAGAGAGCATCTAAAATATTTATGCAGTAAAGGATTCTTCTGTCTTTCTTATGTTCTTCAGATCTACTAGTGCTTGAATACAGAAACAGTCAAACTGGAAGTAATCCTTTTAACAGTGTAAAAAAAAAAATCTAACATTCACTGTAAAGTTGGTCAGTGGAATCATGTGTGTGCCTCTATGGTTATGTATGCGATTTATTTAAAAATGTTGAATTAAAACATACATTACATAACATCTGCCATGGTAACACTTTACAATAAGGTTGAATGTGTTAACTTATTAATGCATTAGGTCTCATAAATTAAATTGAACAATACTTTTACAGCATTTATTCAATTCTACATATATTTTTTTTTTAACTTTTCATGTAGTATAAATTAACATTCATTAATTGTAGTTTCTAATATATTGAATTAATTAACATGAACCCACACTACTGTTCAAATGTTTGGGGTTGATGAGATTTTTAAATGTTTTAATGTTTTTGAAAGTGTTTTTGAAATATAATAAAAACAGTAATCTTGTGAATTATTTCAAATTAAGATACAGTACCTGTCAAGAGTTACAATTTATTTTTATGTTTAAAAAGAAAGTATCTTATGCTTGCCAAGGCTGCATTTATTAAATCAAAAATACAATAAAAATACTACAAATTAAAATATCTGTTTTCCATTTTAATACGTTTTAAAATGTATTTTATTCCTGTGATGGCGGAAGGAAGGATGGAAGGAAGGAAGAGCGGAAGGAAGGAAGGAAAGGAAGGAAGAAAGGAAGGAAGGAAGGAAGGGCGGAAGGAAGGAAGAAAGGGCGGAAGGAAGGAAGAAAGGAAGGAAGGAAGGAAGGAAGGGATGGAAGGAAGGAATGAAGGAAGGGCGGAAGGAAGGAAGGGGTGGAAGGAAGGAAGGAAGGAAAGGCGGAAGGAAGGAGAAAGAAAGAAAGAAAGAAAGAAAGAAAGAAAGAAAGAAAGAAAGAAAGAAAGAAAGAAAGAAAGAAAGAAAGAAAGAAAGAAAGAAAGAAAGAAAGAAAGAAAGAAAGAAAGAAAGAAAGAAAGAAAAAAAGAAAGAAAGAAAGAAACTGTGTTATGAGTGCTAAATATGTGGGGCAGGGTTGGGCCTTGAGCGCAGAGCATGCTGGGAAATGAAAAGTGCGCGAGACAGAGCTCTGTCACTGTCGCTGCAGGCCAAGCAAACACAGCAGTGTGTGAGCAGCAGGTTTGTTCTACACACCAGGGTCAGACGCTACCTGTAGTCCAACTAAACACTTTTATTAGGCTGCCAGACTGGGTGGACAAATGTCTACACGACTGTGAAAAAGTCAAATCCGGCATTAGATTCAGATTTAAAGACTGCAGAGACTTCAATTGAAATAAAAACCCAAGTTAGTTGGTACTGCATCTGTGCTGCAGGTATGAAGTGTTCCTATCGGAAACAAAACTCTGAGGAGAGATCTCATTAACAGCACAACAATAGGAAAGTGACATGATTCTCCCAAAATTCTTCAGAGAGTAAACTCACACACCATTCAAATGTTTGGGGTCAGTAAGATTTAAAAAAAAAATTCTTGAAAGAAGTCTTTTATACACTCTTAGAAAAAAGGCACAAAAGCAGTCACTGGGGTGGTACCTTTTAGCTTCACTTTTGCAACTAAAGGGTTCACATTGGTACCCTAAAGGACAAAAAGTGGCCGGTGCCCTAGTGACAGCTTTTGTACCTTTTTTCTGAGAGTCATGCTCACCAAGGATGCATTTACTGTATTTGATACAGTAAAAAAGTTTATTTTAATATTTTTTAGATGTACTTTATTCCTGTGATGGCAAAGCAGAATTTTCAGCATCATTACAGTCTTCGGTGTCCCATGATCCTTCAGAAATCATTCTAATATGCTGATTTTGTGCTGAAGAGAAATTTCTTAATAATGTTGAAAACAGTTGTGTTGTTTTTGTTTTGTTTGTTTGCGCTTCGTGAAAATAGTGTTCCTTTTTTTTACCAGGATTCTTTATTGAATAGAAATATTTGAAGTAGAAATCCTTCTGCAACATTATAAAATGATTCAGCAAGGATGCATTAAATCGATAAAAAAAATGACAGTAAAGACTGTTTTGTTTGTTTGTTTTACATTTTTGCATGACAGGATGTCTCCTTTCAGAACAACCACAAAAGTAGACCATATTTATGGAAAATGGCAAAATGCAGATAAAGGTGCTCAGAGCGAGAAGATTAAAAGAAAAAATATTTCAAGGGGTCATGAATTGAGAAATATAAGAGGTCATTGTACTATAAAAAATATCCTTACGTTTCAGAACTGTCAGAACTTAGTTTCAAAGTTGCCCAAGTTTCACAGGCGAAGCACTGCTACTTGGGCGCAGAGATATCACGCAACACTTTTACAACATACGCCGGAAGATTGTGGATTTCATGTGTTGCGTGATATCTGCGCTCAAGTAGCAGTGCTTCGCCTGTGAAACTTGGGCAACTTTGAAACTTAGTTCTGACAGTTCTGAAACTTAAGGATATTTACTGTGCTTCCTCATAATACAGTCCCAAGTCAATATCTGCCAATATCTGCCTAGTCTTAATCTGCATCGCTATTTGTATTAGTTGTGAATACGCAGGCCACAAGAAGTAATTAGGTGTTTGTTTTTGTTTTTTTATCACTTTTACTCTGAACATGCTAGCTGGCAACGTAGAATTCCATTCATTATGCTAAGCTAAGCTAGCGGCGACCCTGCCAAACTAAAACAATGCAATGCATGAGACAAAAATGCATTTGCCCACATATCTGTATGTAGGAAAGAAGTTGAATAAGCCCTATTTCTAAAAACGGTGGAGTGTTCCTTTAAAGAGTTGTGAGGAAATGAGATTTGCATGTCAGATATGGACAGTGTATGGAATGATATTCTGGACAATATTTTAAATCATTTGCAAATTGTATTTGCAATTGAATTTTCAATTTGTGCATGCATACGTTGTGGGACAATGGAAACACAAAGTGTGATTTGTAATTGCATTCGGATCTTCTTTTCCGTGTATGTAACGTCTGCCAAATTTAAAATGGAAACACAAAGTGCGTTTGCAATTGCTTTTCAAATATCTTACGAGTTATGGCCTTGCCATTTTTGAATATGGCAATAGAAAATCACCCTTTTGCTATTTCACCTCCTCAGCATCCACCAAAATTAAAATGGAATTGCAATCCCCTTTGCATTTGCATTTCCGATGCCTAACACAGTCAACGGTGGGCGGGGTTTAGTAATACAGTTGAAAATTAGGCAATGAGACTGTAAGCACGGTAAGCACTGTAAATCCTCTGTTGTCAATAATAACTGGTAACTCCAACTTTATTTGCCACAACCAAGACTTATAAGCATAATACACATAAATGTTTCACATTGTGGGCAAATGTTTCAACTATGTAACAAGATATTTTTTCAACATCGGAAGTTCACAAAACAGTCCCACACATGTAATGGCGGGGCAGAATATTAATCTAATACGCAAAACTGTTACCCAATCATAGCAGCCTTGAAAATAATGGTCAAAAACAGGATAGAAAATAGCCTATTACTTCTAAATTAGGATGTTCTTTTTGATGTAATTTTTTTATAACATTATAAGTGGACCTCAGAGAAAATTATAAAATAAAAAACAAAGCAGTTCATGACCCCTTTAAACATTTTTGGACTGAAGTGAATTTGAGGGGGTGTTTAATGTTCATGATGAGGCACTTATGTTTGGATCCTCTCACAGGTAAATGGCAATATGCAATTATAGACATGTCGCATTGATAATAGCGGATTAAAAAACGAGGTCATTTATCTACATCCATGTAGAGAAACACTGCATAATATATACTTAAGCACTAACTCTGTCCATGTCACAACAAAAAGGCTCAAATATAATGGTTTAGACATAATCAAATGGTTCAAACCTGTTAAAGGGATAGTTAACTTTGAAATAAATTGTTGATATGTTTTAGCTTACCTCATGGGCATCCGAGATGTAGGAGTATTTGTTTCCCCAGTAGTTTCAATTTTGATAATTTTAGGTCAAACCGTTCTTGTCTGTGCTTCACATAATGCACGTCTATGGTCACCACCTCAAAGAGCATACACAGAGAAGTCCAAATTAAACAATCCCCTATCGTAAGTAAACACTGATGGACTAAGACACGAAAACGAACAGTATTTATATGGTTTTTACCTCTTGTACACCACTACGTCCGACTGATCCGAGGGCGCGCGTGCGTGTTTCCTGTTGTGACATTCGCGCGTTCTGGCTTTAGTCTGCGCAAGCGCGGAAAGCGCCGGAAGTGGATCTCTCGCGCGTGTACGTCTCTAATTGTTTGTACAAATCAGAGATTATGGGTGAAACGGCTAATAGAAATGGTACTAATTTGCGCTTATCCTGGATGTTTAAACAGACATAAAAGAAAACAATTACGTATGCTTGCACGAACTCATCCGGGAGTGGTGAGTTTTCACAAATTCCCAATTTTTGAGCGTGCTTTCTTGGAGTTATGGTTGATTGCTCTTCGGCTGGATATCAACACACCCATAAACGTACTAAAGTTGCGGAGGGTCTGCAGCGATCATTTTTCCCCTGATGATTTTACAAAGCAAGGAGTGGATCGCATAGTACTGACATCATCAGCTGTGCCTATGGTGTTTTCGCATCCAACGGAGGTATGTGAACAATGTCTTTGTATGTGTTATTTCTATTTGTAAAGCTGGCATTACATGAATGAGCAATAAAATGATCTTCAGTCAGGCAGGTGTGTGATGCGATACTGTCAATGTCCTCGTCGTCGTCTTCTAGTTGTGGCATTGCTATGTTCCATTCGTGACAACATATCCTCTCCACTTCTGTTGGCATCTCACAACACTTGCTACAAGAACACCACCAATTTTGAAGAGATCTCTGTCTCTCTGAGGCTTGAAGACGTGCTGATGCAGTGGATACTTCCTCCATAGCTCGGAGTTCTTGATCAGTGTATTCTGGTTCAAATAAATATGGTTGTGAAAAAAATTCAACGTTGTCTGTTAATAAATCGAAATCTTCTTCCATTGCGATGTCCTGTACGTCTAAATATGTTTAGATCTTCACAGTGAAAGGTAACACTTCCCAAATTTCTGTGTAAACAATGAGAGACGTACACGTGCGAGAGATCCACTTCCGGCGCTTTCCGCGCTTGCGCAGACTAAAGCCAGAACGCGCGAATGTCACAACAGGAAACACCTGTCGGACGTAGTGGTGTACAATAGGTAAAAACGATATAAATACTGTTAGTTTTCTCACACAAACCGCTCGTTTCGTGTCTTAGGCCATCAGTGTGTACTTACGATAGGGGATTGTTTAATTTGGACTTCTCTGTGTATGCTCTTTGAGGTGGTGACCATAGACCTGCATTATATGAGGCACAGACAAGAACGGTTTGACCTAAAATTATCAAAATTGAAACTACTGGGGAAACAAATACTCCTACATCTCGGATGCCCATGAGGTAAGCTAAAACATATCAAAATTTAATTTCAAAGTGAACTATCCCTTTAAGTGTTCCTGGCTAAGAGATTTTAGGGAAGAAAAAAAAAAGAATTAACTATGACAATTCTGCCTGTAAAATGGCACTTTATTTGACATAGTGTCACGATTAGTCCTCTTCGGAGCAGAATCTACAAAAAAAAATATATTTTCACCAACTGCACGCTGATACTGACACCATAATGAATCCATTAATAAACTCCCTGTGTGAGAAGTGCTGCCATTTTATGAAGGCCGACTTCTTATTAAACTGACATTATTAAGCATAGGAGGGAGCCTCCGTCTCCCCGGCCACATCTTGTTACACATCATTTGATTTTTTACACTTCGCTCGCCAGTCAGCCCCAGCAATCGCCAACCGTAAATCATGCCAAAACACATGATTGTCATCACATCTTGCATTCGAATTTAAAACAAAGCTCTATGCTCTCTAACGGTGTCTGACTGTTTTTATTCTTGAGCTAATTGTCAAACGCCTATTTATTGTATTTATTGCTTTCATTACTGCCATCATAGTTCTTTGTTTTGGATTTCCCGACCACTATGAAATGCATTCCAAATGAATACGTAGATGTTTCAGCCAATTAATCCTCATTAGGGTTGAACTCGTCTGTCTGTTGTGGTTGGGCTGCTTCACAGACACAAGGGCCTCATCGTGAGCAGTAAACATGTTCTTGCAGATACATTCAAATCAAAATATGCTCATTAACGGCATTCACACAAAGCACTAATCATCCTTACCAGAGTGAGCGAGAGAGAAACAGTGCATTGTATTATGAGTTATTACTTTAGCGTGGGAGGAGAGAGGGGCGTTTGACTATTGACTGAGGGTTATAATCTCCTCTCCGGTGATGTTCACTCAGTAATGTAATAACTACCATTTACGTTTATCTGTCCCGGCGACAGCCCGCAATAATGACATCATAAACGTGTAAGCTATAGGCTAAATGAAGGCTAATTTTTTCACTCGCCGCATTCTTCACATCTCACTGACAGCCTGGCTGATATTAAGGGTAATACGGCTACAAAAGAAAACCTCTAAAAGTCAATGAGGCAGATACACACAGTGTGATGAGGGTAATGGTGTCGACTCTTTAAGCATCTGCCTCCTGTTTACGTTCATTCAGATCTTAATAGAGCTCAGCAGTGTCTCCTTACAGCGTACGCGGCGTGTGGAAATTAAGAGAGACAGAACTCTCCCACCTTTTCACATTCGAAATAACTCAGCCATTACGTGAGACATAAATGCATTCATGATGACAAAGAGAGAGCAAGCAGACAAGTGAGAGAAGAAGATGTATAGAGAGAGAGAAAGAGAGACTGCAATATATTACATCATTACTTAATGAGTCCCTCAGTGTTGTGTTGCACAACATTTCAGCCTACACCAACAGCTATAAACACAGGCTAATTTAGCATCGCTATCCTCCATAGCCACTTTAATTGCAGGCAGACAGTCAGAACTAGCATGCTGTACTAAAGGCAAGGGGAGGGGGACGTCAGTGACTCAAACGGTCCCTCTGGAGCACTTAAGAGTAATATGAAGTACGGATATTTGGAACAAGAGAACAAAAGACAATTAAAGGGAAAATGAAGAGAGTCTGCCTCTCAATTAAATTGTCCTGAAACTGTAATCAGGGCCGTTGACGGAGTCTGTCTCTGTCTCATAGAAGTGGGCCACCACCCACAATCTCCTTGGTTCGGCACCAAGTGCTGGCGGCACAAAGGTCATCTGATGTTGTCTTGTGCTACATGCTAGTGTTGTGTACAAAACTGCCGCTAGCTATGCAAAAATGGAAGAGGACGTCATTTACAAAGCCTGTTTGTTTCACTATCGTATACTGCCAAATTGTCCATTGTTTATAAAGTTTTTAAAAAAAATGTGAGGTTTATGTTAAATTTTGCTTAAATAAAAAAATTTAAAAAGTATGGAATATTGAGTTTTTACTATAAATGATTTATCAGTGCATATCTTTTTTTATTCATCTGCCCTTATAACCTTCAATCAAAGTAACTTTCCCCTCCCTTTTCTCTTCCCACATCTCTTCTCTTCTCTGATGATGACGGGACAACCAGTCACTCACATGAGATCGCAGTAATAGCAAAAAATTCAAAGAGCCAATCAATTCCAAAGTATGATGCATTTTGTTAAAAAAAAACAATAATCTTGCTGCTCTTTACATAGAACAAAAGCTCCAAAAATAACAAAATCACCATAAAACGTGTCCATACTACTCGTATACTACATCCAACAGCATTTGTGTGAAAAACAGACTGAAATTGAATTATACAGAGAGATTGAAAGTTTCATCCACAAAAGTGCCCCATTATGTTTTTTTCAAATATTCCCTTTCAAGCAGTGTGTAATATAGCTGTGTGTGGATATAAATGGTCTGCAAAGTTGTCAAGTCGAAAGTGCATGATTGATAAATAAAGTTATTGTCTCCCAAAAGAAAGAATCGGCCCTGAACTGCCTATACGATCTTTTGTAATTCAAATCCCACTCTACATCACTAGATGTCCCGCCTATGTTGTACGTTGTCCACCCGTGAACATCTTGACCAGCCTTCCAACATCATTTTAGTGACGACTGCTTCTTATATCTCGGTTCACAGTTCAATGTGAGATTCGCAAAACATTTGCTCTTGAAAGATGGGTCAGTACCCAGTTTATTTGGACCACATTACTTCTCAGAATCACAACCTGCAAGCATGAATAATTATTGATGTATATATTTTGTACAGGGTGTTCAAAATACGTAGTTTTGTATGTTATATTGTTTAAGTTATTGTGTAACTCGTGTTATTACGGTCTTACTGAAATACTTCTGCAAAGCAGCTGTGTCTCAATCCAGATTGTCTGTCATTCTTACCATGAGTAATGTAATTTGTTTTACAAATGTTTATGTTACATCAGTCATTCACGTTAGTGCTGGGCCAACGCATGCACCATTACGGATACAGTTCCTGCATGTGCACCGCAATAAATTAGAAATATACACATGGGTTTGTTGATGGACAGAAATTAGTTGCAATATCTCATACATTTACATCTCAAGTATCACTGAGAAATGTCCTGCTCAAGTCGCCTTTGCAATGAAGGTTCAGGTTGAATAACTAATTCTTCCAAGGATTCATCATCAGACTCACACTCGGATTGATTTGGTAAAATCGACGTCATCGTTACTGTCTTCACAGTCTGTCAATTGCTGAGCATTAGGAAGCTTCCGGATGGAGATGAAGAACGGTTATAGTAATGGGTGTTTAGCCTCCGAGACACGCGTTGTACGCGGTAGACCAATCACAACAGACTGTGCCATCTGACCAATCAGAGGAAAGTAGACTGGCAGAAAGGAGTGATTTAGAAAGACTGATTCATCAATCAAGTCATTTGAGAATCATTGCAAAATGTGGTGATGTGCAATGTTTTTTGACCGTTGATGCATGTTAACCTGTTGTAGGAAAATTAGGAGCCTTTAAAATGGCATAATAGGGGCCATTTAAATCAGACAGGAGATAAAAAACATTCATTACTCGTGAAGCTCTTTGGCTTACCAAACAACTCCAACAAGCGTTCAAGATAATTGTCCCAGCATTCAGTATTTCAAAATATAAATGCCTGCTGAGCGCAGAATAATCACTGCAGATAACATTAGTGCAGACAACAGCTGACATGATTTGAAGAATTCCCCAGCTCTCGGACACTGGTTTCAAACTATGCCACAGAAATTAATAGGAGTGTAACTTTAATGAGGACAGAGCACTAGCACAATTGTTTTAGGCCACATAGTACAAATATAGTTGACAAAAGTATGATGCAATCTGAACGCAAAACCTCATTTCTTAAATCATTTCAGATGTAATGCACAGTGCAGGAATGGACGGTTTAGCACATGTTAGGCTAATACTACTTCACTATGTATTTAGATCTGGTCATCTTATAGTCTTTAGCTGTCCTCTAGTTATTTGTGAGACAACGGGAGAAACGTTTCAACTTATCAGAACTAGATCTGTGTCTCTGAAACTTTCCAAAAGCAACTGTGCCATTTCACTCTCTGACACAAAATTGGCACTGATAGCTTTTGCCCAAAGACATTTTAACTTTTGCAAATTAATTTTTTTTTTTTACTGGAACTTTCACAATTTAATTGAATTAAAATACTCCATCAGGGCAAAAAAACTGAAAGTACCTTTAAAATGTTCTTGTCCTCATTTATTTCCTCCATTAACTTGAAAGGCTCCATGGGTCTATTAAAGGTTCATTATACGGAACTGTTTATACCTTTTTGGCTTATTCTGTGTAAAAAAAAACAACCTGTGCTAAAATAACCTGTTGATGGAGGAGATCTGCAAGGTTTAAATGTCTTTGTTGTGTGTACATGTTTCATTTTCTCATTAAAATGGTGAGCAGTCAGTTTAACCTTTTGAATATCAACTTTATTATAATACTTTATATTATAAATAATGAAAGTAAATGGGTCTATCAAGTTCCATAATAACAAAAAGCAACAAAAACGTATTGATTCATGCACTATATTGTATATCACATGAACTAAAGAACTATAGAAATAAAATCCATGCGCTTCTGTCCAGACAAGCTCATGCAGTTGTGCGCTCTAGACAGAGAATACTTAAGTTGCAGAGAACACTTTAGTAGGCTAAGAAGTAGCAAATATATTTATTAACGCAGTTGGGTTCCTTCAACTGTCCATCCTATTCAAAACTTTTTTTTTATTGTATTGATTTATATAGTATTGTATTTCACCATATTTTATAGTGAAAATATATTCAAGCGTGAATGAGAACCGTTTCGAGGGGGATGCCAGGTGTGCGGAAAAAAAACTTGAACAAAAAAAAACCAAAACCCCAAAATTGAAAATCGAATACCAACCCACCAAATAAATATTTGAATATTCGGGTTCAGCCCTAAACTTATGTACTAACATTATCCCAGATGTTTCCAAGAATGTTTAAATCCAGAGAAATAAGCCTTTTTTTACCTTTTTGAGTCGCCTTTCAATGACATCATACCTACATTTCCCTCGATTTCCAATTTTATTTTGTAGAAACCATGGAAACACCAGATACGCTTTAATATATTATGTTTTATTACACAAGAGAACAACTGTTTGGATACATTTATAGACAGAAAACTAAGGATGCACCGAAATCAAAATTCTTGGCCGAAGCCGAAAACTGAAAAAGAGGAAACCATGGCGAAAGCAGAAACACCGAAAGAAATTATGCCAATTATTAGTACCATTGCATTTACTTTACTAAAAATCAAGGCATCTTCTTATGCAAATGCATAAATTAATATTAAAGTTTCAAATAATAAATCAATTACAAATTATGCAAATATTTATTTAGCACATTGCAACAATGCACAGTATAAAATAAAATTCAAACTAAAAATGTTTAACTTGACCTCACTCATGTGTACATTAAATAATAATGTACAGGTCTACAGGCCTGCAGAAAGGTACAGAAATTGTATTAAGTAATCAAACATAAAATAACTTTATATCTAACTGTTTAAATTAAGGATTAATCCTTATTAAACTTACAAAAGCTATTCAATCAAGAGCAGGGAGTGATGTCCTTGTCTTTTGTTGAAATTAAACAGAGCGCAGTAAAGGCTACTGCCCCTTTAAGACCTAATGCAGGGATTTGCGTCGTCTTTCTCGACTGTATACAGTTCACTAATGCTGGGTACACACCAAAAGATTTTTTACATCTTATAAGATTTTCAAAATGTGATAGACCACACACATGAGGACAAATAATCCTAGATTTAACCGTTTTGCTCCTATAGTGTGTGGTGTGCCATGATGTGACAAAGACAGCACACCACACACGAACAGATTTTCAACCAGAGTCCCGAGTGTAAACACAGGAAATCACGCAAAATCTCACGAGACTGGTTTTTATAAAGTAATGAAAATGTCCTGGTTTTCATTATTTTCCATTGGGCCATTACATTGACCCGCACCGCTGCAAAATCTTCACATGATTAGTAATATCACGACATTGTAAAAGCACAACAGCCAACGTCATCTTGGAATAAACACACATTTAGTCTGCTTACACTTTAGGGCTGTGATAATAATCTTATTTTATTTTCGCTTCCAATGATTATACAAAGAAGATATGAGGTAAAACTATTATAAACTATATCCGCATTCCGTCTAGAGCGAATTCCTTCCCTCCTCAGCGCGCGCTGTCATTTCTCCCTGAACATAAACTTAACGTCAGACTCAGCTCAAAGTGTGATTGCTGTCAAATGCAGTCTCTACTTTGGCTAAATTGCAGGACGTGTTTGATAAAATTAAAAGAACTATAATCCGCGCCCGCGGAATAGACGCTGTTTCCAAGGTGTGTGTATGTGTGTGTGTGCGCGCGCGCGTGTACATATGCTTCGTGTGCGCGATTAAACCATCAAATCTACCAAACAGCCTATATGTCAAAATGACTGGCTTGGAGAGTATTCTCTTAAACACAGTTTATATCTTAAAGGTGCGTATAGTTTGGAGAAATCAATGGGAGAATAATTAGAGCTGCATTCGGTCTTAAGGGGCAGCATCTAATAAACCTGCCATTAATGTGAATCAAACAACTAAAGGAAAAGAGAAAATTACTCGCAGCTCTTGCATGAATAACTTTACTTTTAAAAAGCATTAATCTATCAAAAGTGAAAACTATGCAATGTTATTTTACATTTCATTACTTTATTAGACTTCATAAGATTCTTTATTATTATTATTTTAGATTTTTAAAGATTCTTTGATTAGCCTAATAAAAAGTTAAAATGATATTTAACAATGTAATATTTAACAATATAAGGCTATTATTTTGTTCTGTATTTTTTGATTAAATAAATGCAGGCTTGATAAGCATAAGAGAATTCTTGCAAAAACACAAAATATTATCCAAACTTTATACACACACACACACACACACACACACACACACACACACACACACACACACACACAGGCCTACTACATATATATGACAGCATATGGAGACGTGGTCTATACATGTCACACTTTATGCTGCGCCGACCGCGCTTCTGTATTCCCTCAGTGTGCTTTCTGATTGGATATTATTGCGTTTCACGTGAGTGTGCGCGCGTTTGTCCTCGGGGTTCCCCCCACACATCAGGATTTCTGATCGTAAATATTCAACATGTTGAATATTTACGATTCGCGATCGGGACGGCTCCGAGGTTCTTCCGAGCAGGTTCGGACACTCTTAACACACTTCACACCACAGGAACATCTGATAAGATAATCTTCAGAACCATCAAGATAATCGGGACCGAGCTAAGATTGTCGGAAGGGGGGAAATCGGCCCAAAACAAGCCCGATTATCTTTTGGTGTGTACCCAGCATAAGGCATACAGACTACGTCTGCAAGGATACTCATCAAGATGGACATGTTGACATAGTTTTTGAGTGAGTTTGTCCGTTTAAGCACAAGACTTGAAAGACAACTCAATATATGCGCGCTTTCGGATGAGTGCACGAGACAGATCTTATCTCAGCGAGCGAGTTCTCATTCGCGTCTTTAGGCTCTACACCCAGTGATGACGCGACAACGACTGGTCATATTCGGATATACGGCAGCACTCGCATGCATTGAACAAAGTTTACAAAGAGAGACCGTTTTGCCCACGTTTTTCTTTTATTATCGCTGTTGTTGTAGTGTATCACTGAGGAGCCAGCACGTGTATCCATCAACAGAAACAGAAAGAAAGCATTATTTTCAAGTTAGAACCCATAGATGCGTCATCAGATGTGAGATGAACCACATACGTCCACACCGCAGACATTTTGCTTGTTTAGACAGTTTAGACAAGCACGTGCAGGTCGCGGTTTCTGTTTGCGTCATCACAACATTTCGGCCGTATTGTTTAGGTGATAAAAGTCGTTCGGCCGAAAACCGTAAATATTTTTACACCGTAAAAAATTTTCGGTGGCTGAATATTCGGTGCATCCCTACAGAAAACTAATCATTGTTGTATAGCTCAATACATTTAGTCTTATTGTTTGAATCTTGTTTTCTTGATTTACCGCAAGTACCATGCCTAATATCGATCTAGCTTACTGAAGTGTTCAACAAGTATCTCATAGTAGCCGCAGAGCGAATGCACAGAGTAACGTTAGTACATAATTTTCAATATGCTCAAATGTATCTAATAATGATCAACAGCACTGCATTACCCCACATACGCATGACCGGAAGAAGCGGAAACGGCGACTGTGGCCTAATAAAAGTTCCGCTGCTGTCGTGTCGAGCCATGTATTGCGCTCGTCTCTCATTAGCAATCGATTGGATTAATCACTGGAGGGGAAGATTAATACTGATATTGTGTTACACAAGAAAAAGAAAATCATTCGAGTTTGGAACAACATGAAAATCCAAGTAAATATTAAATAATGACAGAAATTTTGTGTAAACAATCCTTTTAACTTCAGAAGAAACTTTCATTTGCAAGTCATTTAAAAGTTCTAACAAATTACGAAAAATCTACAAAACCAAAGTAACAAGAAGCACATTCAAAAAGCTCTGTTTACAGCTTAGTTCTACAGTTTCTCTCTCCGAGCGCTCTCCAACCAAAGCTGCTCTGTCTGTGGAACTAAAGTCTTTCTGTGGCGTATGACAGTTCTTTCTTCGCCTGCTTCCCCATCACTCACACATGTTGTATAACCTCAGCAGTCCCTGGCCAAAACACAAAGCTTTATCTGCCTCGCAGAGAAAAGAAAAATTACCTTAAAAAAAAGAAAAGAAAATCCTGCATTTTAATGCGTATGTATAAAAATCTGGCAGCTCTGAGCATAGAAAAATAGAGAACTCCCACACACTCCCACATATACAGTGCAACGTGAATGCACTCGGCTCCAGCCTGTAAGGTCTCTCCGTGCACAAGCACATCATGTACACGGCACGGAGACTCGGGGACCTGCGAGGGGGGCAACAGTCAGAAGTACAAAGACATAATATGGCCCACTCACAAAACAACACATGTATTATGTTGCCTTATGCTTTCTATAGCGGCATTAAAAGTGTTAATGGCCTGTGATTCGTAATTCAGTGGGGTGTGGGTGTAAGTGTATGTGTGTTAATATTAACTCTGTCTTATTTCGACGGCCTTTGCAGAGCAAATGTTTCACGTTTGCATTCATTTGTTTCTGTTTATGTGGTTCTGCTGGAGATGTGGAATTCTTGTCTAAGGATAACAGGAAGTCAGATGACGCTACTAAACTCTGATCAGGAGTGAGACTATAAATGAGATTTTAAAAAAAAAGGCTATTTTTAAAATGTCAGGAACTTTTAAATACAGTAAGGAAATTGTTGTTATGGTCTGACTGTTGCTGCTGTAGATGAGGAGAGCAGGAGGTGTAACACGAGTTGAGTTATAATGCCATCAGTGTTGAAATCACTATTATAAATAATCACTGAGGTGACAGTAAATGTGTTGACTGTGTAAAAATATAACAGATTTACAGGACAAAACAGGTCTTATATTTTCATTTGAGAACATGTTAATCAGTGTTTAACGACAAAACTGAAATATATTTGATACTCTCATTAATATTCTCTCTTAATATTCATAGCACATATTTATGCTATGAATATTAAGTTTTCAACATTGATAAGAAAAACATTGTTTCTTGAGCACCAACACTGAAGACTGGAGTAATGACTGCTAAAAATATTGCTTTGCCATCACAAGAATACATTGTAAAATTAAAAATAAAATAATATATATATATTAAAAAATTAAAACAGTTATTTATATTATGGTAACACTTTACAATAAGATTTCATTAGTTAACATTAGTTATTGCACTGTAAACTAACATGAACAAACATCAGAAATGACTAAACGCTGTATTGTGCATGCCAGACAAGTAATTTGGCGGTCATTTTGTAAAGAAAATGACACGCCTGCGCATATACATATTCAAACGTGCTTGCTTATAAACTAAACACACTTACGAGCAGTTTTTTTAAAGTTTACAAAAAAGATAATAACGGTGTCGTTTCAAAACTATTTGCGCTCTCTAGCCGGCGGGCTCTGTTGCCGTGCGGATGAGCGGCCGGAACGCATTGAGAGTTTTCTATTATGGTTGAAAATGGTGTTGTGTAACTAATGATTATTTACAATGGAAATTATTCAATCAAGAACAAATGTATTTCTCATTGTTAATTGTACAAATGTTAACAAATGAGTCCTTATTGGTCATTTATTTATTATTATAAAATGAAAAAGGCCTAATATTTCACAATATTACTGTATACAATTTTTACTGTACCTTGATCAGATAAATACAGCTTTGAGGTATAATAGAATTTTTTCAAAAATCTTCTTTTTTTATCTTACTGGCCCCAAACTTTTAGTGCATGATTATATGAAGATTAAATAATAATTATATAGTTAAATATCAAGTCAAAAATGAACAATTATTTCAAACAAGTACATTTATCACACTAAATGCATAATCTTAAAAATAAAATGATTGTTCTAGATTCCTGTGCATTGTAACTTTTCCAGCTATTTACAGTGGGTACGGAAAGTATTCAGACCCCCTTACATTTTTTACTTTTGCAGCTATTTGCTGAAATCATTTAAGTTCTTTTTTTTCTCATTAATGTACACACAGCACCCCATATTGACAGAAAAACACTGAATTACTGACATTTTTGCAGATTTATTAAAAAAGAAAAACTTAAATAAGTCCTAAGTATTCAGACTAGGGATGCACCGAATATTCGGCTCCCGTCTCCCGGTTTTCGCCGAAAGACTTTTATCACCGAAACAATACGGCCAAAAATTTTTATGATGACGCAAACAGAAACTGCGACCTGCATGTGGTTCATCTCACATCTGATGACGCATGGGTTGTAACTTGAAAATAATGCTTTGTTTCTGTTTCTGTTGATGAATACACGTGCTGGCTCCTCATTGATACACTACAACAACAGCGATAATAAAAGAACAACGTGGGCAAAACGGTCTCTCTTTGTACACTTTGTTCAATATGAGTGCTGCCGTATGTTCGAATAAGACCAGTCGTTTTCGAGTCCAGCTGTGTTTGATCATACTGATTGGACTTGATTAGGAAAGCCACACACCTGTCTATATAAGACCTACAGCTCAAAGTGTATGTCAGAGCAAATGAGAATCATGAGGTTAAAGGAACTGCCTAAGGAGCTCAGAGACAGAATTGTGAAAAGGCACAGATCTGGCCATGGTTACAAAAAAAAAATCTACTGCACTTCCTAAGAGCACAGTGGCCTCCATAATCTTTTAATGGAAGACGTTTTGGACGACCAGAACCCTTCCTAGAGCTGGCCGTCTGGCCAAACTGAGCTATCGGGGGAGAAGAGCCTTGGTGAGAGAGGTAAAGAAGAACCCAAAGATCACTGTGCCTGAGCTCCAGAGATGCAGCCGGGAGATGGGAGAAAGTTGTAGAAAGTCAACCATCACTGCAGCCCTCCACCAGTTGGGGCTTTATGGCAGAGTGGCCCGATGGAAGCCTCTCCTCAGTGCAAGACACATGAAAGCCTGCATGAAGCTTGCTAAGATGGTGAGAAATAAGATTCTCTGGTCTGATGAGACCAAGATAGAACTTTTTTAGCCTTAATTCTAAGCGGTATGTGTGGAGTAGGGATGGGAATGATTAATCGACGATCACATTAATTTGTTATCGATTAATCTAATGCATTTTTTTATATTATCTAATGCAGGTTGCATTGCGTGTGAGTCAGCAATTAAATAAATTTCATTGTGTGGCAGCAATTAAACATTTTACCACCAGGGTGCAATACCACTCAATGCGAGGCTGGCTTCGAAGTAGAGGTTTGCATTCCCGCAGCTGTCCCGCGGGAACCGACCAGATATTTTGCATCGCTGGATTACATTTCCGACTACAACATGGTAGCCGTCGGTAACTCTGGTGTCATTTGAATGGGAGCGGTCGGTCATTCAATGTCACGTTCCCGACATCCTTTCAGAACAGCATATCTTTGCTTTACTTAATCTTATTGACCACCCAATAGCCTACAGCCTGCACTGTATATAAAATACGGCAATAAATATAATGTAAATATACGGCCCTCAGAAAGAACAGGCAGTTTGTCGGTGACTGACAGAGCAGAATATGGCAGAGCAAAGTGTGGATGCAGTCTCCTTGAAGGACTGGAAAATGCTCAGTTTACAGCTAAGAAACCCACGTCAGGCAAGTCTGGTGTATGGGAGTCTTTTACATATGTCATAGACGCAGAAGGAAAAAAATAGCCTACACTTTGCGCAATGTGATAAATGCAGTGGCGTAACTTTGCTTTGAAAAGTGGTGGGGACACTGCACAACTCGTTTTGCTATGTGTTTATTAAATAACAGAATTTACTTGTGGACTGAGTTCAGAGTTGGAAATACACTTAATTTTCACTTTGATAGGCAACAAATGCATTAGGCCTACATTCACAAATTATTCTATAAACATATAAGCAAAACGTAATATTCAAAACACATCTAACATTATACTAATATCAATCAAAATATGCAAGATAAATTATGCGAACTTACCGTTTCATTAGCCGCGTTTCCATTAGGCCTACATATTTGCGCAAAACTTATATTTATAAATAGGCCTATTTAACTTATACATTTAGCGATATTTTCTAAATGTCGATAAAAAACTATTACGAAATGATTGGATTTCCATTAACCGATGTTATGCAACTAAAAAGTTTTTTTTTTTTTATGTCATTCAAAAAACGATGCCAGGTGAGTTGGTAGGTTTATGTGTATCCCAGCCACCGCGATAGCCATTATTTAATGGAAGGAGACATAGGCCTGTTATTCAAGCATTTATTAAAATTAAAAGAGGGAAATGTTTGAATTTGTATGGTGGTAACTTTTCAGTTCTTTGTTTTTGTTTTTTTAAACCATTTCATTATTTTGGCTTGAAATTTCGTTTGTTGAAAATATAAACTGAATTTAGAAATGCTTTTTAAATAAAAAACTTTGCTTTTAATAAATGAAGACGGCGTTTGGACGGCGAGCAGCGCATGCAAAATAACCAGTTTCCTTAATCCACGGCCCTTGTTATTGTGAGTCTAGGCCTACACAAATAAAATGAGACAGTTTATAGTTTTTAATTATGTCTTGCTCTTATCTGTATGGCTAACAAGACGGAGCGTTCTGAGTCGTTTCCTCTGTCATTAAGGAAAAAATCCATCAGAACCCGTCGCACCTGCGCTTTCATCAGACAGAGGGTTATATTGAATTGCACATCTACAGATTGGTAAAAAGTGAACGGAATAAGTTTTCCCGGGCTGGCCAAGTTAGCGCGGAAGTCTGTGCATCCCGGTAACGTCAGTCCACTCAGAGCGGGTGTTTTCGGCAGCTGGACTGACTGTCACCAGGTTCCGGCCGGTCACATCTGACCCCAGATCATGTCAACATGCTTATATTTAGCACAAAACATGTGATGGTGGCAGTTTTTTTCCACAGCGGTGGTCTAGGTCTGTGCCGGTGAACGTGACATCCACTCCGGCGGTGATAGAGCGCCAGCTGTGTAGCACCGGCGGTGGTCGGCCCCAATTTTTTTTTTGTATGTGAATGCTGTTTTACGTGAATATTATGACAGGAGTGAAGCACAATGCTTTATTTACAAAATAAATAATAGGTTCACAATTAAAAGTTACCTCGCAGCCATGGAAACATAACATTAACGTACATGAAAAATATGTTCGGTTTGCCTAACTGAACGTAGTTTAACTGTGTGCCACAAGTTGATCTTGTAATAAAGGTCTCATCGAGGAAAAACACGCTGTATTTTTGTATTCATTGCATTTTTGAATTATAAAAGTTAAATAGGCTAATTCATTTTATTTTAAAAATATATTAATGATTAATCGATAGTCGATCGTTAATGCTCCCGACGATCGACTAAGAAAATTTAATCGAATGCCCATCCCTAGTGTGGAGAAAACCAGCCACTGCTCATCACCTGTTCAATACAGTTCCAACAGTGAAGCATGGTGGTGGCAGCATCATGGTGTGGGGTTTTTTTTCCAGCTGCAGGGACAGGACGACTGGTTGCTATTGAGGGAAAGATGAATGAAGCCAAGTACAGGGATATCCTTGAGTGCTCAAGACCTCAGACTGGGCCGAAGGTTCACCTTCCAACAGGACAATGACCCTAAGCACACAGCTAAAATAACAAAGGAGTGGCTTCACAACAACTCCGTGACTGTTCTTGAATGGCCCAGCCAGAGCCCTGACTTAAACCCAATTGAGCATCTCTGGAGAGACCTGAAAATGGCTGTCCACCAACGTTTACCATCCAACCTGACAGAACTGGAGAGGATCTGCTAGGAGGAATGGCAGTGGATCCAAAATCCAGGTGTGAAAAACTTGTTGCATCTTTCCCAAAAAGATTCATGGCTGTGTTAGATCAAAAGGGTGCTTCTACTAAATACTGAGCAAAGGGTCTGAATACTTAGGACCATGTGATATTTCAGTTTTTCTTTTTTAATAAATCTGCAAAAATGTCTGTTTTTCTGTTAATATGAGGTGCTGTGTGTACATTAATGAGGGGGGAAAAAAGGAACTTAAATAATTTTAGCAAATGGCTGCAATATAACAAAGAGTAAAATATGTAAGGGGGTCTGAATACTTTCCATTCCCACAGTACAATTCAAATAAAGCTCAGACTCAGGCTCAGACCAGATCTGCCGTTTTGTGGTGAAGGAAAGTTATTATAGAACCATAAACAAGACAAAGACTTTCTAAATGTTTTCAATGGGACATTTTAGATTTCAAGCTGCAGTAAATAAAAGCCTAAAAAACATGTTAACATCGATTAAACTATCAGCCTCCAAAACTCGCAAGGAAAGACAGATAAAAAAATAAAATAAAATAAATAACAGTAACATTTAAATGAATATATAATATATACAATAACATTTCCTGAATATTTAGAGAACATTCAGTCACTTTAAAACTTTAGAAAAAGTAGCTTGCTCTTACCCTGAAGGAGCTCTCTCAATTTCTTCTCAAATGACATTAACGTTGAGTGATTGTGTGTGGTTTGTGAAACACAAGGCAATACTAAAATAAAAACAAACAGTAAAACCCAAGGGAAAAGATCAGCACCACCTGGAATTATAGAAGAACGATTGAAGTCAGAAATCAGAACGACCTTTTTAGTTCACGCTATATTCCCTGTGTCTGCCTCATAAAAACAGACCTGAAGGGTGGCCATCTGACATTTATGAGAATGGCTCAATGCTTCTATTACACACATAACACTTTTCTGAAATGTGCTGGGGATGGCTTTGTTAAGTTTCCTGTTCTGAAACCCGAGATCCCTTATACAGATTATGAAACAAATTATGAAAACACTTTTTTTCAGGTATGTGAATGTATGTTACTGTTTAAAAAGACGCATTGCTCTGAAAGGATTATTCACAATTCACAATGATTGATTGAATTGCATCAATAGTCTAATTCTGTACATCAGTTCTTCTTTGAGAAGTTGTCTTACAATGTTGATGGGCTTAATAGACCGTCATGTGTACTTTATGCTGCAAGCAAGCGGTTGCTTCCTAAAATGCACATGTATTCATCTGAGCTAAGGGAACAGGGTTGAATAATTTCATAATCCATGCCCTGTATCCAGCAGAACATCAGACACTCTCTGCGTTAGGAGATTTGAGATTGACTCTCTCGTGTCTTGGTTTCATATTCGGCTTTTGTTTTGTTTTCAATTTCTCTCTATTGCATCGTCTTACAAACAAATTCATTAAAAGTAAAGTTAAGTCTGAGTTCATTTTTAAATGACATTATTCTAGATAGGGCTTTATTTCATGATTTTATTGAAAGTATGTGGTTTCTCTGTATCTCCCTCAGAAGCTTCTATTGCTGCAGGCGGTAAATGTTTTAAAACTGTGCTTCTCAACTGGTGGGTTGTGACCTAAAAATGGATGGCAAATCTGTTTACATAGGGTCGTGGACAGCAGCGGAAAAAAACTAAAAAAAACAATGCTCAATGCAAATTTTAAAAAAGCAAATAACCATACAATCGTGCATAGTTAGTCTAGCAAAACAAAGGCATTTCAACAAAAGAGACCTTTTTCATAAGGTGATGACCTCAAAGGCTGTGCATCCAATCAAACTCCAGTTACTTGGTGGAAGCAGCCAAATGAGGTACATGCCAAAATCCTCAAAACCAGAAACGATCCACAACTCAAACTAAACGAATACAGGTACAACTGCAATAAATAAACATGTTTGTATGCTCTCAGTAGGGAAAAATGACCAAACACAAGGCACAAACCATCAACACTTATTTGTTGGAAAATCAGTCCTGAATTGTGAAGGAAAACCAGTAAATATACTATTGTTCAATAGTTTGGGGTCAATATGTTTTTAATTAAATTAACTGTTTTATTGCACGGTGACGCATCAAATTGACAGTAAATACTGTTATAATATTACCAAAAAAATCTATTTCAAATAAGTTTATTTTTTCTGAACTTTATTAAGCAGCAACTGTTTTCAACTTTGATAATATTAAAAAATGTTTCTTGAGCACCAATTCATTAAGAAAGAATGATTTCTGAGGGATCATGTGACTCTGAAGACTAGAGTGATGCTGAAAAAATTTTGCTTTGCCATCAGATGTACAAATTACATTTTAAAAATATGTTATAAAAAAAAACTGATTTTTTTTATTGTAATCGTATTTCACCACATTTTGAAATAAATGCAGCTGCTGGAGAGCATTAAAAACCTCTTTAAAAATCTTTTTTTAATAATTTTTTTTATCTTACAGACCCCAAACAGATACACTAAAAGAAAATGTTCACTGTGCATTATAAGATTTAGTGAAAGAACACCATGGTGTTCCTGTAAATGCAAAATACTAAAACTGATACTAAAATTGCTTATGAATCATAGTATCTTAACTATGCATCTTAATAGTCTAAAACTACAGGATATATATAAAAAAAATATCAACACATGGTAACTCAATGTAATGTTTTTTTATGTTTTGTTTGTTTTTTGCTTAAAGTCCCCCTGTGGTGAAAATCAAGTATAGTTTTTAAATATGCTTTAAAAAAAAAACCGTGAACATTCATAAGTCAACACTAGACATTCATGAGTACTTTCTCCTTAAAACTCCAGTGAACCTAAAAACACGATTTGAAATCGTCAGTGTTGTCGTCAAACTACCTTTCAATCACGTCAACGCGTGGCGGGCTTTAGCATACAATTAACAATGACTGCTCTGAAGCAGGTAAGTCTCAAGAGAAGCCAGGAAGTCCTGGTATATTTTTCGATTGAAAAATTGTGTACATTTAGCAATATAGTAGATGAATTATGTATATGATGTATATTATGATGAACTACATGCCTTTCTCCACTGATGTTCTATGATGTTTCTAAAGATGCTGGTTTTTAGAAGGCACACTAAGATGGCAAATGGCAACAGGAACATATGTGTAACATTAGAAACACATTATTAGCTGTTTGACAACGTATGCAAGCAAAAAGGCTAATCATATTAATTACCGTTATGTGTCAGTTTGGTAAAGAGCAATACGTTTGTGCAGTTTACTTCAGTAAAGTCGGGTGAGTAGATCTGAGCTGTTGTGAGTGAGTGGAGACGGGGCTAATTTGCATATTCAAGGACCGCGTATACTAAATGAAGCAAGGGTGTTAGAGTTACATTCAAGCTATTTTAAGGGATGAGTTTAGTTTTTTTTTTTCACTGAAAAAAAAAGTAATTATGTCATTTTGGTGATTTTAAGGGATTGACTACAAGGGAACTAGGGATGTCACAAGTACCGGTACTTCGGTACCAAGTCGGTACTGACATTTAAAAAAATGTGATGATACCTGCATTTCTGTAGGTCCGGTAGTACCGACTCCCGAGTATATCTGGTACCCGCAGCTGCGTTCAGTCGCTTCCGTGTTTATCTAAGCCCAGGGCTCCAGACTGTAGCCGAATAAACAACACCAAATCAGAAAAGGTTGGGACAGTATGGAAAACGCAAATAAATAAAAAAGAAGTGATTTCTAAATTTACTTTGACTTGTATTTCATTGCAGACAATATGAACAAAAATATTTCATGTTTTGTCTGGTCAACTTCATGTCATTTGTAAATATGCATCCTTTCCTGTCATTCAGACTTGCAACACATTTCAAAAAAAGTTGGGACAGTAAAGCATTTTTTAAGGTTGCCATTCCTTTTCAAAACACTTAAAAGACGTTTAGGGACTGAAGACACCAAGTGATGAAGTGTTTCAGGTGTAATTTTGTCTCATTCTTCCTGCAAACAAGTCTTAAGGTGGGCAACAGTACGGGGTCTTCGTTGTCACACATTCTCTATTGGAGACAGGTCGGGACTGCAGGCAGACCAGTCAAGTACCCGTACCCTCTTCCTCCGCAGCCAGGACTTTGTAATGTGTGCAGAATGTGGTTTTGCATTGTCTTGTTGAAATATGCATGGACGTTCCTGGAAAAGATGTCTTCTTGAAGGCAGCAAATTATGCTCCAAAATCTCTATGTACTTTTCAGCATTAATGGTGCCTTCACAGAAGTGCAAGTTAACTTTGCCAAGGGCACTGACACAACCCCATACCATGACAGACCATGGCTTTTAGACTTGTTGCTGGTAACAGTCTGGATGATCCTTTTCTTCTTTGGTCCGGAGCACACGGCGTTCCATTCCTCCCAAAAAATACCTGAAATACTGATTCATCTGACCACAGTACACATTTCCACTGTGTGATGGTCCATCCCAGATGCCAGCGCTTCTGGACACTGTTAACATAGGGCTTCCTTTTGGCACAGTACAGTTTTAACTGGCATTTGTGGATATAACTACGTATTGTGGTACTTGACAAAGTTTTGCCAAAGTAGTCCTGAGCCCATGTGGTGATATCACTTATAGATGAATGACTATTCTTGATGCAGTGCCGCCTGAGGGATCGGAGATCACGGTTGTTCAGCTTAGGCTTGTGCCCTTGTCCTTTACGCACTAAAATTCCTCCAGATTCCTTGAATGTTTTAATAATGTTATGCACTGTTGAATGTGAAATATCCAAATCTCTTCCTATCTTTCTTTGAGGAACATTGTTTTTAAACATTTCAATAATTTTCTCACATATTTGTTGGCAAACTGGCGATCCTCGGCCCATCTTTGCTCCTAAAGGATTAGACCTTTCTTGGATGCTGCTTTTGTACCAAATCATTATTACAATCACCTGTTGACATCACCTGTTTCAAATCACATCATTATTTAACCATTTTACCTCATTACTAGCCCTAAATTGCTCCTGTCACAACTTTTTTTGAAATGTGTTGCAGGTCTGAATGACAGGAAAGGATGCATATTTACAAATGACATGAAGTTGACCGGACAAAACATGAAATATTTTGTGTTCATATTGTCTGCAATGAAATACAAGTCAAAGTAAATTTAGAAATCACTACTTTCTTTTTTTATTTGCGTTTTCCATACTGTCCCAACTTTTTCTGATTTGGGGTTGTATACTAGTGTCTGTGAATATTAAACTGCAAAATACAATTTAAATATTACTCCTCTGCGTCTGTGTGTGAATGACGGGCACACATGCGTGACACTCGCTCGCTATCTTTGTGGTCTCTGACGTGTCACTATATGAGGACACGAACGCGTAAACCGTCACTTCATGAGCACTTACAGTTTCATTTGAGAAAACCGTCATATCATGAACACAGACACTCAAGGTATTCACGGCAACCCGTCAAAATAAAAGCTGGGTTTAACGTGATGAAATTGACAGAATATATTCCGCTACTGTTGTAAAGTAGATTTAGCTACGTCTCTATGTAATAATAATACGCTTCCACTAATAATAATAATTTATCCTGGATCGTTGCTTATTTTTTACTTGATCTTTTTTTTATAAACAATGTTTACCTTTAAACAGCATACAGCCTTTAAATGTTTATATATTATTTACTTATAATGATAATCATATTTAATTCAATTGAGTCAGTCGGACCAAGACTGAGGCCATACAGCAAGCTAAATCTGCTCTCAGACATGGAGACGTTGTATGACAGGTGCAGCAAAGGAAAATGGGGTTTTGGACTCGGGATAAGCCGGCCTATATGGTACAAGGCAACATCCGCCCAGAGAAAAAAGCTGGTTGTAGCTGAGATCCAGCAACAAGAGGAGGCAGAGAGATGCACAAAGGCAGTCTCACAGTCCTAAAAGGAAGGATCTTTGGGAGATGGAAGGAAACCGGCTGAGCTTCATCATTAGAGCCACCCACGATTTTCTTTCTACACCCAAGAACCTAAACGAGTGGATTGGAGAAGATCCATCATGTCCTCTCTGTCAAACCCCAGCAACATTAAAGCACTTCCTTGTCGGCTGCAAATTGAGTCTTTCCCAAGGCTGTTACACCTGGAGGCACAATCAGGTCCTGAGGCAACTGGCGATTATCTTGGAAGGAAGGAGAACCATCACCAATGCCCTCCCTCCAAAACATGTATGCTCAAAATCCACTGCCTTCATGAGAGCAGGACAACTTTCAATAAAGCCAACTACCAAAGTGGAATCGACCCTATTGGATACTGCCCGGGACAGGAAAATGCAAGTTGATCTAGACCGGAAGCTCAGCTTCCCCCCTGAGATAATTACAACTAACCTCAGGCCGGACCTGATCATGTGGTCAACCTCGCAAAAGTCCCTTTTCATTGTGGAACTAACTATGCCATGGGAGGCTACAGTTGGTGAAGCGAATGAACGCAAAAGCCTGAAGTACTCAGACCTAGCAGCCAAAGTAGTACAACGGGGCTGGCGAACCCAGTTAATACCAGTAGAAAATGGTTGCAGAGGTTTTGTAGCCACAACAACAACTAGGCTATTGAAGGGGTTGGGAGTCAGATGACAGGCCTTCCAACAAGCTGTTAGGTTGCTGTCAGAGGCTGCTGAGCAAAGCAGCAACTGGCTGTGGCTAAAAAGAAAAGACCCCAAATGGGCTGCAAAATGACCAAGAGGGTTAAAAGCAGAGGGGACCAAGAGGGGATTTAAAAAAAAAAAATTAAATTAAAAACATTTTAAATTAAAAACTTTCATGGTACTGGTACCGACTACTGGAATTTTGGTACCGTGACATCCCTAAAGGGAACTTTAATATGTCAAGTAAAAATTTGGCTATATAGGCCTATACTGCACTGAAAATAAGAAATATTATTATATTGTAGGCAATGCAGTCACATTAGAGCTTTGGTTAAAACCCAAGGTATAAGTACGCAAGATGAGTGTCAGCTCAGGGTTGACCTGATGTGAAACACATCAGGTAAATGTATTATATTTGGTTCTTGAGCTTATATTACAGTTACTGAAGATTCTTAATACATTAAAATGATTCACACAGAGGTTACTGGTATTAAAATCTAATCTGATTGCCTTTGTAAGAAATATTTGATTTATAATAGCTTACTTGATTATGAGAAAGGCATATTCAGACTCAGAGTCCTTATGGGGCTTGAGCTGATGAGCTACAAATTAAACTTGCCACATAACAATGACCCCATTTTTCTTGCTCTTTTGCTGGTTTATGGGTCTGCATTTGAAATGCTTCCCCTTTTTCCCTTGGTTGGCCCATTTTGTTTGTTTGAGAAGAAACATTTCTTAGTAATCTCTTCTATCTAAGTATCTTATTCTTGAAGAGCAAACGCCACAAAGTCAAAGACACTTGAAGAGGCTGTTTACAGAGTTCATGGACATAAAAGGTTAAGATAACAACAGGTTTTTATGTGAAAAAGAAAAGTGGCTAGAGCTCTCAGGGAGGAAAGAGAACAGAGGATGTCTTGCATTCTCTTCTCTAGGGAACACATTTTATCTCCGAAAACAGACACAAATTCTTGCCATCTGGGTGGTCATTGCTTTCATAGTCTCTAGAATCTCCTAGGGATGATTTTTCTTTTTTTAGATAAATTGTGGCAAAAAGTTGTATATAAGGCTAAAATGAACCTTTTTAAGTAAATGCAGTCATTTATAAGGGTGTCACGATTTCAACAATCTCGAACATCGAATGAAAAAATTGAATTGTCGATGCTGACACACCCCCCATGTCATGTCCGGTTGCTTGCCAAGCTGGGAAAAAAACGCATCACGCATCTCCAATAGCGCTTCAGAACGGCTCAATCAATGCATAGCTCATATTTATGCCAGGCAATTGTTTATGAACTAATGCTGATGAATAATGACAATGTTTACTTTACAATGATATAGTTATACATTTTAGACGGTTGTAACAATGCATATTTTATCTCCCTCATCTGAACTTGAATGAGCATCCTGCTAGAACTACGCTAAGAAATCCCAAGTAGAACGCATCTCACAGCTACGGTGATTCCCTCCATGTACAATAATGTAGGAGAAAGTTATTTAAGGTCTGAGCAGCACACATTTAGTTGCCTTGACTACAGATTGCT